>OX456985.1:228679850-229164965 GCA_949752695.1 Melanostoma scalare | reverse complement strand
TGAAAAAGGCTTGTTCCCTTAGACTAGCTCCGGATTGCACTAGGATTTCAAACTTTTATAAATAGTGTCAAAAATTTGTTTGTAGTTTGAGTCTCATTATGTTTTGTAATCAAATCACAGCGAAATGAAAACCACTAATTTAATCCATTCAGTAATAGGTAGCTATTACTCTGCAGTGAAACTAACTTACCAGAAAATACCGCATTCATAATCGCAATATAAAGTTAATCACTCCATAAAATTATAGATTTTACTAGAGCCTGATACATTCTTCTCAACTATTTCTGTGAGGAAAGGAGGAGACCCAAAATTGTTTGCCGATTCTGGACAGGCAATGAAATTGCTATCAGAGTACATTCCACAATTCTTCGCGAAAGACGACATCCGGTTTAATAGCAAGCATATCTGCCTGATACGTGGGATTTCGAGGTTCGGATCCCAGAAACGTTCAATTGTTCTCCCAAGGGTATCGCCATTCGTCGGGATTTGGCAATTTTTCCTCCAATTGCAATTTCATGCTTTTTCGTTAGCATTTCTCATTCGGCAAAAAATTGTATGTCCCTTCCATTCCTAACAAGTAATGATTGAGAGAAATGCACTAAGCCCCGGAGATCCCATCTCTATTGAGCCACCCTAATTTTATAAATTAAACCAACAAATTGATGTAATTTTCGAGCAGAAATAAATGGTGACTAAAAGTGGTGACTTTGATCTTTGATTATCAGCAAGAAAAGAAGATTGAAACAGATTTGATTTTTCTTTCGATGTCGTTAATGTAAAGAAAAAATAAAATGGGTCCAATGTAGGAACATTAGGCTTCTTCAATTGTGGTTTAAAAAGGATCAGAGAGAATCTACACTGAAAAAAATATTTTTCGTAATAGTACGAAATTCGCTTCATACACTGAAAATACGACCAATTTCGTTGGGCTAACGAAAATATGTAATTTTTCGTAGAATGAAAAATGTGTTCCTTTAACGAAACGCTTCATACGCTGTTTTTGCCGGTTTTGAGCTGAAAAAAACGTTTTGATTAAGTGTTTCATCACTTAATGAAGCGTTTTCATAGTTATTTTAACGAAAAACTGCATAAAATTATGTAAATGAGCATAATACGTAAAACGTCTCATTGAATAATGAATTTCTCTCATGACCTGATGAAATTTTTCATTTTTCTTACGAAAATCCTTCATATTACTAAAATAATTAATAGATTTACTAAAATTTTGCTTCGACCTACGAAAAATTACAAAGTCCAATGGAAAGAATTTTTTACTCTATGAAATTTTTTCACTGATATACAAAATATCACTTCATACCTTGACGAAAAATTTAATTCCTTTGCGAATTTTTACATAGAATTTTCGTAATATCAGTTCATCGTATTTGAACGCAAAACTTCATAATTTGTTGAAAAAATTCAATAAAGTATGAACGAAATTCATACCTCAACGAAATTTTTTTCACTGAATAACGAAAAATTAATTTATTATCCTACGAATTTCTACATAAAATTTTTGTAGAATCTGCTCATCGTATTTGAACTCAAAACTTCATAATATGTTGAAAAAATTCAATAAAGTATGAACGAAATTCATACCTCAACGAAATTTTTTTCACTGAATAACGAAAAATTAATTTATTATCCTACGAATTTCTACATAAAATTTTTGTAGAATCTGCTCATCGTATTTGAACTCAAAACTTCATAATATGTTGAAAAAATTCAATAAAGTATGAACGAAATTCATACCTCAACGAAATTTTTTTCACTGAATAACGAAAAATTAATTTATTATCCTACGAATTTCTACATAAGATTTTCGTAGAATGGGCTCATCGTATTTGAACTCAAAACTTCATAATATGTTGAAAAAATTCAATAAAGTATGAACGAAATTCATACCTCAACGAAATTTTTTTCACTGAATAACGAAAAATTAATTTATTATCCTACGAATTTCTACATAAGATTTTCGTAGAATGGGCTCATCGTATTTGAACTCAAAACTTCATAATATGTTGAAAAAATTCAATAAAGTATGAACGAAATTCATACCTCAACGAAATTTTTTTCACTGAATAACGAAAAATTAATTTATTATCCTACGAATTTCTACATAAGATTTTCGTAGAATGGGCTCATCGTATTTGAACTCAAAACTTCATAATATGTTGAAAAAATTCAATAAAGTATGAACGAAATTCATACCTCAACGATACTTTTTTCATTGAATAACGAAAAATTAATTTATTATCCTACGAATTTCTACATAAGATTTTCGTAGAATGGGCTCATCGTATTTAAACTCAAAACTTCATAATTTGTTGAAAAAATTCAATAAAGTATGAACGAAATTCATACCTCAACGATACTTTTTTCATTGAATAACGAAAAATTAATTTATTATCCTACGAATTTCTACATAAGATTTTCGTAGAATGGGCTCATCGTATTTGAACTCAAAACTTCATAATATGTTGAAAAAATTCAATAAAGTATGAACGAAATTCATACCTCAACGATACTTTTTTCATTGAATAACGAAAAATTAATTTATTATCCTACGAATTTCTACATAAGATTTTCGTAGAATGGGCTCATCGTATTTAAACTCAAAACTTCATAATTTGTTGAAAAAATTCAATAAAGTATGAACGAAATTCATACCTCAACGATACTTTTTTCATTGAATAACGAAAAATTAATTTATTATCCTACGAATTTCTACATAAGATTTTCGTAGAATGGGCTCATCGTATTTGAACTCAAAACTTCATAATATGTTGAAAAAATTCAATAAAGTATGAACGAAATTCATACCTCAGCGAAATTTTTTTCACTGAATAACGAAAAATTAATTTATTATCCTACGAATTTCTACATAAGATTTTCGTAGAATGGGCTCATCGTATTTGAACTCAAAACTTCATAATTTGTTGAAAAAATTCAATAAAGTATGAACGAAATTCATACCTCAACGATACTTTTTTCATTGAATAACGAAAAATTAATTTATTATCCTACGAATTCCTACATAAAACTTTCGTAGAATCTGATCATTGTATTTGAACTCAAAACTTCATAATTTGTCGAAAAAATTCAATAAAGTATGAACGAAATTCATACCTCAACGATACTTTTTTCATTGAATAACGAAAAATTAATTTATTATCCTACGAATTTCTACATAAAACTTTCGTAGAATCTGATCATCGTATTTGAACTCAAAACTTCATAATTTGTTGAAAAAATTCAATAAAGTATGAACGAAATTCATACCTCAACGATACTTTTTTCATTGAATAACGAAAAATTAATTTATTATCCTACGAATCTAGTATCGTCGCATCGTATTCGAACGCAAAACTTCATAATTTGTTGAAAAATTTTAATAAAGTATGAACGAAACGCATTGCTCAACGAAATTGGTGTCAGGACGAAGGGTTGCCGTCATAATAAGGAAAAGAAATTTCGTTTGCAAGTAGAGCAAAGAATGTTTAATAAAATTGTAAAATGAATTGCAAATCCTAATACTGATTAAAGTATAACAAAAAGAACACCGAATGAAACACAATAAAAGTAAAAACCAGGGATTGTTTTTATTTCTCCCTCGGATAAAGTTTCAGCGTCCGAGCGTCGCGTTAGTGCCAGAAACAGAAACTTGTTTTCTTTTTCAAGTACTCTCTCCAATCTTTTTTGAGCACATATAGAATTGTGTATATATCTCCCGTATAGAGTCCCAGGTCCAAGAGTCTTAGCGTCAGTGCTAGAAACTTGTTTTCTTTTTCAACTACTCTCTCTAATCATTTTTCATATAGAATTGAAGAAAAAAAAACCAAAAGTACAGAAAACTCAAATCTTGAAACATTTTTTTAACGCCTTTCTCTTTTCTTCGCGAGAAACAGGTTTCGATCACATTTGCTGTGCTATGGTTTTGTTTTTGCATGTAAAAGAAATGCACCTACTAATGAATAGCAAAAGAAACAAAGAACAGTAGATATTGAATCATTGCAACTTTCTATGTATATGTGTATTGTATAAGTATATCCATTTCAATCCTTTCTCTATTCAAGCGAAAAAAGTGTAGATCGATGAAAAAACCTGCTCAAAAGAAAACAAAGAACTAGAGACAAAAAAGTGTAAAGCTGGGCTAGTGAAATAACAAATACCACTTTATTTTCGGATCTCAAACTAGTTTTGAAATCCGAAAATAGAGTGGTGTTTGTAAAGTCAGCTTGAGGACTGATGCAATTGTGTGTGTGAGGTTTGCGGCCTTGTTCTTTTATTCTCTATGGTTTTAGCTGTACTTCAAATTCTTTGTGTGCGTTTGCAAAGCAAAATTCATAGGAAAAATCGTAAAATAGACGTTATTTTGAAAAACTTTTGAAAAACACAGTGATCGCAATTAAAATTTTCGAATAAGAAATAACTAGAAAAAATATTGGAAATGTTAAAAATCTTCGGAAGAAAGTTTTTTTTTATGCTTGTTTTAAACTACATATTCAGTTCTGAAAAACCATCAAAATTTGTCAATAAAATGTTTGAGTCTAGCCTTACAGTATGTTCTGTTTCGAAGAATTATGTTGTAAATTGAAAAAGTTACAGCTGTTTCAACACAACTGAAACAATAAAAACAGCGTCAGATTCGACTAACTTTTTTGTATTTAAAAAAAGAAAACTTTCCATCTACTTCCCTCAATCAACTTAATATTTTTCGAAACAGAAAAATTTCTTGAAACAAGATGTGCAAAAACTAATAAATTGTGCTTTGTGTAGTCTGTAAGAACAATTAATTGAATTTTACATTCTTGCACTCTCCTTAATTCATCCTGTTAATTTTTTTGTACATGTTATTAAGCTCTGGAGCTCTCTACCAACTTGGACAAAACAATTAGTAGAAATATGAGAATGCCAGAAAAAAACCGTATTCAGTAATTTTGTCATTGAAATTCTTTTTTAACTTCTTAGTATTTTTATTTCTTTTTTCACTGTTAATATCTAATACGATTTAAGCCGTAATATCAAATTATAATGTGGTATACATATACACCATCTTTGTTATAAATTGGAGTTAAATTCATGCCGAAAATTAAAGGGGAAATTTAAAATGCGTTGTAAATTGAAGACCAAATTTCAATTTCTTACACCCTTAGAGTCACTGTAATATAATCACTCTACAAAAATTAACGACACCTGGTTTTTCATAAAAACGACCTTGTTTTTTATAAAAGTGTATTTGTTTTGGTTTTTCTAATGTAAATCCCAATGTGTCAACATTTCATTAGAAAGATTTATCTTGCTCAAACTTCAAATCGTATAGGTGGTAACCTACCTCACTTGCTTTATAAAAATAATTGCGGTGTGAAATTCTACATTTATTAACGCAATGATGCATCGTTTAATTAAAATAAATACTTGCTTTATTAAACCTTTCATCTATCAACGAAAAACATCATTAGTCTATAAAAAATTTGTCATTGCTTTACGAAACAAGTTAATAAACCATTGACTTTTTCGTAAACCTGTAACGTGAGTTAATGTAGAAAATTCATGTGTGTATGAATTCTTTGCTTCCATTATGAACATTTTTTAAAACTTCATTAAAAATTTTAATCAACCCATAAAAAACTTCGTCATGTTATGAAAAAACCTCATCACATAACCATGTTTTGCATAGACCTACTCTAGTCTACTTACCTCTATTACAATAATTCGTTGTCTAATGAATAATATCCTCAAGCTACGACAATCTACATAACCTTACGAAAAAAAATTGTAGCCATAAGAAAAAATAGCCTCTATTTACCAAAACACTACATACACACTCAAGCGCTTCATTATTTTTCGGCGTCTGTTGTTTTATCATTCTCAGTTCGTTCTTTGGAGGTGCCGGTTGTGCAGACGCAGAGCAGAGTTTTATTTCAATTTCAAGTGTATTGTGCCAGTATTGTTTCAAGTGTAATTAAAAGTAAAAGTGTTGTGTTTTAAAAAATACCAATTTATATTTTAGCAGTCCAGCGTTTTAAAAAAAGGTAAGACCTCACGATATTTATTTAAAAAATTTAATTGCTGCATATCTATTCGTATTAAAATATTTGCATATGAAGACCAGTGTCCGCTTTTTTGAAATCAACTGTGTTAATTTTTGCTTAGTTTATTGATAGTGTCTTAACGTGTAACTCATTCACTGATTATGTTAGTTAATAGAAAAAGTAAAGTCTGTTTTCCTTTTTGAATAGATTTAATTCAAAGTTTATGACAAATCTCGTTTGAAAACATATTTTTCGTATGCGCATACCTACACGGTACAGTTTAGTATTTTTGTTTGGTAAATAGGCTTGTGCACATGCACAGATGCGCTTTTGTGTGTGAGAATTCTCCCTACTTGTACAAGATCTTCTCTGCGCTGCCCACATTTTTACGCAACCTGGGTTGCTTGTGTTTTGTGTGTATTCAAAACTGGCTTTTTTAATCAGTACAGGACACAGGTCCAGTGAGACGATTTTGACTACTTTTGCTGTAGTTTTCATCCCCCATTCCAAGAGAAGAAGAAGCAGATATTGTGTCTTATCCAAGCCCAAACGCTTAATAATTCATTCTATGCCAAATTTTTATCAAAAATTTTTTTCAACGCTGCATTTATACTCGGTTTTTTGAAATTTTTATTCGTTTATAATGTTTCCCTTAACATTGGGCGCGTTCATCACAAGTTAGATTTTCAGATTAACTAACTATTCTCGGCCTCTGATTGGCCAGGGGCCCTACTCTGTATTTCGTTTCGAAAAGGAAGTCTATTCGAACGTGATTTTCAATCCGATTATGAATTCGTACTCTGTATTTCGTTTTCGAATCGAAAAAAAAGGACTTGTTAATATTTTCATTAACGGAATAAATTTGCGGAGTTTTGAAATATATCTCAGAAATCTATCAAATCAAGCAAAAAAATAATATCAAATCAAATTACAACCAAGTTGAAAAATAAATAAATGATATAAAAAAATCGTTTTCGGATTTGCCATTTCGAATTCGAATCCACTTTAGAAATAAAGAGTACAAAATATTCGTTTCGGAAATTTTTGCTTTCGAATCGAATTACAGAGTAGGGCCCCAGACGTTAAGTTTTTCAGTTGACAACTCATCAGCTGTTAGTTTTTACCGATTCAGTTTTTCAGTCAAGAAAAGCAGTCTGAAAATCTAGATTTAGTTTATTAAGCTGTCAGATGCGATAAATAGCCTACATGACAATTGAACTTTACTTTGTATTTTTCGGTTAGCTTTTTTTGGAAACATTTTTGTAGTGAACTTTTTCATTAAACTGAACTCTAATTTATTTTTTGGCAATTTGTCGTATAATTAAAGGTTATTAATGAAAACCCTTACAAAAGAAATAGATTTTTAAGAAAATTATTTGCTACATTTTCGTTCGAAGTCTATTCAAATTGTAGTTACGCGCATATTTCTAATCACAAATATTGAAAAGAAATGCTTTGGACTATAGTTAGTACTATTTTGAACCGACTACAAGAAATTATTTATTTCTTATCAAATCTTTCCTCGCAGAATTGAAAGGTGAATCCCAATACCATTCAAATCTGACAAAAAATTTAGAAGACCGTTCAACGCAAAACTGAATAAGTTTTTCAGTTAAAATCTGAATTGTGATGAACGCGCCTGTTAACTAGTCCAGATCAGCGTTTTAATTGAAGACTACCAAAGTGTTGAGTGACATTTTTTTTTAATTTTTCGTTTTTTCTTTGAGATGAAGTATTTGTTTTAAAAATAAAATTCTTGTATCATCCGCAATTCTCAATTTTGCCTAAAAAGGTTATTTCACTAAAGCTAAATTGTGCATTTCGTCGATAATAAATACCCCTATTATGGATGACAACTCAACTGAAATTGGGTTGTCTTCTCATTTATATAACACGGGCACACAACCCAATTTTCAGTTGGGTTGTCATCTGTAATAGGGGTGAAACTTTGAACGCATTTTAATCAAATTTTTGAAAATGTCACTTGGCTACTTCATCTAAACAATTTTCTTTATCACAACTGAAAGTAAAGTTGCAATACATTTGTTTTTAAACAAGATATTTCATTAGGAAAAATATATGAGCAAGAACCGAATACTAATGGCAGTCACAGCTTATACCTAGATCTTTTCAAATTCAAATAATTAATAATATGTACCTTTCTTATTTGTAAATAAGAAAAGTAGTTAATTTCAACTTGATATTAAACGCAAAATTATTTACAGACTTCGTCCCCTTCGCAAATATGACTTGCTATATATGTAAGAATGTTTTTTCTGAAATTGATAGTCTTATTAAACATTTTAAGGAACAACATTTCTTAAATAACAATAGTTTATTCAGATGTGTAGAAAATCCGTGTTATCAGAGTTTCCAAAGTTTGGCAAGTTTCAAAAGACATTTTCTTCGAAAACATAAACTTAGTATTGTGAAGGATCGTGAATGGATAAATATAGTTTCTACTGAAGAAATAAAAGACGGGGTTGAAGCTAAAAAAAAGAAAATTTCCGACGAGTGCATTACGTTGAGTAAGGGTTTAGAACTCAATCAATCTGAAGAAACAGGTACGGAAGAAATCTCAAAAGAAATAAATTACAAGAACTTTGAAAGTTTTTTAAGATCGGCTAGTACATTTTGTTTAAAATTGCATAGCAATAATAATTTCACCAGAAAAGATGTTTGCGTAGTTCAAGATCTCATAAAACTATTTATAACAGATCCACTTTTGGATATGTTTAAAACATTATCAACCGCAAAGTTACAAAATTCTTGCCCAGAGACTCATAATGAAATCCTTAGTTTGGTTGCTGTATGTAGAGATCCATTCCAATTTTCTAAAACTGAATATCGTTTATTTCAATGGCTTCAAGATGAACAATATTTGCAAAACATAGAAGAGTTTACTATCGATCAATCAATAAATGCTGTTCATGAAGGTGGGTTCTTGAGTTATAAAGAGCATACAGTGACGGGTGTTTTAATGCCATTACGTTTTCAATTTAAAAAAACTTTTGAAAGAAAAGGTTTTCTTACTGACGTTCTATCAAATATGAATACTTTGAAATCAGCAAATGTTGTGACAAATTTTGTACAGGGTGAGTTATGGAAACAAAAAGCAGATATGTATCCAAACAAAATTCTAGTTCCATATTTTCTTTATAACGACGACTTTGAAATTAATAACCCGTTAGGCTCTCACAGTGGTCAACAAGCAATAAGTAACATATATTATTCGTTTCCTTGCATGCGAGAGAAAGAATCGGTATTGGAAAACATTTATTTAGGAGCAACTGTTAAAGCTAAAGACATTAAATCTTTTGGTAACGAAAAATGCTGTCAAAGCCTAGTTGACGAACTTTCTTTTTTAGAAGTTAATGGACTTGATATTACGACAGAAAAAGGTACCACTCACGTTCACTTTCTTTTGGGTTTAATACTTGGTGATAATCTTGGGCTTAACTCTTTACTGAATTTCAACAGATCGTTTATCAGTAAAAGCTTTTGCAGATTATGTAAAATGTTGAAAAATGACACACAAACAGCAAGTGTTGAAAATGTTTCTCTGATGCGAAATAGAAAAAACTATGAAAATGATATTCATAAAGCAGATTCAACAGAAAGCGGGATTCAGAAAGAATCAATATTTAATAAAATACCTTCATTTCATACAGTTGAAAACTACAGTGTTGACGTAATGCACGATATCTTCGAAGGTGTATGTCACTATAATATGTGTCATATAATAAAATATTTAATTGAAACTGCTCAATATTTTACCTTAGAAACTCTTAATTCAAGAAAAAAGAATTTTGATTATGGGCCTATTGAAATAGATAATGTTTGTGGTGAAATAACAGCGATACATTTATCAAAGAAACATTTAAAAATGTCTGCTCGTGAAATGAAAACATTTGTTACTTATTTTCCTTTAATGGTGGGCGACTTAATACATGAAGATGATGAAGTTTGGGCATTTCTTCTAAACTTTCTAGAAATAATCGACATGATCCTTTGCTACGCTATAAACGAAGACTTCATAATACTTTTGAGTGAAAAAATTGCTAGACATAATTCTGAGTACGTTCGCCTTTTTAATGACACACTTAAAGCTAAGTATCATAATATGACTCATTATCCAACAGTATTAAGAAAATCAGGCCCACTCAGATCGTTTTGGAGCTTTCGATTTGAGTCAAAACATAGGCAGTTTAAACTGTACTCTAATACTACCACATCACGTAAAAATATATGTGTGACTCTAGCAAAAAAGTATCAATTACAGTTCGCATTTTATTTAATAAGTGCTGACTCTAAAAATAAAATTAATTTGAGCAACGAGAACAATGACGATAACAGCATATATAGTAATACTATATCTAAAATGCTTAAAATTGATATGAAATTAATCAAATTTCTTAAAAAATATAAACATGATGGATATTTGTACCAGAATGGATATTATGTTGCAATTTTTACCAATGACATCCAAATATATACGATTTTAAAAATTTTCAACCCAAATAATTTACAAAATTTCCTTTTTTGTCAAAAAATTAACTCTATTCATTACAATCCACATTTTTTGTCTTACGACATAAGACCTGATATTCTGGGAGAATTTTCAATCCTTCGTTTCGGAGATCTCGTCGGCCCACCATTAAATTGTATTCGGACTGCCGAGGGAAGAACAATGATCAGGATTAAGGAGTACTATAGTCTAAATATATAGAAAAAGCAACAATCAACAGCCAAGATGAACCAAGCAAAATCAAATAATTTAACTAATAATGACGATCTGTTCAATGAAATAAGTTTCCATAATTCACCAATGGTAACTTCAAATGAACAACGTCAAATAAATAACAATAGTGACCTTCAATTAATAAATCAAATAATAGATGCTTCAAATGTACAAGACCCAGAACAAATTAATTTCAGTAACATAATCAACTCACAAGCGCTTTCCATTATTGAATACTCAAACTTGCCAAACGACAATTGTAGCGACACTATGACTAATTCTAGCTACATTTTAGAAGGAAACTCCCAAGAAGTTTCAGAAAAGGAAAAGGAGTTAAAAGAACTTCTTGACAGCTGGAAATTAGGCTATTTACTGAGCCAATTCATAGGTAAGAAAATTGAAATCAGTTTTTAAACTTTCCACTATCTTGATTGTTGTTTCTATTTAAAAAGAACAAAACGTATTCGTCGATGTGCTAAAAATA
The DNA here is from genome assembly GCA_949752695.1 of Melanostoma scalare. Classification (NCBI taxonomy): domain Eukaryota; kingdom Metazoa; phylum Arthropoda; class Insecta; order Diptera; family Syrphidae; genus Melanostoma; species Melanostoma scalare. Next base: position 229,153,705 of record OX456985.1, on the reverse strand, counting down.
ATGGAGAGGAAACACATTCATCTGTATTTTAACAGCATTTCTACCGGAGACAAAATTTTCTTCGAATATAGGTTGAAAAAGTGGAGGGAATCGATCGGAATTCCTTTCGAAAGAGACCAATTGACTGACACATATATTCCACCTATGAATACTCCAACAAGTAACCGGTCAGTTTCGTCACCATTGCCCCACTCTCCTAGTCCAGGTCCGTCGTCAGAGGAGTTTGGAAACTATATTAATCTGGCAATGATCCTGAATACAACTGCAAAAGGACAGTTTTTGACGAACCATTATAATTCCTTTCAGAAGTTTGGAGAGGAACAAAGAAAACTGCTGATAAATACGATAGTATCGTATTTCGAGGAAAAACAGTGTGTTTTCAGCCTCAGGGATAGCCGGAGAATAGAGAAGGAAATTGTGGAAAGATTTCCCACTGAAAATCTTGTAAGATAATATTTTTTTCTCCTTAATCAAAACACTTGAAAAACTATTTCTATTTCTATTATTTCTATTTCTCAACGAATTTTTCCTAATTATTTTTTAGGAATACTACCGAACGTCGTCTAGGGGCCGAATTTATAACAAATTTTCGAACAACAAAAAGTTGTTCCGCCAATCACCCAGGTCAGGTCATACCGAAACCAAAAAGAAAGCAAACTTAGGTAATTTTGTTTAAGACTAATTTTTTTGTACAATACTAAATTATACTTATTTTCACTTAAAGATTCTGAAGCAAATGCAGAGGAAATCGTCCGTACTCTCAAATTTGAGAAGTTGTCAGCAGATGATTTTGATCGGTACTGGCAGGCATGCTCAAAGCACCGTTTAAATGAAATAAAAGCCTGCGAATCTACAACTGAGGCTCTTGAGAAATGGCCGCAGTATAAGAAGCCACTTGGTTTCAGACTGGTAATTTTTATTTATCCATATTTCTTCATTTTCATTTCATTTTATTTTAATAGTTTCTTCAACAAAGCTATAAATAAATTTTATTTCATTGTATTTGTTTAGATTGACATGGATTTTAGCGTCCTTCGTCCCGATGCCAGCTCTCTCCTGGACAATTGGGCGGAGCACCGCACCAAAATCAGTACATTTTTGACCAAAGACCAAAACATTAAAGAAAGGCGGTTGGTCCTTCTCCTTGAGAAGTGGGTGAATGAAACACTGGATGAAAGTAGGAGTTATAACAATTTTCTCTAAAATTCTTTAAATAAATTTTTAATTACTCTCCCATTTTAAATGTTATAATTTTTTTTTCTTAGTTTAAGTATTTTGTTTCTTTTTTTTTAATTTTTCAGATTCGAAAGATGCGGTGCTCATGTACATAATGCATGGCTACCTGACACCGACGCAAAGAACTGTCGTCAAAGATAATACAGGGAAAAAATCCACTACCAAATATACAATAAAGGACTCGCAGGAGGCTTTCCTATATGTGTGCAAGTCTCCTCAAGAGATAGAACCTCATCTGGAACACCTAAGAAGCAGGTCAAGCTGCATCCAGCCCTTTTTGATAGCGATTGGTGATTCAATAACAGATTTAAAAGAATTTTACATTTTCTTTGACGGCATTAAATATGCATTCAAATCATTTTTAAGAGGGTTTGATGTTTTGTTCAAACTATTTCATTTGTTCAATTTAGAGTACCCTCTCGCGTGTACAAACTTTTATAATTTCTTTCAAGAATTTTTATACAAAATTAGATGTGAAAAAAAAAACCAGAAAAATTCCCTTATGGGTATCGCTATTTTACAATAAAATAATTACATTCATTGCACTATTTATATAATGTTTTTTTTATTTACAACAGTTCTTCAATTTGTCGTTAATAGGTCACAGGTCGTGTTTTCTCTTCAAATTGTTTCAACGATTTTCTTTTCCCCAGATTTAGAGAAAGATGAAGGGCCTTTTTACTATTAAAAAGGCCTCAAAGGACAAATATGGGTGAGTAAGAAATCGCTTCACTTTATGAAATTATTCATAAATGAAATGAGGAATTTCGTAAGATACCTACATGAATTTACGAAATTTATTCGTTAGCAGAACGCAAGGTTTCATAAGCGAACGAATATATCTTTCGTAGATTTATGAAAATGTTAATGAATGGTAAGCAAAAATTCATTAGCTAACGAATTTAAAGTACATTAATCTACGAAAAATATTCGTTAATAGAACGAAAAGTTTCGTAAGCCAACGAATATAAATTTCGTAGGAGTATTAAAATTTTCATAAGGGGAACGAAAAAATTCATTAGCTAACGAGTTCAAATTACATTAATCTTCGAAAAATATTCGTTAATAGAACGAAAAGTTTCGTAAGCCAACAAATATATCTTTCGTAGGCGTATTAAAATGTTCATAAGGCGAACGAAAAAATTCATTAGCTAACGAGTTCAAATTACATTAATCTACAAAAAATTTTCGTTAATAGAATGAAAAATTTCGTACGCCAACGAATATATCTTTCGTAGGTATATTAAGAAATTCATCAATGGTACGAAAGAATTCGTTAGCCAGCAATTTCAAATAACATCAATCTACCAAAAAATTCGTTGACAGAACGAAAAGTTTCGTTAGATTACGATTATTTGTTTAGTAGATTTATGAAAATGTTCATGAATGGTGGGAAAAAATTCATAAGTCTACGATACTAATTACGTTAACCCGTAAAAATATTCATGAAATAATGAAACAAATTCGTAGGCTGACGGATGTATCTTTCATAAATTTATTAAAAAAAGGATTAGCGCAACGAAAAGTGTTATAAATTAATAAATACATCTACGTTAACCAATGTAAATCTTAATTAATGGTATGAAAAAAATCATTACTCGATGGAATGTCTTCCATCAATTGACGAAGAAAAATAATGGATTCAACGTTAAAAAATCATAGTTTAATTAATTCTACACGTTAGTTGATAAAGAATTTCGTAGGCCGATGTAGAAAATCATAACCCAATGAAAGTTTCGTCAATTTAAAAGTTTCGTTAAAAGTACGAAAGTTTCGTTGACTGATAAAGCGCTTCATTAGAGTATGAAGGCCACTTCGTTGGGCCAATTAATTTTTACATCGGCTGAAAAGTACGAAAAATTTCATTGGCCCAACGAAGTTTTTCGTTGTATTTACGTAAGGAATTTTTTCAGTGTGTGGAAAAACATTTTTGTTTTTTGTTCAGATTCGAACCAAGAACCTACCTCATATCAGGCAGACATACTAACCATCACGCCACAATAATAGGTGGACATTACAGTTTGAGATGAACCCGGGCTTAGAACCCATCATTCGCCAACAATTCATATTTGGGTTGAGTTCTGTTCAGTCGGTTGAGTTTCATTCTGTCGGTTGAGCTCTGTCTGTAGTTTCGCACTCAGCTAAAATTTGATTGAAGTCCTCTTCTACTGTTCTCTTCCCTTTTACGACCTTCCTGCAGTGATCAATCATGAATCATCGAGCTGTAGCGTTACTTTTCATCCACTCCCCACTTTTTTTTGAGAAATGCTTTACGCACCCCGTGCGCCAGACTCTCCACGGTGTACTAAACTTGACATACCGATTAAAACTCCAAAAGTTTCTTGCAGATCTCCTCCTCGGGACCACTTGCGCATTTCTTCGAGGGGGGGATCCGTGTCTAGGTGGTGGATTCTAGTTCCTTAACTACCTCTTCTTGTTTCTTTGTTTTGAGAATCTGCATCAGATACATGCTAATTTGCCTCCAACTCTCCTCGTCTCTCAGCATCTCCTGGATGATATATTTTGGGCTGAGCTCTCTGATAATTCTGTTTTTTTCCTGACAAAGAGATTCTCATCTACTGCAGTCGAAAACGTATGATAAGCGTCGTCTGTTAGCGAATTGGCACAAAGGGCTTCTTCTTTTTCCAATCTTATGCAGGAAAGTGTTGAAATACCCGTGTCCGGTGAAGAACTCCCCATTCCCCATGTATCATCCACTGCAAGCACACGATGATACTCTTCTATAGCTATGCTCATATCGGGCTATAGCTCATACATTTGTGGAATATTCTTCTCCAAACATCGGTTCCAAGAACGAGATTAAAGATCAGTTGGAGTATTTTTCTTTCGAAACGACCTAGTCTATTTTAGATACGGTCCATGATTCTGCGCCTTATAGCAGGACTGGGATGGCCAGGTTGTTATAAAGCAAAGCTAATGTTTGTCTAGACAAGTTTTTAGTTCTTATTTGCCTTCCTAGCCCAAGGTAACAGTGATCGGCAAAGTGATTCTCCGTTTGATCTCCTCACTGATGTCATTTTCCGTGTCTTAGGCTGATCCTTGCAGGTAAGTAAAGTACTGTATTACCTCGAAGCTATGGCCATTTTGATTTTCTCAGACCAAGGCAATCTTTTCCAGTACGATGTTAAGAAACGGCATGACTGTGTCTTTTTGTTCAAAATCTGTTTCGACATCAAAGACCATAATGAGTTCTTCCCATCTTCCCTAGATTCCCATCTTTGAAGCTTTTGACTTCCTTTCCGGTACAACTTATTGGATTTCGTTAGATTGTGCCACTAAAGGCCTCCTTCTCAAGGCAGTGCTGAAAATCTGAAGCCAATATCTGCATTCGAATATCGTAGCCGTTAACAAGAGTACTTCTCCGGGCCTTAAAACTGGGCGTGTGAGCCATCGCACTAGCGCTATTAATTGGCTCAGGCACTTTTGGCTACCCCGTTAATGTTTACTTTTAAAAACTTCCGCTGATATCTCTATGAATTTTTTCTTCTCACTAAAAGTCGGCGATTTTTGTAATTTAAACATCACAACGTTCAAAAGTGATTTGAAATAACATTTCAAAGTTAGAGTCTGCTGGTGAATGCAGCTTTAGGTTACCCACCTGTTTTCTGATGAAATATTGATCCATATCTCCTGTGTGCTTTTTCTCTCTTTTGAGTATCCGCTCTACTTTCTACCTATGTTCAATATTTAGAGTACCTACAGTAGAAGTGTGCGAGTATCCTTTACTGAATTTGCAATATCGTCCTTAAAATATCCAGTAGTTATTTATACCCAATAAGAACATTAGTAATTGTGAATAGGTCAACAACCATAGCAGTAGCATTGTGGATGGCTTTTTGACAGTCATGCAAGTGCTTAATTATAAGCTCGATTCAAGTGCCTCAAAGTTTCACTTGGCTTTATAGCTTTGTACTATTTGAAGCCCGTTGTTTGTAGTATCATGATCTCAAAATTTCGCATTGCTGTTGTTGACAGCAGTTTGTCATTGGTACCAATCCGGAGAGTTAACGCAAGCTGGTGTTAGTCATGCAATGCTTACGGGCATTTGGTATACATCGAAACTGTTTTTGTTGTTATTAAGGACGTTAAAGCAGTGTGCGAGGTTAGTCCTTTTCTTAAAGGTTTCGTCAAAGAGGATATTTCTTGCTATGGTGCTGCTAACATAAACGACGTTGTCTTTCAAAGACAGTTCTTTCAAGACAGTTCAATTGTAGCATTTTGCTAATTTCTTACATGTTTCGGTTCGCTGATTGTTAAAGCTCTTCCATTGAGATTTCAACTTTCTTTTACTCTCCTTTCTTTAAAGCACTCGGTGCAAAGTAGCAGTGCGTTTTTTTATGAATGTGAACACAATGCAATGTTCAATTCTTGCAAGCAATTTTCCTCTTCTTCCCTAAAACATATTGAGAGTTTTTCTTTCAAGGACCTCCTTCACTCGGTGCAAAGCCACATTATATATGCTTGTGAATTTGAGGCCAATGCAATGTCCAGATTATTGATTTTCTTCTCTTTTCTTTGATTGACATTGATATGGGAAGTCAGATAAGATCCGCATGAGCTTATTGTAAGCTGATAGGCTTTCATAGATCAAAACTTAAAAAAAACCATTTCAAATAATTGACAGCGAACAGGCCTTCATAAAGTCACCTGTGTTATTCAGAGATCCTTTATTCCTGGTCAAATTCACCTCACACATTGTTGCCTTTTTATTTAGAAAAAAGAAAATAGCAACAGACAGCTATGAAGACAAGAAACTTCTCTTTTGAAGGAAAATAACGTGACAGCATAGAAGTAAAAGAACATTCCATACAACGATGCTCTCTTTTTTTCTATTAAAATAAAAAAGATGACAAAAAAACCACCTCATAACATACTCATACTCATACTTCCTAGAACATCTCATCCCTGGCCAGGCGATTTAATTTTTTTTTTCTACTTATTCTGTTAGATATGCAAATAATTTTGAATTGGAATCGATTGTACGTGTTGAACATGAATGTATCTTTTAAATGAGAAATGTAGGTACTCATCTTTAATTTGAAATTGAAATATGTACCTATACCAGCCATGTTTTTAAAAATTAAAGATGCCATAGAAGTCTCTGTAATGTGATAGGGGGGTGGGTTTAGAATATAACCTTGAGTTGTTACGGCAACAGTTGATATGTAGGTTAGATTGTTCCTTTACTCAAAATGAATGTGAAATATTTGAATGACGAGTAAATAAAGAAAAACGAAAATTCACCTTAACGGCAGTGTTATACCGGTTTGGAAAAAGGCTTGATATTACGTAAGCATCAAAAAATACAATTCAGAGAGCATTACAAAAGGGATAACTTGCTCCGAAAAGCGAGTAAATAGCTTTAACCAGGGAGTTACTTTTTTTAACGTGTATATCGGACTTTTGTTGTTAATAGTTTCAGCGATTCAAACGCTGGGACGTATCATTGCAACACCTTGAAACGACTGAAAACTGCAAGTGTTTCTGAGCTGTATCCAGAGAAATAAAGTATGAGGAATTATTATTGGATTGGCAGCAGGTAAAATGCTATTCGTCAAAATCAAGGACATGTTCTGATGTAATCTGCGAAGCCAGAAGTAAGAATCGTACAAATCAGTTCGACTTCATTTCAGCATTTGTCTGAACCTGTTACGCAACAATGGCCACAGTAAAAATCATCCTCAGGCATGACGGATTTCGGTACAAATTTTTCTTTTCCTCTCCAAGGCTACCCATTGATTCTTTTTTTCAAATTGTTAGTATCATTACAGCAAAGCTTTATAAAAAAAAAAATCAGAAACAGGTATGCTTTCATTGAAACAAGTATGCTTTCATTATGACGAGCCAGTTCAGATTGATGTTAATGTTAATGTTGATGTTAATGTTAATATTCAAAGAATGGGAGACATGTCTGAAAGACAATATGGCTTTAGGAAGCGGCGCTCTACAATAGGAGCAATAGAAGAAGCAGTAAGGGCTGTCGAAAATGCTCAACAAGGGAGCCAAAACACCAAGAAAATCGTGCTGCTGGTTACACTTGATGTCCGAAACGCTTTTAATTCAGCCCGATGGTCAAACATGATAGACGCACTTGAAAGAAGATTCTGAATTCCAGAGTAACTCTTACGGATGATAAAAGATGATCTCAAAGAACGAGAACTTATCTACCAAACCACTGAAGGAATGAGACGAAAAGATATCACAGCTGGAGCAGCTTAGGGATCTATCATTGGACAAGACCTCTGGAACATCTCCTAAGATGACATTCTCTGTATGGAAATGCCCGAAGACTGCTTTCTAGGTGGATACGCTGACGACATTGCTGCGGTGATAACTGCAAGGGATATCGAAAGCGCACAGAGAAAGTTGAACCAAGTGATGCGAAGGACAAATTCCTGGATGGAGGAACAAGGGTTGTCCCTGGCTACTGAGAAGACTGATGTAGTAATTCTAACAAAAAAACGAATTCCCACGGTTATCGACTTCTACATCGAAAACGAACTTATAAAAAGCAAAATCTGGGTAAAATATTTGGGAATAAAGCTCGACACGAAACTAAGCTTTTGGGACAAGATACGAACGGCTGCTGAACGCGCATCCAAGGTTACAAGCCATCTATCTAGGCTGATGGCAAATGTAGGTGAACCATCCGTAAGCAAACGGAGACTTCTTCTGGCAAAAACACATTCAATTCTGCTGTACGGAAGCGAGGTTTGGGCCGAAGCATTAAAACAGGAAAAGTGCCGGAAAAACTAGCATCGGTACAGAGTCGCGGTGCCTTGCGAATAGCGAGTGCGTACCGCACAGTGTCTGAGCCAGGAGTTCTTGTAGTTGCAGGTGTCGTACCAATTGACCTCCTCGCAACACAAAGAAGATACATACATGAAAAGAAAGCAGATATCGGCGTGGAAGCGGCGAACGCAGAAGCGAAAGTGATCAAACAGCAGAAGTGGCTAGAACGCTGGGAATCAGAAAGCAGAGGACGCTGGACTTCTAGGCTGATCGGAGACATAAACGAATGTAGTAACCGGAAACACTGTGAAGTGAACTACTACGTCACAGAGTTTCTCACCGGACACGATATTTCAACGCTTTCCTGCACAAGATTGGAAAAAAAAAGAAGGCACTCGTGCCAATACGGAGATTCGCTGACAGACGACGCTTATCATACAGTGTTTGAGTGTAGTAAATGGAAATCTCTTCGTCAGGAAATAAATAGAGTTATCGGAGAGCTCAGCCTTAATAATATCATCCATGAGATGCTGAGACTGAGACGAGGAGAGTTGGAGGCAAATTAGCATGTATCCGACGCAGATCCTGAAAACAAAGAAACAAGAAGAGGTAGTTGGGGAACTAGAACCGGCCCTAGACACGGTTCCCCAATCGAAGCAATGAGATAGAAAGTAGATTTATGTTTTATGCCAATCTTAGTACACCTTGGAGAGCCCGACACATGCGGAAGTATGGAATGGATGCTTCCTTGCGGTTGGGTTCGTAGAGCATTTCTCTAAAAGTAGATAAAAAAAATGTTAATGTTAATGTTAGTGTTACTGTTAATGTTAAAGTAAATTTTCTTATTTCATTTTTGTTGAATGAGAATAAGGACCATGAGATCAGTTAAACATTTCTTCAATTCGCTAGCTATAACAAATAGAAGTTTGCTAACTGGTAGTACAATGGACCGGTATTTAGGTCTGAGTGCTTAAGCTGGTATTTTAAAAACCTCCAACAGAAAAAAAAAAAAACATTGAGTAATGATTTCAATGTCATTCAATGGATACTCATTTAATATTCACATCGTCCTCCTTAGCCCCCGATTGTAGACAAAAAAGAACTATTGTCCATAATGAAGTTTTACCTATACAGAAAAAAAACAAAGGAGCCCGCTCTTTTATTTTTGGCAATAAAGCTTGTGGTCATGCAACGGAACATAAAAGGTAGACGCAACATAAGCAAAGCTATGTACATAAAACCCCATTAACACTTAAGGACTCAATTTAAAATAAACGACTTTGACTCTTCCAAAGGTATAAATACAAACTCAGCACAGCCATGCATCGCAAATATTTTACTGTGAGTAGGTACCTACCATGACCACGCTCTGAATGTACTGCGACGTGGAAAACTCAATACACGAAGTCAAAAGAATAAAAACAAAAAAAAGAGTAAGTGCTTCAGCACATTTATTTAATCGCACACTTCGGATGTTCCGGTACTGATATTCCCCGTGGGGATATCTTTCATCAAGTCAGGTGAGGATTGGTTTTATGTATTTTTTTTAGTTTTTAAGCATCACTCGTCTTTCTGCTTATTATTGCCAAAAGCACAACTAACATTTCAAGGATATGCAGTGACGACCGAGTCAGCTATACGAATCTCACCCTGCTTTCCTTTGCTAAATTAGTTTGGTAAGGTGGGTGCGGGTGAAGTACTTCAAAAAATTGGTAAAAATAGAAAGCCTTCATTCTGGGTCGCAGGAGTTTGCTTTTAGCACTAAACCATTGTCATCCAATAAAAAACTGGACTTCCCTTGGAATACATTTACCAAGTTTCACAATATACAAAATCCCACACTGAGTCTTAATAAAGGACTCTTCTTGGTTGTCGGTTTTTCCATCATCACCATTCAACTGCATTGGTCAAGTTTTTCACAACACCAATACTGGACTACAAGATGCAGGGTTAATAACGAAAGCAAACGATAAAAGCTGCATGGAAAGATTGAACCTTACCTATAAATTAATTACCAACAATAAAAGTGAACATTAACCGGCGGGCGATAACTATCCCGGTAGTCGTGTGTTATTCATACGGACTTTGCGTTCAACAAAATCAATAAAAACGATATCGACTTACGTGTTACCTTCAATGAACAAAGATACGAGCACGATGAGTACGATTACGTTAGGTGAAAATGTCTGACATTCGAATAGTTCATAGGAATGGGTGTTGCTTGGCTAACACTCTCTCTAGCCACCTTTGCGTGGTAATTATTATTTGAAAATTTATTACCGCCCCGTGAGAGTTAATAAAGAACTAATGGCGGGATACCAAAAGTGTAGATATGCGGTGGTTGATGGTGTGACTGGTGAATTGGTAGTTGGTGTTGGAGTTGGTGCTGGTGCTGAGGATGACACTTTTCCAAATTCGAGATGACACAGATGGTGCCAGACCTTTCAGCACTGACACGAAACACAACATCCTCTACCAACTGGCGGCGAATGGAGTTTTCCTTTTCCATTTAAGCTTTCGGAATGACGAAAAGGTGCTGGTGGTGGCGATGGCGATGGCGATGTCGACAACGAACGAAGGTGGTACTAACGTCAAGTAGGTGGTGGTGTTAAAGGGAAATTGATTTATTGTACTTTTTGTGTAATAAGCTCTCAGGTTATCCATCATATACCAACATACATTTACGTTAAAATTGGAAAAGGGACAGTTTTCGATGTTTTTCTTTTGGCTTCATTATTACTTTTTCCCCAAAAACTGACACAGCTCTGAAATATGACACTTACATATGTAGGTAGCCTGTTCATCATTTTAAATATTATGCTCTTAGCTTCACTCGAGGGGATTGTGGGTCAGCTGTGCCATGGTTGGTAATGGCTACGGTTTAAGGAAGTTTGGGGATTGCAAATTTATTTACTGAATTTACTCAAAAGACGTTTGAGAGTGAAGAAGAAGAGTAATTTATATGGAAAGTTGGCATGAGTGCCATTGCCATGACCTACCTGCTTGCTGAAGTTTTCTGTGGTTGTTCATCAGGTTTTGGTATTTATTTATTTTGTATTTTTTTCTTATTTTTTTTTTGGGGAACATTTATATGTACATTCAAGGACAGGCGGAAGAGAAAATCATAATAAGAAAGGGAAATTAAAACACCTGGTGCGATTTTGTGTAGCGAAATTGATTTATGTGTTGAGTCAGCTTAAGGAATTATTATTTGGTCCTTCTTGGAGGACTAAGCGGGAAATGTAATCCCTTTATTTATGAATGTACAATTTTAAGAATGAAAATAGGTGTGTTCAATGGACGATAGATTTCAGTTAAGTCAAGTTCCTAGACTTCTAAAAAAACACTTCATCCGGCAGTGAATAGGAAAACATAAGAAAAAGCAATGGCGTATCCAAATGCGTCTTCCGGAAACTAACTGAGCGTCGACAATTTTATAGGAAAGTGATCATAAGTACCATTCCTATTTGCCAATTCGACCACACAAAGTTATATCGAAAAACGAAAATGCGAAAGAAACCACTCAAGAATTCAAAGTAAAGGATTTAAAGGACCAATTGTCCTTAGAAATCTGCCAAAGTGTAAAAAATGCAAAGCTCCTGTTGTTGTCGCAATTGCGACAAAATTGCTGATAAGGCTAATCATTTTTTAACGAAGCGTTTTGGCTTCGTCACATTGCTTGCAGGAGATAAAACGAAGAAGCTCACACCTCCATCCCAGACACTAACCTTCGATACCAGTTTAGCCGGGGCTTACACTAATAATGTCGAGATAAAACTCGAATGGGGAGCAGCGCCGTGGTGAGCAATCGGACCAGACGTGTCGTATGGGGAATTGGGGAATACATACGAGACACGAGGACACGACACCACAAGATATTTAGTTCACCATGCACATGAAGTGCGGTATGCGGGCAAGTGAATTGCACTGTCGCTTGATGGTGAATAGCAGTAGTATAGGCTATTCAGTATTCAGGCATTTTAAATGGGAAATGCACACGGCACCACAGTGAGATTGTGGTATAAATGGAGCGGCTGAACACTGGAAAATTTAGTTCGCCGCTGTTTCTGCCTACTAGGATCTTCGGACGTCTAGCGCTTCGGCTTACCGTAGGCTTACAGGGTGACCTACATTGTGAATGACCATAAGGAATTGTGCCGCTGAAGGCAGTAACTATAACCAGACTAAATAAATATTAATTTCTTTTTCTCCCGTAGTCAGTATGATACTAATTCCAGACATTTATTTGAATGGAAGTGTGAAAAGTTTAAATATCTGGGATCTATGATCAATTGTGATGACGACATCAATCATCGAGTAAGCGTAGGGTGGATGAAGTGGCGAGAAAACTCCGCTATCTTCTATGATCGAAAAATGCCCCCTAAGCTGAAGGGAAGACTCTACACAGCAGTTGTCCGTCCAGCTCTGACATACGGTTCGCAATGTTGGACAATGTACAAAAAGTATGAGAGCAAATTGACGGCAGCCGAAATGAAGATGCTTCGGATGACAGCAGGAGTAACAAAGCTTGATAGAATTAGAAGTACTAAGATCCGTGGAAGCCTTCATGTCAAAAGTACCATCTTGGACAAAATTCAGCACGACCGGCTCAGTTGGTATTGTCATGTTCAAAGGAGAGATCCGCAGAACCCCGTCCAAAAGGCAATATCGTACAACGTTTCAACAAATTCGCGACGAAAAAGAAAAGGCAGGCCAAAACACTCCTGGTACAAGCAAATGCAAAAACAGCAGCATTTGGTTGGCCTCAGATATGGAACAATCCAAAACAGGGAGGCTTGCCGACGCTTTCTGAGGTCAACGCGGCGTACCCCACAGGCGGATCACTAGTGTGAAGCAGAAAAGTGGGAGAGTTGTGATCGCTTCAAGATCACTACTCGTAACGCCGGAAACGAAAAGAAGAAGAAGAAGTCAGTATGATACTAAGATCAACCGGACACGGTAAAGATCACTGGCAGGAGCCGTAGAAGTCGCTGAGTTAGGCTACCGACCGTATTGCGATAGTTGATTGACACCTCATTTTGTTAATTATAATTTACACAGAACAGTTCATAATAAAAAAGAGTTTCTGACCTTGTGAATTTTTTAGTGTTTTTATTCACTGACCTTGGCCTGCCGTGAGTTTTACCCCGACTAGGAAAATAAAAGCACGTCACAATTTATCTTATTGAAGAGAGAAAACATTTCTGCAACATCGCGTCCAAATTTTCGTGATAGTGACAAAACAAAGCGTAGAAATGTATACTTTGGTGAAAAAACCGCCACAATAGCGTCGAAACTGTCGTTGTCACGATAAACTTTTGGAAACCATACCAAAATCTTTCAAAATACGATATGTTTGTCGAAACACTGAAAGAAAAGGTCGCAATCGCGTCAGAAACGTCGGAAACACGACAAAAACTGACAAAACCGCGAACTGTCCCCAAAACAACAAAATTGTCGCAGCCCAGACGGAAATGTCATTCATGATCATTTAAACCGCAAAATTGTAGCTTAAGTGACAAAATCGTTGTCAGAAATCAAAACTATTGTGGTCGCAACAGAAAGCCACGTCAAAATCTTCGTAAATGGAATAAAACTTTCGTAATAGCGCCAGAATAGTTGTAATGGCTTCATAATCATCTTAGCGGCGGTGCCTATAATTCTAGCAATCGCATCAGCATCATCGTAATCATGACTAGAAACTGACGAAACTACGAACAAATTCTTGCCATCACGACGAAATTATCGCAAATTTGTCGCAACTATGTCAGAACCGTCGTAGTTACGATAAAATTGTACAAAAAGTGACAGAATTATCACAATCGCGTCGAAAACTTAATCGCAGCTGTAATATTGAGACAATCTCGACAGAATAGCCATCGATTGTAATCAATCGCCGCAGACCGACGCGACGTAATCACCAACACATTATCGCAATCACGACAAATTTGTCGAAATTGCTTCGTAGTCAATGTAAACTCTTTAAAAACTGACGAAATTGGGAACAAATTGTCTTGACAGAAGTGACATTTCAGCCTCAAGATCATCGTTATCATGACGTAACAGTCGTAATTGTGACGATTCGTCACAATCGCGACTGTTTCGTCATGAAACATAAAACGTCGGCGGCGGCGATGGTGTGGCGGTAAGATTCGTAAACTTTATCGCTATCAAACTGTCGTTATAAACTCAAAATTGTGTAAACTGAGTTAGAATTAACACAAGATCGACAAACTTGTCGTAACTGCGAAATAACTGTTGCTATCACGATCGCGACAAAATTGTCGTAATACCGACCGAAATATCATATTCGTTTTTACGGTAGTTAAGGGGTCGTAGTAGTGAAAGTGTCGTCATTATCGCATTAGAACTGGCGTCACCCCGCAAGAGTTCTGGCAACCTTGTCAGGATTTTCCAAAACAAAATTGTAGTAAAAATTACAGAACTGTCGCAATTGCGTCAAAATCGTCCTGGTACCGGTATCATTCTAGACATAGCGTCAGAATCATCGCATTCACTTGTCAGGACAGAAATATTATATTCGCCTCAGGATCATAGTTATCTCCATCTCATTGACGCAATTGCTTTAGAACTGTCGTTTTCGCGACAAAGTTTTGGTAAGCGAATTTTTCTAACCAGGAGAAAACTATAGAACTTACACAATCACGTCACAGTCAAAGGTCACAGTCAAAAGGCGGCAAGACTCTGTCGAACTTTATTGCTAACAAACTGTCGCATAACGACAAAATTATAGACACCACGTCAGAATCAACGTTAACGCAACGAAATTGTCGCCATGACGCCAAAATCGTTACAGTCACGCTAGAATAGTCGCTAAATTGTTATAGTCGATAAAAATATGGTTAAGTTCATGTTCAATCAACACTCAGTGCTTGAAAGCTTAAGACTAAGTCAAAGAAACACTCAAAACTAACAAAAAATTGACAAAAATTAATACTTGACTGATTCTACTTTCTACAGTGAAAAAAAGGTAAGATTTTATTGCTCTCTTAAACTCATCACATACGTTCTTCATCACCAACCCCTTGATAGTCCTCTTCATTCTTAGGATGTGTACAACTTCAGTAAGGTAAGTTTGTATGTGTGAATTTCTGTTATTTGCCTCTCTCACTTCCGGCAATAAATGCCAATTTATTGACATCAAACTGTTGCAAAAGAAAGAAAGATTTGTGAGATGTAACACACAAAAATAAAGCGTTTCTTCGTCTTTATCATCCATATCAATATAAAGGACAATAAAACACAAACAAAAAAAGGTTCAAGCTGTGTATGGATAATATGGACTTTTTATCATTGTACCGGACATCCTTCTACCAAAAGATAAACTTTTTCCGAGTATATCAACAACAATAACACCCCGTGGGAAAGTTTGAATTTCTCTGATTTGGGGACGGACTGAACTGGACATAGATAGACAGTCAATCAATACAAATTTCGTATATTATTGAGTCCTTTTCTTTAGATTTCGTGCTTCATTGAATTGGGGGGGAGGGGACAGCAACTAAGGAATCTTTGACAAATTTTCCTCAGCCATTCATTTTTTCTTTTTTTTTTTTTTTTATTAGAAATCAAAAGTGCCAATAACACAGAAACATCTTTGTGATTCAACAAAAGTTATATCGCTTTATGTCAAAGTCGAAGTGAAAAAGTCACTTTGAACGCAAGACCAACTCGTAAAAAGGAATTAATTTTCAAACAGGAAAAACAGAAAACAACCAAAACTCAAAAGGATATTTCAAGTGTAAGCCAAGCAAGGAATTTCCATTTGAGGCACTTAACTCTTGACATCAGATGGCGGCAGTTGTGGTTGCTACCAAATCCAACAGTCGCAGTCGACGGCGGCGGCGGACGGCAGAGCCAGCCGCTACGTCCAAGTAAAACGTATGTTGTCCTGAAACAAAAACCTACTGCACAATGGCACGTACGTAGAGCTGTTTAAGTTTTTCCGGTTTTGGCAAGAGTTCTACCCAAGGTCGCAGTCAGAGTCGAAGTTAATGTGTATGGAGATGTATGGTAAAGATCTACATGACTGTTGGCTAGTTAATTAGTCAGTTTTCAAGTTGTGTGTAGGTTAGGTATACGAACCCGAACCATATAGTTAGTTGTGAAGACGAGATTTCAGTATATAGCTATGTAGACTTTGGTATAAGGTACACCGTTTTATTGTCGTCGCAGATTGCAAGCGACAGGCTCAAGGACCTCTCTCTGGTGGGTTTTATTTTAATTTCCTTTATTGCCATGGGGCGGCGTTTATTAAATTGTTTTGTTCACCAAAGTCCAATTGTATGCTTTGGCTTTTGAAGAAATAGCAAAGCCTGGCCGACGAAAATGTACAGAAGCACGAGCAACACTTTAATGTGAAAAGGACTTTGAGAGGAACTTCAGCTGGGAAAGTTAAAAAAAACGATGGTTTACTCTTTTTACTTAAAATTTTCATTGCATGATACAAAGAAGGATGTTTGCTTTTCAGTCTAGTTGTAAGAGTTTGCATTAATTCATCTCTCCTTTAAGCTCCAGATGGATTCCAAATTTTCATTTGATAGTAAGTCTGCTGATTTAGTTTGGCTGTGTTTTGAGTCAAAGTGACATTCCTGTGATAATGGATAAAGCATTGTGCACCTGCATAAGTGAATGAATGACTCACATCTCAATAAAGCTTAGGCTTATAAATGCGTGTTTAGCGTTTCGATTACCAAGCGTGGTCGGGTGGCACGAAGATTCAGACAGCTTTTCTCGCAAGACTAGGGCGTGTTTTCTTTTCTTTAAAAACACAAGAGAAGAAATTGTTTTTGTCGGTTTGAATATTTTTATGAGCCCACGTAGACCATAGGGCAAGTTTGGCTTATCAACTTGCGGACGAACTGTGAGTCACTTTCTTTCATCGCGTCTTGGGACATGCGCTAGGTTTTAAAGAGCTCAAGGCTCTGAGGCCTTGGAGAGCGGACCGGCACTGTAAGACATGAAAAAATAGAGGAAAAAGAAAAAGAAGAAGAAGATGTGTACGACCGAAGCGAGAAGACGAAAAAGAAGACAAAGAAGAAGAACGCGAAAAAGAAGACGAAATAGACGAAGAAAAGATTAAGAAGAAAAATAAAAAGAAAAGGAAGAAGTAGAAGACGAAGAAGAAAAAAAATAAGTAGAAGATGTGACCCGCCAAGGAGCGGAAAAATTCGCTCAGTTTTTTTTTTTCAATTTTGAGCAACGTTACGTTACGTCAGTGTAAACATAATGCAACGTAACACAGAAAAAAGCAACGATAAAGAAAACAAAGTAGAAGACGAATAAGAAAAAGAAGAAGAGGAGCAAGAAGAAATAGTAGAAGAAGACTACGAAATATTAAAACAAGAACAAAGAAAAATGAAAGGAAGAAGAAGACGAAGATGTGAGCGGCAAAGGAGAGGAGAAGTTCGGTCAACCCTAATTAGCGTCAAGTGTGTGGAACGTAACGGTTACTTCAGTGTGGACGGGAAGAAAAAGAAGAAGACCACAAAAAAGTAGACAAAGTAGAAAACGAGCAAGAAGAAATAGAAGAAGAAAAGGTGATGAAATACTAAATCAACAACACGTTACGGTTACTTCAGTGTGCACACAATACAACGTAACACGGAAATAAAAAGCGGAAAGGAAGAAAAAGAAGAAGACCACGAAAAAGTAGACAAAGAAGAAGACGAGCAAGAAGAAACAGAAGAAGAAGACGAACAAGAAGAAGAAGATGATGAATTAGTAAATCAAGATCAAGACAAAGAAATTGAAGAAGAAAAAGATGTGAGCGGCCAAAGAGTATAAAAGTTAAGTAAACTCTAATTTGCTTCAAGTCTGTGGAACGTTACGGTTACTTCAGTGTATACACAATACAACGTAACACGTAAGCAGTGGCGTACCTAGAAAATTTAGCGCCCGGGTTGCATCTTATTCCCACAAAAAAGTTGTCAGAGCAGTCAGAGTCACTTTACCAATGCTTTGGGGTTTTCATCGTGGCGTAAATTAAATCCACGTGTCCAAGATCATGAAAATAGTCCTGCTCACCGCTTAGCTTTCTTAGAATGGAAGGAATTAGAACGAACTCTGAATCAAGGTGGAGGTATCTATTATGATTTACAACGCCAAGTTGCTGAAGAGGAAAAATATTGGAGGAATATACTCGAAAGAATTATCGCAACTATTCAAACGCTTGCACAACAAAATTTGTCTCTGAGAGGACATCGCGTGTCAGTCGATAATCTAAATCCTAAGAATTTTTTGGGTCTGCTGAGATATTTGGCCAAATTTATCCTGTCATGAAATCTCACTTCGAACACATTTCTTCACAACCAGGATGCTTATCGTATCTTTCTCCCAAAACGAACTCATCACTATGATGGGGAACAAAGTGCGTAAGTTTCTCATTTCTCAGTGCAAAGATGCGAAATATTACAGTCTAATGTTCGATTCAACTCCGGATTCCGCACATGAGGAACAGATGTCTCAAATTATCAGATTCGTCGAAGTTAAACCAAATTCAGTAAAAATCAGAGAAGTCTTCATTGATTTCATACCTCTGAAAGTCAAAACAGCAAAAGGAGTTACTGAAGCTATTACGAACAAACTGGACGAAGATGAATTAATCCTGAAAGATTGTAGAGGTCAATCGTACGACAATGCACCAACAATGACCGGTATCCATACAGGAGTCCAGCAGAAAATCAGCGACCTGAATGAACAAGCTGTTTTCGTTCCCTGTGATAATCATTCTCTCAATTTGGCAGGAGTACACGCTGCCCACGTCAATGTCCGAGCGGTAACATTTTTTGGAACAATACAGCGTCTCTTCACTTATTTCTCCTCCTCTACCCACAGATGGGACGTTCTCAAAAAATACGTGAGTATAACGGTCAAAAGGCATTGTGAAACTAGGTAGAGCTCAGAAGCTGAAGCTGTGAGACCAGTATCAACACAATTGGACGAAGTCACTTCAGCGCTGGAACACTTGCGAGATACGGTCACAGAAAATATTGATACCAGACAAGAGGCAGCGTTGGTTATCAATGCTATAGAAACATTTGATTTCTTCGCTCTTTTGTTTTTTTGGGCAGAAATTCTCGAATCATTTGATAGAGTTCAGAAACGGTTACAAGAAAAAGGAATCAGTTTCACTTAAATTCACTTAGCAAATGTTGACAGACAAACTGAATGATTGGAGAATCGACTTGTGCGACCGTGAAATTTGTAAAGCTACAGAAAAATGTAACGAGTTGGGTGTGAGCACCGCCAAAAGAATTCGAAAAAAGCGAAATATGCCAGGAGAAACATCTAAAGATTCTGAATTGAATTCGGAAGAAGAAATGCGACGATCTCTGATTGAAATTTTGGATAAACTTTCAATGGAAGTATCTACACGTTTCACAAATTTGAAGAAGCTCGATGAACGTTTTGGTTTCCTTTGTAACTTTGAAAAAATAATACAACTTCCCAGAGATTCTTACAAAGATGAACTTCTCAAAATAGAAGGAAAATGCAAGAAACTTGCCGAGTTTTATCGACTTTTACAACAAAAACTTGTTCAATGATATTCAAGACGTCCTACTTTTATTAAAAAGAGCGAAGAAAAACGATGAGGAAATTGGATTTTCGCCTGAACAACTTCTGTTATACATTTCATCAATGGGACGAGAAGCTTACAAGACATTACCGACAGCTTTGCAAATTTTACTAACCATACCTGTTTCAGTTGCTTCTTGTGAAAGATCATTCAGCAAACTTAAATTGATCAAATCTTACTTGAGATCAACCATGAGTCAAAGTAGATTATCAAACCTAGCAATTCTTTCAATCGAAAGTGAAACTGCTGCAATGTTAGATTACGAGATAATACGTGAATTTGCAGCAATGAAATCGAGAAAAGTTAATTTTTGAGTTTTTTCATTGTTATGAAGAAAAAGTTTGAGGTTTCAATGTTTCGAGTATGAAAATAAGATCGAAGTTAAATTTTTCATCAAAAATTCATATAAAATGTCAACGTCATCTCTTTCATAGATGTAAAACTCAATTTGATTGTGATTAAAAAAATTTTGTATGAGAAAATTTTTTTGTGTATTACTTCTTAGTTTTGAGGAACAGCGGAGCTCATTTTGCCGCCCCCATATCGTTGCGCCCGGGGCGACCGCCACCCCTGCCCCCTCCTAGGTACGCCACTGCACGTAAGTACAAGGTAACGTTGCGAAAGAAGAAAAAAAGAGAAGACGAAGAAGAAGAGAAAGAAAAAGAAAACGAACTAGAAAAACAAGAACAAAAAAAAGAAGAAAAGGCAAAAGCAGAAGGAAAGAAAGAAGAAGAAGAAGTGAGCGGCCATGGAGAGCAGAAGTTCAGGAAACCCCATCTTTGCTCCAAATTTAAGGAACGTCACCCATTCTTTAGTGGCTACAGAATTCAATAAAAACAGAACAAAGAGATGCAGGCATTATTATCACCTTCTGAATTTCATGTAGCGAGACGTTTTCCCATATCAACCGCTAGCAGAACTCACTATCACCTTCCTTCTTAAAGAAAACGATAAATGAACAAAATTTCAATTAAGAATCATCCCAACACCAAAACCTTTTCCTTTTATGTGGATTTTTGTTAAGGCAATGTGGTTTCAGTCTTGGCCAGTTGGATTGTTCAGCTCTTTTCCCTTAAAAATTTTATTGCTCTGAGAATCAAATTCCTCACCTCTTTGAGTTTGATGTAACAATGTTAATTATTGAAAGTGAGTAAGTGGTTTCCATGGGGTTGGTTTTTGGCTTTTACACTGCTGTGCCTCCTTCGATGCGGGATGATCTGGTTTTTAAATAACTTTCTCCTCATTTTTTTTTTTTTGCTATAGTGACTTCTCACTCAAGGCGTAATAAATAAGACTTAATGTTTGGTGTATAATGTAAATATGTGTAGGTATATACATGCGGTAGTGATGCTAATAAATTTTGGTTCTGCTGAATTCTGGATGATTTGCAGTTGAAACCCTTTTCTCAACCGAAGTGTAGGCGTTACTTGTGGAAAAATAATTACCACAACAAAGTATGGGAGTGCAAAACCATTTTGTTTATTCAAATGGGTGAAGAGGAATCCTTTGGGGATTGAGGTTTCACAAATTTGGTTGCTCAATAAATAATGGGTAAGTGCCAGTATGACTAATTTTATGGTTTTTATTTAACTTTTAATTGCTTCAATGAGAAGGGGCAGATTTTTTTGAAAATTTTTTTCATAACACAGTGAGTGTAAAAGTGGATACTTAAACCGATTTTCTTTTTGCAGTGCATCATCAATTTCAAAAGTCGCATTTAGTGGTCACACTTGATAAAAAAAACAATTAAATGGAAATCGAATGGAAATTGAATGAAAAAAAATAAATTTTTCAGAAAGACCACCCTTTGCTCCCTGGTTGAAACTAATTTCCAAGTTCCAAAGCTTGAAATAGACAAACTAAAACAGGGACTTGCTTTTTTATTTACGTTGACAACGATAATTTTGGTGGGGGCAAAACCCCATTTATTTATTTGCTTAATACAAGCTATCAACTTACAAACTAAGAAACTTAAAAGCTAAGACTTACTAACTAGTTGGAGGGCTTAGGAGACGAAGTTTTAGGCAGGGAGTACTTATGTTGAAGTCAAAACAAGAGGAGTGGAAGCTGACATTCCTCAGCATTCGGGAGATGGGTTCATTGGAGCCGTAAGAGGTTCGATGGGTGGGAAGATAGAAGAGACGGGGATTCCGGGTGTTACTAGGGTTAGTATTTAGGAAAATGGATTCGTTAAGGGCTGGACAGTCAATGGTACCTGTGAGGATTCGGTGAATGAAGAGAACGTCAAATATTTCTCTTCGATCTTTCAGCGTAGTAAGGTTTAGGAGTTTGATTCGGTCTTGATAGGGAGGTAATATCAGGGGATTACTCCAATTAAGACCTCGAAGAGCAAATTGGAGGAAACGGCGTTGTATGCCCTCAATTCTGGCAATGTGCACTTGTTGGAAAGGCGACCAGACTTGACAAGCGTATTCAAGAAGTGGACGAACAAATGAAATGTAAAGGGATCGGGTTACGTAAGGATCTGCAAATTCTTTGGACCATCGTTTCACGAAGCCAAGTGCTGAATTTGCCTTATGGATTATATCGTCGATATGCTTTATTAAATTCAGCTCACGGTCGCAAATAATCCCAAGGTCAGGTCAGGACCACCTGAACGGTGGAAATGATTTGACCGTTTAGAAGATAGAGACGGGGAGGAGATTTGGTGCGTTTACGTGAGAAGGTTATTGATTGGCACTTGGAAATATTTAGCTCCAGGCAGTTTTTGGAGGACCATATTGAAAAATTGTCTAGGTCATGTTGGAGATGGGAAGAGTCTTCAGAAGAAGAAATGATCCGGTAAAACTTAGTATCGTCCGCATAGAGAGAGATGGAGGAGTGTTTGATGATCGTTTCAATGCCGTTAATACTGAGAATGAGGAGGAGAGGGCCTAAATGGCTGCCTTGGGGAACACCGGATGTAGCTAGAAAGCGGCTGGATAAGGAGGATCTGAACCGAACGCTGTAAAAACGGTTTTCTAAATAAGAAGAAATCCAATTCAACAGAATGAGTTCAAAGCGTAGGGTGGAAAATTTAAAAAGAATGAGTTTGTGAGAGATATTATCGAAAGCTTTACTAAAGTCTGTTGAAATTACATCGACTTCCTTTCCATTCTCCAAGGCTGAGAGGGAAAATGAGACAAAGTCAACGAGGTTTGTTGTTGTCTAGAGGAAATGGTAAAGGGTGTTGAAAAGCTCACAGAAGTGTAGATAAGAGCCAAGCTAAGCTGAATAGTCAGTAGGAGATCGAGTACGAAGGAAGATTGTAAACAATTCGTTCCTTTTATTTCTTAGACTACGGAGCCTATGGTTATACCATGGAGGGGAAGAAGAAGAAGTTTTAAGTCTAGAAAGGGGAACGAGGAGGGATATAGCTTTATGTATTTCTCTGTAGAACGCAGATGTGGCATCTTCTACAGTTAGATTATCAAAATTAAAGTGAGTTCTACTGAGATAATCATTAATTTTGCGGAAGTTCGCTTTGTGGAAATAACGGTGCAGGCTTGAGAGCCTGTAAACAGGTAAACTTTCCCTATTCATCACAACAAGAAAAACAATCGGCTTTTCATCTCTTCCATCTCCTGTCTTAACAGATTGTCAAAAAATGACAATCACCAAAACAAGTGACAGCAGCGAAGCTTCTTTTAGGACATTTTCGTATCATTTGTTCTGCATTAAGTCACTTTACTTGCAAAAAAAAAAAACAAACTTCTACAAACTAAACCAGCCAAAGGTTTCAAGGACATACAAGGCATACTCCGGCCCTGATAAGCAGCAAAGCGTACACCCTTATCATACCCAAAATTAGATAATTACACAATATGCCATCCACTTTGCTTGCAAAGTAACCGATCAATACTTTTCGAAACCAGATTAAACGTCTGGCCAGAAGGCCTGCGAACCGCGCCACAGTAGTTTGGAGTAAGTTTGAAAATCTGGTTAATTAATACGTGCTTGCGAAAATATTCTTGACTGTAGTTAAGCCAAAGCAGAAATTACTAATGCAGACATTAGCACAATAGAAGGGAGTAGGTATAAGCAATAAGAATGATAATGGAAATGCCGAAGGATAATTGTAATACTCAACCCTCGCTTGCCCAAAAATTGTTTCCTCTTAATACGCCAGACCTAAAATTAGATTCTTTTTTTCTTTTCATCATCTGAAAGTGTATTGGTGGTATTTTCCTCCTCCGCATTTCTTGACACGGCATCCTGTTGTTTCTCCTTTGTGAACGAGAACGATGCTGAATAACAACACCAAAAAAAAACACATATTTTGTAGTGAAATTTTGCTTTTTTTCCTCCTTTTTTTTGCCGAACAAAAAATTAATATGTAACAAAAGTATAATCCGCACCCATAGATTAGGGGAGCAACAGTATTTTGGCTGTGTGAAAGCTTTGGAGGACTGTGTATGGGATTTTGCTCATTCTTGATGGAAAGATGTCGATTAGGTTATTCGTAAGGAGGAACATTTGTTGGTAGATCTCTATGGAGTGGAGGCGCCATCGCCATCGCCACCCCCCTTAGCAGAACAAGCTGTGGCAATATCAATTACCAAAGATAGGGAATTGGGGGCCAAAACATGCTACACAAGAAACATCTGAATCAGACAGACAGATTAGCACACAGAGAATTTGAAGCAAAAAAAAAAACAAACACCAACAACAAAATATGTTTCAAGCAGTGGAGTGGAGTGGAGTGGTGTGGAGTGGTTATAGAACGGGCTGAATCTTTTATAGCTTCAGTGCACTCAATTCATAGCGAGGGTAATTTGTTCACTTAATGGATCCAAGTGGGGCTTTCGATTTATAAAAAGATAATTTCGGTTGTTTTGAGATTTGCTGGAGACACATTTAATCGAATTATCCTTAAAGGTATATCATTTAATAAGGATGGGAAGGCATTTGTCAGATGAAAGCAGATTGTTATGTGCCGGAGATTAATGAACGGAGATAACATTCTTGTAAGGAGTGCTTTTTTTCTACCGATAAGCATTGCAATTAATCTGTTTTTATGCAAATATATTATTTTACAACTTAAAACCCAACCACTCGATGAATTTTGAGTAATGAAGAGCCTAGCATTACTTAACTTCTTGAGCTGAAACTATTTGTCTTCTCAAATTGTATGAAGACTCTTAATAAATGAAGCATGAAATTTTTTATACAAATTTTCATTCCTACGCTCTTAGCACATTCATAACGAATTCAAAAAGATCAGTTTAATGAGAAGCAATCTATTCACTCAAGTATTGTGGAAAACCCAAAGAATAGTGAATAGGAGGTACCCTTTCGGAAAGGACTACTTTTAGTGCCCCGAAATCTGCGAAATAGCTGTGCAGTGACGGCTTAAAATATCATTGCAGTTCCCCCCGAGTGTTGGTAAACACCACTAAAGGAGTAGTCGAATCTAGCCAATTAATATGAAAGTGAATCCAGTGACAGTCGTAAAACCCTAAAACCTTTTCAACTTCATGCATATTCCCAGGTTTATAGGAGATCACCGGTGCAATAAACGATGATCAAACTTGCAAAATGGAACATGTTCCCATGGAAAAAAGTATTTCCCACGAAAAAACTCGTCAAATTTCGAGCATTAGGGAAATCCTTAAGCAAATAGTAGGGGCACAACCCCCAAGGCACTGATCCTGCTACGAATTGTACTGATCCTGGACCTATAACAGAAGTACTTGGGTTAGAGCATATATGGATTTCGAGGGCTTACAAAATTATGCGACGGAATGGACGAAGTCAAAGGGCACTGTCACGTTCTGCGTCTACTGTGCGGCAAAATTAGGACAAAATTGAAAGAGGAGCGGCAGAGTGATGTAGATTGGCTTTCGATATTGTCCTCCTTCTACCCGCTTTGGCGCTGAGTACGTTGTAATGCCTTTTAGTCGCGAGTTGAAACGTTGAAAGTATAACTGGTCAAAGTTTCAAACTGGAAGAGATGATGAGAAGCAGGCGAATAGACATCTTGTGTGTCCAAGAAACGAAATGTCTGAGTACAGGAAACAGAGCCCGTTTTTGTGGAGGCAAAAACAAAATGTTTTACTATGGAACGGATTAAGGTAAAATCGGAATCCATTTCACCCTTCCCGAAGATTAAGGGCGGCCGCGGTGCAGTAGTAAAGTGTTCAGTAGATAGACCGGACGCGTGGGCTCAAATCCTGCTCGGGGCATCTACTTTTCATTCAGCCTCTTAGTTTCATTTAGACGCCACCCTTGAGGTTGTATGTGAAATTACTAACACCTTACTTCCATCTACTGCACCACAAAAAAAATAAGGGAAGGCTGCTACCCTGGTAGTACAATGGACCGGAAATTAGATCTGAGTGCTCCAGATTAGCGTAAGCCTCCTCTTTTTTTATAAAAAAAAACCTTGCCGAAGAGATACTTTGCAGCGTGTTGACCATTTCGAAGTCTAGTGACCGTTTCATGTCCCTTGAATTGGTAATGGAAGGAAAAATATGGAATATCGTCAGTGCCCATGTTCCCCAAATGGGATGAGAGTATGTACTTTGTCTAGATTTTTATAATTCACCTGTAAGGATATGCCAAACAAGGAATTGTTGTTTTTAAACAACATGTTTTAAAGACAAACAAGGACTATGACGACTGCCATGGAAGTATGGCAAAAAGTACTCAGGAGTCGTCCTGGTAAAGGTATTCCGAGTAAGTGCAAGTCAAAAGGTCTTGTTGTTGTAAATTACACACACAACAGACAGAACTTAAATCTTTCCACTGACTGCAGTGTGAAAGACTTCAATGTTTCACTAGTTGTAATTTAGCAGCACTGTCTTTTTTTTGACACAATAATTTTTTGGAAACGGTATTGGGAAAGTCAAGTGATGTAATTTGGACAAAGAAAAAGGCGATCCATCCACCTTTAACATACAAAGTTATTTGTGAAGCACCATCAACGCTGTCCAAAAAGAAGATGTATGGAGGATTGCCTGCAACAAACTTGCTTCAAGAGAGTTAAATCATTCCAAGGGGTTTTAAGGGACACCTACCATCTACCAACAAGCCAAGGAGAAATCATTTTCAAAATTTGAATCTCAATGAAGGAGCAATGCTCAAAAAATTCGTTCGCAAAATCAATCACAGCAACTTGTGGATGAAGACAAAATTCTGCAGAGAATTGTGATGATCCTCTGAACGAATGTTCTCGAAACAACATTTCAGATCCTTAACTAATATTAACGGAAATACCCGACATCACAGTCGAAGAACTTCGTACAGCAGTTACGAACCCCAAAATGGAAAAAGTGCTGCGGCAGACAAGATGTAATTCTAGATTTGGAAAAAGATGGGAGACATCTGGCTAAGATGGGTCCTAAATCATAATTCTCATCTAAAAGCTCATAGGAGGCGATAGTCTTCCATAGTAACGGATGGAAAGTTACCTTCAAAAGGAAAAAAGGTAGATAAAGGTAGTTGCGATAACTACCGGTCGATAAAATTAATATCACACACCTCGAAGATCATTACCCGGATATATCATTAGTATAAACTATAAAGAAGGCCCGATACGCATTTGGAATCCTTTCTCTTGTTTGGACTTCAAAGTGGGTGAAGCTGTAATCCACCAACACTGTCTTTATTTTACACAATATTTTTTTGGAGATGGTGAAGGTAATTAAACGGACAAAGATTATTGGGAGAGTCAAGTGGTATAATTTGGCCAAAGAAAAAGACGATCCATTCATCTTCAAAATACAAACTTATTTGTGTAGCACCATCAACGCAGTGCAAAAAGCAGATGTATGAGGGATTGCCTGCAACAAACCTGCTTCAAAGAGAGTAAAACTATTGCTGGGGCCTTAAATGACAGTACCAACAAGCCAAGGAGATATGGTGGTGGAATGATGAAGCGGTGATGAATCAGATAAGTCAGGTTTTCAGAGCATGATAAGATTAATATTGAAAAAATCGCCACAAAGAGCGAGGAAGAAGTGTGTCTAAATCCAAACAAAGAGTACGGATGAAATATCTCGCTTGTCTAATAATTTCAACCAAGCAATTCCAGAATAACGAAATAACAACTTTTATGCGCAGCTACCATCTTCACAATTGAATTTCAAAAAAGGAGCAATGCTTAGAAGATTCGTTCGCAAAAGTTCACTTGATGCTCAAGGACAGCTTCTTGTCGATGAAAACAAAATTCTGCACATGAAGCAATAGCGCTGTAATAGTGATCAAATGATAATTGCTCTGTTGTCTCTCTGTAGGTGTATCAGCCGACGGTGTTTATAACCAGTGCTGCAGTGTTAGATGTTTCGTTTCGTTTTTTTTTTAGTGATCAATTTCCTCCACAGCACTTTCAAAATGCTGAGTTTCATTTAATGGAAATATTCGACATCACAGTCGAGGAAGTTGAAGCAGTTGAGAATTCTATCAGATTAGTTTTGGAAAGAGATGGAAGACATCGGGTTAACAAAATTGCGATAACTACGATTCCATCAAGATGATGTTAAAAAACTATTGACCATGTATATCAAAAGGATGAACTAAGCCTACTACGCATGTGGGATTCTTTCCTCTAGAGTGGATTTTCAGCATTTTAAGCTGCGCTGAAGCTGTAGCTCTCCGAAAAGATCCGATGATGATGACAACAAACGCAAGGCACGCCACTTCCCAACCTCTTCACATATCGAACAGGTTACAGGCTTTAACAACCCTCTAAAAATGTTCAATATTGACTGCCCAAGAATTGAGTTGTTGAATAGAAGTAACCAGTGAAGTGTTGGTATTGATATCAAAGAACACAATCGTTGATGGATTTGTCATTTAACGAGGAAACCAAAATATGGCGGTGCTCAGAATCCCCGTTGTCTCAAACGTCAGTTACAAGACCAGAACCAATTGTACTCAACGAAACTCAGTCTCTCGAAATTCCGACGAGGTCACAACTAAAATTTTACGAAGCTAGCCACGAAAAATGAAATGAATCTGAAGCTGACCTCTGTTCTACCAAAGTCTTTATGATGTCTGAAGTCACCAAAGCGAATCTAAAATCAGATTTCACACAAGAAGTACTTACATATATAACTCTACTCCACATGAGTCACTGAAACAAATACGAAATGTCAAAACTGAGTAGAAACAATTCTGCGTGTCGCGTATGTTCGTATAATGAGTTCCTCTGAATGTAAAAGACTATCACATAGCTACGTAATATATTGCAACACAAACTTATAGCTGCCTTAAGAACTCGAATTACTTTTTATGATTTCCTCATAAATTTCGTTTACTGGTTGGGATAATAGGATGGGTAAATTAAGAGCACTAAACTACATTCCACGACAAGTCATAGTAATAAGTACTTTTCTAACGAGTAACCTATATTTTCTAATTACAATGAAACGCTTGACACAGTTTATGCTAACAAAAGCTTTAATTGCTTTTATATCAACGATAGCCACAGAGAATCACTTACGTAAAAGACTGTTCACGATAAAAGCTAATAAAAACAAGTAGGTAGTGTAGGAAGTTACGGCCAAGAGGATGTATTCACATTTTACATATACATAGCGGATATTCCCTATAGCAAGTGTACCTCAACCTACCTTCGGAGTAGGAATGCAAAAATTGCTCCTTTTGTTCGTTGCATTTGTGCGGTTCGCTCGACAAAGTTTTCTCCAACTGTTTTACGAGAGCGGACCTGAGTTTGCCTTCCTTCACGTACCCGCAAAAAGCATAGAATAAACAATACCGACCGGGCTTTACATTGACAAGCCTGTTGTTCCTTTATTCTGACTACTATCAAGCGCATTACAACTGTCCACACTTTACAACGAGAACATGAATTCATAATTTCAAACTGCCGCTCTCTGTGCTCTTGCTCGTTGGTCGTCTTAAAATGATGAATTCGTCCTTTTCGGTTTGGGTTCGGTAAGGGCTATTGAGGTCTATAAAGAAGTAGTGTACGTATAAAAGGGGAACGGGTGGGTAGTGGCGTATCGCTTCAAAGAATATCCGTTCCTTTGTGTGATTTCCATTATAACTTTTAATTATTGTGGGGGTAGAGGACAATACGAATTGAAGACACTAGAAATAGAAACGTGCGTACTGAAAACCATCCGGGTGTGGGTAGAAGGTATCCCCTCTTTTCCTACTTTTAATTTAGAGTGGTCGAAAGAAAATCAAAACTAAGAGATGCGGTGGTGAAATGAATTATTTCTTTTGTTCCTCATAAAATTTCTGTGGAAATGCTTAGAAAAACTTATGGTTGTTTTTTGAGCCACAGTAGTTCTTCTTACCTACTATCGAAGTATGGAAAAGAGTTGCTATGGAACAGAAGACACTCTTCCTTCGTTTGGTGTATTACAACAACAAAAACGGCTATATTCACTTTTAATGGTCTTTTGTCCGTCAAAAGTGTCTTATTGTGGAGTATTTACCAAAGAAGAACCCTTTGTAAATCTACTCTAGTCAAAGGGTTTTGTTTTCCTTGTTTTTGTAGAAATGTTCAGCCATTAACTGAGTGGTTATAGTAATTCACACAATTAATTCAAAAAGAAGAGGTTCTTATTCCTCGAAAAGCTGATATACAGATGCTTACAGGACGATTTATGAGGGTTTGTTGATATGTTTCGATAATTCTTGTTCAATGGCTAATTTGTTTTGGTACAAGAAACTCAAGTTTCATTGGTCAAGAGTACCTACCTATTTTATTGTTTTTGTTAATGAATGAAGCAAAACTTCCGAATGCCTAAGAAAAGAATGTTGGTAGGTGATTTATAAGATTGCTTATTCAACCGCTTTCATCGGACATCGGAAAAAGAGTGTGTTTGAATGGAATGGACAGTAAATAGCAAACAGCAGAATGTTCGCTATTCACAACAAAATACTGCAGTACCTTAAGTCACACATACTGCTTTCAGCACTGTATGAAACTACTGCTAACGATCGATGGGGTAAATCATAGTCGAAAAACAAGGTATTTAAAAGTGAGTTCGCTAAGACCATAATCGCATATCAAATGAGGACTATACTTTCCAACTTATTTAGCCAAGCTAAAGGTTCGTTTTATTCTAATTACTCATAATATTTTTATCTGTGTCCACTCAAGAGAAAGTGACTATCCTTAATTATGTTAGATAAACACACCACGAAAAAGAAAAGGCTTCAAAAAGAGATGACGATACACATTAGTTTCAAGTGTCTGAAGACTGCGAAGAAGGAGAAACACATCTGAGAAATGCGTTCCACATTTGTATTGTGCGGCTGAACAAGAAATATCTGTACTTGACAGTACATCCAAAAGTGGCCTCAGTGGGGAACCGATTTGCATTCCTAGAAGTTAGAAGTGTGAGTATAACGATTGTATTGATTGAAGGGAGGAATAGAACTGGCTACCTCACTAGAGCACTGTCTGAAAAACTTAACATTACGACGATGTTTAAGTGAACGTGAATTTTTAAATGAAGTTCATAGTTCATATATCCAATAATTTTAAAGGTTTTTCTCTAAGTACTGTCCAAAAGAATCAAGTCAGTTCAAGGAGCACCAACACAAAATTGGGAGATATGCTTCATCTTTTCATTTATTCCATCTAAGGACAAACGAATATGTTCAAAAAGGGAGGAAAATTTCATACATCTTCGAAGGATGCCTAAGCATTTTGGGGCACTTTGATAGATGTCATGTACGTAGGTATATATATTTTTGCATTAGGGATGGTTGGTGATGCAAGTAATGCACATACCGAAGATTAAAAGCTGTTCAAAATCATCGATGCAAGATTCATTCCTAAACACTACCAAGAGGTGTAAGCATCTTTTTAATATTGTGTTTTCGAAGCATTAAATTCTATGTTGCTTATTCCATATTGCACAATTCTATCAAGGTCAGAATTCAATGAACTCAGTATTCGTTGCCGTTCTAGTTTCACGTCCAAAGAAAAGGACATGGCTCTCGAAACAAATATCAAAAGCTCAGGGTACTGTCGTCGGCGAAGTGGTTCAATGGATTAGTAGTTTGAGATAGAAGATAGTTAATCAACCCTATCACAAGGCCTGTCGGTCGGAACATTTTCGAATTGCGAATGCAAAATAGAAAAGATTAAAAACATCTTCACAATGAATGTTTTTACAAACAGATGTGACATCTTCTGAATGATCTTATCATTAAAATCACAAATTTCGTAGCTTATCTTTCATTGCTAGGGCTTCTTATGATGTTCTCTTTTCGGCATTAGTAGATAGTCCGAAATTATTACAACATGCCTTGTGAAAGGGACCAATGGAAATAAGAAAGAAAAAGATTGGTGACAAAATAGAACCCTGGGGCACCCCAGCAATAATTTTGTGGGTTTGCTCAAAGACGTCATTTGCATTGAAGCATTGAAGGGTTCGAAAGTCAATTACTCATTCATCAAAAAATAGGTTCATCAAAAACTAAGTCACAAATTTTAGATCAAAGAGCTGTTCGGTGCCAAGCTTGCAAGGATTTGTACCGCTCTGAGGTGAGATGTACCTATCATTTCTTCATGAGTGGACAGATTGACGAAGAAACAAGAAGAAATGCAGTCCAAAATTCTTTTGGTAGAGACAAATGCCACGACACCTGTATTTGGTGTCGCCAGCGTCAGAGTTGAAACAATGCCTTTTAATC
Source organism: Melanostoma scalare (assembly GCA_949752695.1). Taxonomy (NCBI): domain Eukaryota; kingdom Metazoa; phylum Arthropoda; class Insecta; order Diptera; family Syrphidae; genus Melanostoma; species Melanostoma scalare. Next base: position 229,121,493 of record OX456985.1, on the reverse strand, counting down.
CAAAACAGGGAGGCTCGCCGAAGTTTTTTTAGGTCAGCGAGTGGATCAGTCGTCAGAAGAAGTCAAATGACAAAGCTGTGATCATTTCAAGATCGCCAAATGCTAGTAGCGCCGGAGAAGGAAGAAGAAGGAGATCACCATTAGGCCTATCGCTACGAAAACAGAATTGCAGTTCATTTTGAGAAGCTCTTGAAGACACTTCTTAAGTTGATAACTAGTCAACTTTCTCCTGATCTTGGAAAAAAGGAAATAGGTGCCGATATTTAGACGGTGAAGAAAATTCAACTTGTTTGGCGACTGGCTAGGCAAGTGCTGAAATTCATCGACTGTTTCCAGGTCTTCATATAAAAGCTAGAAGACGGTGCCCAACTAAGTAGCTTTCGCCATTTCTACTCTGAGTGTTTACAAATTGTGGAGAAAATGTAGGAAAGTTACAGGGTGCAGAGGAAGTTCACTCCACACATCCATTTACATCCATTTGGTCTGCCTGAGTCCAACATCAGAGACTCCTGACATATTAAACAGCTTAAAGACACCTTTACTAAGGGCCCTGAGAGACCCAGCGTTGGCGTTGATTATTGGCCTGAGATGTACCTTTTTTGAAACTAGGCACTTTCCATGACTAGATGCATTTCTTCCCTCGATATTTTCAGCGACATTCGCAAGAACTCAACGAAAGTACGGCCAACGTTAAACATCTGATTGGCCTTCAATACTTAGAAGATTTTGCGATTTCTTCTGAACTAAAACGTCCGGTGCGCATTCGGGAATTTGTGGTATCAGAAAATTCATTGGGCGTTAGTTGCAATTGAAAAAAATTCTAATCCGAAAGCAGAAAAAAAACCTTAAAACCCAAAAAAACCCACCCAAACTTAAAACCTTAACCTTATCACTTTGAGCTGGCCTTTATCCGTAGTCAAACATGGCCTTCGAATCCAAATCCAAACGCGCTCAGCTCACTCAAAGGACTGACTATAAAAACTCTCCTTTTCCACTTGAAAGGGGTGCTCCGTTGTGGCGTTACCGTAAAAGGTCGTAGCATGAAAGACTTAAATCCATAAGCAGACTCTTAAAATGCTGCTCTTTAAAGGTTTACAGGACTCTATGTGCTGTTTTTGTAAGCAGGAATGTAACCCAGCCTGGTGACCTCAGCTTATGAGAGAATTACCAAGAACCTAAGATGTTCAACCAATAATTTAAGGAATCAGTCATTTGACACTGCCAGAGCAGAGGAGCGTTCCACATTTCACAAACCTTTTTGTCAAAAAACATCAAAAAGTTATGATTCCGGAGGGAGACGAAGTTTACTTTTCGTCAGCTTTCGCTATTTCAGCTACAAAGGATCCTTACATCCGAAACCAATCTTCGTCGTAGAAAAACATTGGATTCTTGGTCTAATTACGCATATATGTGTGTAGTTCTACATCAAACGAGGTAAACACCTCAACGTGACTATGATCAATGCATCACTAGCCCATAGTTTCCCGATCAGTCAACAAAACAAGTCAACGGCCTAATTTAAGTCTCTTGGCTTCAAATCAGAGCTTCAATTTAGCTGAGGTGAAAGCCCCCAAAAAATTCAAGGAATCAGTAAGTGAGTACGTATACCTACCATTTGAAGCATTAAATTTGGCCATTTTGTTTTCTAATTCGAAGTAGGAAGTAAACTGAAATGAGAAAACATAATCACAAATTGAATGTCACACTCACCCAAGACATGAACTTTTGTTGTCACATTTTTTACACTCACCCCATACCTACAAGGGCACCTATACTCCATACACCATGTCTTAAGAATGTTTTATTTTCAACAGAAACATTTGATTGACACAACCTCACTCAAACTCCCTCCTGTCACTCACTCAATCACATTGTTAGATGTCTAAAACGTGTCAGTTTTTAAAAATGTTACCTACCTATTTTCTTCTTCTTCTTCTTCTTCTCACCAGTAAAGCATAAGCATCCCAATACAACAACAACAATCAAAGTAAAAGAGCAAAGCACCACACAATATAGAAGTCACAAAAAGACTTCTCTACTCAAATGTTAACCAAAAAAAAAAAACAAAAAAAAAATGGAACAGCTTCAACAACCAGCGCACTTGGAAATGGAAACTTTTTGTGTTGTAAGTCAAATTTTCAAATATGTATTAATAAAATCTCTTTAGAAATGCTAACAGTATGACTTACATTCTGGGCCTGCCGCAAAATTTCTCTCCAAACGAACGGGGGTCGCCCGCAGTCAGTGTCGAGACTCCCCTTCGCACGAATATCTAACGAAAAAGGATGAAATTAGTTCCGAGATGGGAATGAAAAATAAAAAGACGGAAATCCATTAGCCCCATGTCTGTAGAGAGAAAGAAGCTTTTATTGAATCATATGCCACTATACCGACATCACACACAGCTAAACCTTCGTAGATCGTAGGTTCAGCCAAGGAGACTCAGTGTGGTTTTTCTGGGAAGAGAATGGTTGACTTTTGGATGCGAAGGGGAAAGGAATATTACCCCCAGTACCCGTACCCTTACCCGTAGCAACATATTAATGGCCTGACCAAATGGCAGTGTACCGCAAATTTCAAATGGAGCAACATCGGAAATGGAAAGTTTTGCAAATAGTTAGTTGTTGCCACCATACCCGTAATGTCGACTCTCGCTCTGTGTGCTGTGTTATGTTTCAGTGTTACTTATTACTTTTTCCCTACTTTTGCTGTATCTTTATCCAGCGCAGCTCGCTTAAAATAGATGGCTAGAGAGCCGATGTTTAATAATTAATTCACACTCAGTATATGAAATGGAATTGAATTTATTTACATTTTCTTACAGCTATTTATACCTAAATTATATTACACATCTATTTGGGATATCCCCTCTTATGAACTATATTACAAATAAGAATGCATCAGCATTCTGCTTCTCATAAGTTACTAATTTGGGGCAGTCGTCTCATTTCTAATGTTGACAAACTTGCATTCGGGAGTAGTGTAACAAAATACATTCAGTGCCACTCACAAAGCAACGTAGTCAAAACGATGTCTTTGAACTTAGCTTTTGTTGGCCAAAGGGGACAACAAAATTGTGTACATCGTTTTACTATGATATTAAGTATCAATGAAAACGTGCTTTTTGTTTGTATCTCGTATTTTGGTTGTGGCTCTTTTCGAATGAATGTTATTACACTACATCCCTCCCCTTTAAAAAATGATATTTGTTTACATTTGTAAAATTTAAATAAATATTATTCGGTTTTTTTTTTTTTTTTTTTTTGTGTATGTACATATATATGGATTTAGGTTTGTGTTATCTATTGATGTTTATTGTTAGTTTGTATTTCTGGCTTTAATTAAATTGTTATTGTGTACTTCTTTGTTTTTGTTTTCAATGCTTATAATACTATTTGGACCATTTTGTGCAATGATTTTATATGGACCTTTGAAGGGTTTATCTAGTTTTCTTTTATTTCCTACTTTTATATAGACAAAGTCTCCTATTTTGAAATTTGATGCTTTTACATTTAATTGATTGTTACATATTTTAGTTTTATTTAATTCTAAGTTTTCCTTAGCTCTATTATGTGCATACTTTAACTTTATTTTAAATTCATTAACATAATTATCCAAGTTATAAATGCTCTGTTTATTTTTAATGATTTCACAAGGTAAAGCACATAATTTTCCATATACTAATTCAAATGGTGCATAATTTGTAGTACTGTGTGGTGTAGTATTGTATGTGTAAGTGAAGTATGGTAGTAACTCTTCCCATTCGTCTTTTCCGTTCATAGTCATTAAATAGTCGTTCAGAACTCTATGGTTTCTTTCTATTGAGCCTAAAGTTTCATGGTGAAATGGCGTAGATGTAGCTTTTTCTATTTTTAATAATTTGCATATGTTTACTAGTAGTTCATTTGTGAATTCTGTGCCTTTATCTGTTTTTAATTTCCTAAAACAACCATATTTTAAAATGAATTTTTCTACTATAGTCTTTGCTACTGAAACGGCATCTTTTGTAACTAATGGAAATGCTTCAATGAATTTTGTAAGCTCACATTGAATTGTCAGAATATACCTGTATCCATTCGATGGTCTGAGTGGTCCTACTGTATCTATTGTTATTGTTTCGAATGATGTATTTGGTGTGTCTGTTTTTGTGAATTGTTCTTTTGTATATTTTGTTATTTTAACCTCATTACAAATTTTGCACTTATTTATATAATTTCTAACCATCTTATTCATATTCTTCCATACATATTTCTGCTTAAGCTTTGCTATACATCTTCTTATACCTATATGTCCTCCTAATTTATCATCATGATACCTTTTTATTATTTCATTCATTTCTTTTATATCATGCACTCTTTTTGGCGCATTGTATAATATAATGTCTAGACAATTTTCTTTTTCATTTTTCTGCAGTTCATTAAATATCTTCTTAAATTTGTGCACTGATATTGTTTCAAATATTTCATTATTCATTGCTAACGCTAGCTTTTCTAACTTCACATGCTTTGCATAGGACAACAGTTTCCTCAGAATCAATTTTAAATCTGATAATGATTTATCACTGTATCCAACATGTATTCTATCTTTGACTGAATATATTCTTTCTTTTTGGGTACCCATTAAATTTTTTATATTCTCAAGTTGCAACTTCTTAATATTCCTAGTGTCTGAAATTGATATGCATTCCCATATGTGAAGGTGATCAGTCTCCACTGGTGGCATGGTTTCCGGATTTTCTTCTTTTTCACTAGTGTTTTTTATATTTCTCAGCTTCATTGCTCTAGTTAGGACATTTATGCTTACTTTTGGTATCATCTCTTTTAATTCTTCTGAACTTATTTTTATTCTGGATAATGCATCAGCATTCGTATTCATCTTTCCTTGCTTAAAAACTATGTCAAAATCGTAATCCATTAAATCTACTCTAATTCTAGTCAACTTAGATGAAGGGTTCTTATGAGTAAATAAGCTAACTAATGGTCTATGATCTGTGTACACAATAAATCTTCTTCCATACAGATAAGGTCTGAAATGATTAATTCCCCAATGAATACCAAGTAATTCTTTCTCTATTACAGATTTATTTAGTTCATGTTTGTTTAATGCTTTACTGGCATATGCAATGGGCTTATCATCGCCTACTTCTCCTTGAGATAAAATCGCTCCTAGTGCATAGTTTGATGCATCTGTTGTTAGTATAAATGGTTTTGAAAAATTTGGGTAAGATAGGATAGGTGGTGACATTAGTTTTAATTTAAGTGTTTCAAAAGCAATTTGACAATTTTGTGTCCAGCTAAAAATTTGATTTTTCTTTAATAATTGGTTTAGTGGTTTTGCAATTTCTGCAAAATTTTGTATGAAACGTCTATAGTAATTACAGAAAGCTACGAATCTTCGAACTTCATCTACATTATCTGGTTTAGGATATTCTTTAATAACATTGTATTTATCTGGGTCTGTAGTTACACCTTTTGCAGTTATTAAATGTCCAAGATAAACTACTTCTGGACGTAGAAAATTACATTTGCTTGGGTTTAGTTTTAAATTATATTTACGTATCCTTTTAAAAACTTCTGTTAGATTGTTATTATGCTCTCTAAGATTTGATCCAAAAATTATTATATCATCTACGTATAGAAATGCAGATGCTTGCAGTCCACTAAGTGCAATTGATAACATTCTCTGAAAGCTATTTGTTGAAATTTTTAATCCAAAAGGTAATCTTTTGAATTGAAAGTGACCAGTGTCCGTAGAAAATGCTGTCAATGGTCTGGATTTCGGATGTAATGAAATTTGGTGAAATGAACTTGTCATATCTAAAGTTGAAAAATATTTCGCTTTTCCTAATTTATCTAATACGTCTTCCAAACGAGTTAGTGGGAATTTATCATCAACTACTTTTTTGTTCAAAGACCTAAAATCAACTACTAATCTCCATTTTTTGTTACCTTCTTTGTCCTTTTTTGGAACTATTAATAAAGGTGAATTATAAGGACTTATAGATGGTTCAACTATATCTTCATCTATCAACTTTTCAACTTGGTTTTTGATTTCATTCAAATTAGCATGCGGGAGTCTGTAATTTTTTATGTATACTGGTGTTTTATCTATAGTTGTTATTTTCTGTTCATAGAAATTATTTTTTGTTAGTATTTCATTTTCTAAGTGAAATATATTTTGAAATTGCTTGCATAATTTAAGTATTTCTGTCTTAGCGTTGTCATCTAAACTATCTACTTTTATTTCCTTTTCTATTTTCTTAAACCGATCTTCATCTACTAAACTATTTTTAAATTGTAATATTTCATAACTCGAGATTGGTTCTATTCCTAATGAGATATGTTTAAGCGTTACTTCTGAATCAGTTGTATTTAGTATTTTCACATGTTTGATTCCTATTGCTGGTATTAATGAATTTGCTAAAAATACTCCCTTTTTTATTTCTTTTCCATGTATTACGCTATCTTCTTTTACGTCTAAAACGACTTTATGAATTATCTCTGTTCTTGCTGGAATTTTAATATCATTTTTAATGTCTCTTGTATTCATATTCATTGGTAAAACCATTTCTTCCCCATCTAATGGAATTATTAGTACACATGTTTCATAATCAATCTTACAGTTATATTGTAATAAAAAGTCTCTACCTAGTATTGCATCTGTTGATATATTTATTTCCTCACTAACCACGTGGAATTGATGTTTTATATTTGTTTCTCCAAGCATGAGTTCTAGTTCTGTTATACCTTTCGAAAATATCGTTTTATTTGTTATGCCGTTTATTTGACATGACGAATATTCATTTAAATCTTTAACAAGAAACTCTTTACAAACTGAAATATCAGCTCCCGTGTCAATTAAAAATTTAAAAGTTTTGTTTAAATGTTTTATCCTTATGTTAACGAAATTTGTGTCGTATTCCCCATGGAAATTTAGAACCTTCTTTGGTTTCCCCGATTCTGCTGCCCGGGGATCTCTAAGTTTTTTGACCTAGTGTTACTATTGTGGTATCCCCTTGCAATACCTCTACCTCTATTATTATTGTTGTTCCTTTCATAACCATTGTTATAACTGTTGTTATTGTACTGTCTATTGTTGATTCTATTATTATTTGTAAATTTTGGATAGGAAGAATTATGGTTGTATTGGTATCTACCACTATGATTTGTCCTAAATTGCATGATGTTATTTTGTCGTGTAGACGCTTCTACCTCAATTGCTATCTGTACAGCTTCATTAAATGTAGCTACTCTTGATGCTTGTACTACCTGTCTACATGCTTCATTTAATCCATTTTTAAAAACATTTAATCCTAGTTGGTCATTTAACTTTATTATAATTCTTTTATTGGCTTCACCCTGTTCAGCTATCTGAATCTCATTTAATTGTGAAATTAGTACTTCTATCCGCTCTGCAAATTTGTTAACTTCTTGTGTTCCCTGATGCTGTCTAGCTAAATCATTATGTAGTTTCAATGGGTTTATTTTTGTTTTGTAAATATCTGTTAAAACTTTCTTTAAATCTGAGAAATTGTCAGGTTCTTTGTCTAGAGTCAGAAGCCTGTTTTTTGCTTTGTCAGTTACTTTAGTTGCTATAACAAATTTAATTAATTTTTTCTTTTCACTTTCTCCACCTAAAGTATCATGATAGAATTCAATAAGCCCAAAAAAATTTGAAAGGTTTTTTGATTCACCTTTAAATTCTGTAATTAGCTTTGTAGCTGTTATCATATTGAATTCTGCCATTTTTTCAGGATTAATTTTTTTTTGTTTTACAATAGTAATAGTGATTTCTTTTTTAGAAATAGTTCATTTCTTAAAATTAGCTTGCGTACACATTTTTTTTATAGTAAGAATGTTGACTTCGATATTATATTTCACAATGTATAGGTATATGTATAAATATTTTTTTTTTTTTTTTTATTCATTGAACGGAAATTACAATTTTTTTTTTTTGTTTATTTTATATCTTTTTCGCTTCAAGATTCTTTTAAAATATTAAAAAAATATCAGCAATCCGTATTTTCAAAAGTTACTTTTAAAAGCAACCTTGCATGCATCCTATGCATCCTCCTGCGTTTATGCTTCGACCTACGAATGCGTTTCTTACTCCACTTTGCTTTCATTTTCTTCTCTGATGGTCTTCTTGGTGTACTGAAATCCACAAAAGATCGTCATGTAATGTAGATGATGATGGTGTTGAAATCTTTGAGTTGGCTTTTAAGGTCGTTGCTCGTTGGCAACTTTTGGAAGATCTTTAAATGCTGGTGCAGACATATTTAGTCTGTTTTTATTGGTTTTAATATAGACTATCAAAAACTTGCAAGTATACATATAATAAATATTTTCATTGAAATATTGCGATTGCTGGACGGATGTCAGCGATTCAACTGAGGGATAAGACTTAACTTGAAATTTGTACGTTTGAAAATTAACTTATATTTGGTCCGCTTCTTGTTGTTAAATTAAATTTAACGAACAAGTTGGCAGGATCGCCATGTTATGTTTCAGTGTTACTTATTACTTTTTCCCTACTTTTGCTGTATCTTTATCCAGCGCAGCTCGCTTAAAATAGATGGCTAGAGAGCCGATGTTTAATAATTAATTCACACTCAGTATATGAAATGGAATTGAATTTATTTACATTTTCTTACAGCTATTTATACCTAAATTATATTACACATCTATTTGGGATATCCCCTCTTATGAACTATATTACAAATAAGAATGCATCAGCATTCTGCTTCTCATAAGTTACTAATTTGGGGCAGTCGTCTCATTTCTAATGTTGACAAACTTGCATTCGGGAGTAGTGTAACAAAATACATTCAGTGCCACTCACAAAGCAACGTAGTCAAAACGATGTCTTTGAACTTAGCTTTTGTTGGCCAAAGGGGACAACAAAATTGTGTACATCGTTTTACTATGATATTAAGTATCAATGAAAACGTGCTTTTTGTTTGTATCTCGTATTTTGGTTGTGGCTCTTTTCGAATGAATGTTATTACACTACAGCTGTGTGCAGCCATTAAAAAGTGACATTTGCAAATTTTCTTCACCAAACTCAATAAAAGTCCTTAGAAATGTTGGCCCTTCTGACTTGACTGTGCTGACACTCAAACACTCTTATACGAAAACAATGTTAAGCAAAATGAGTGTTAAATAAATTTCCTAGGTTTTCTCTTTTTCTCTGTGTAGTTCTCGAATACGTAGCAACCTAACCTATTGTATATTGTAGCAGATAAATTATTTTACCCTAACGTTACGATACAAAAAAGCGGATGTCGCAAATTGTCCAGGCTAATGGACTTGATGTGTTTGCATTGAATTACCGACTAAGTTGGAAAAACAAAGGCTTAATGCTTTTTGATTGCTCAGGAAGAAAAATAAGAATGTCATTCAAACACCTCAATGGACGATAGACGAAAATTAAGTAGAAGAGCAATTGGAAAGAAAGTGGAACAAAAAGTTACCTAACAGAGGGTAAGTTTCGTCTGGCCCCGTTCACTTTCACTTTTTCTGTTTTGTTTTTCATGACTACTAATATCAACTTGGAATGTCTTCGCTATCTCACGAGATAGTTGTTGCTCTGCTAACATTAACCGACAGAGAAGTGGATGTGTAATGAAAATTCCAACTACCGTAGGCCTTCAACTTGCAAATGAGATCATCGTGACGAAAATGACAAATTTGTTGATGGAACGTGGGCCTGGTGATGGTTGCCATCAGCTCAAACGAAGGTTTCAGACATTTGTTGTGGCGATACTGACAAGCTGCTCTGTATTTAACAGGTTAGCCGAACCGTGACGAAATTGACAAACTTTAGAAAGATTTTTTGGTGAAACGTTTACTTGTATCGGCCTTCATGAGGTGGAGTAAAGAGGGTCTCTATTTGGACTTAGACGTAGAACTTCTAAGAGCAGGTGATGAAGTGTGAACTTGGCTAGCATCAGCTAGAATGAAGGCGAATATTGGTATTCGATCACCTACCTACTTAGTGAAGACAATTATTGTGATGATAACGAATAGCTATTTGCTCTCGAAAAGAAAAATATTGACTTGATGTTTGCTAGGTTAGGTTAGGTTAAATGTGGCTATCAGTTATACATGGAGAACGAGACACTTAGACCACAGAGGGTCCATTGTGATACCACTGAGACCGGAAGGTTGACCACCCTGTGGTTCCTATTTAGGGGATTAGAGAGTTGAAACACCCTCTTATCGAACCTGGACTAACGAGTTGATCACCAGTTAGTCAAACCATCCAGAACTCCGTACGAAAAGGCAGAGACTTTTAGGGTTAACCTAAATCGCTGTGGTGTCGTCAAAAATGTAATCACCTAGGTGAGCTTTCCGTCTGTTGACAAGTGCAGGGCATGAACAAAGGAGATGTTGGATTGTCTCCTCTTCCTCCTCGTCCATGTAGCTTCGGCAGAAGTCATTTTAGTAGACAACAAGTCTTTTGGCGTGTCTACACCTACACATTAGGCAGTGTCCTGTAAGGACACCTATAGTGGAACTAATGTGCAAACGATTTAGATTCAACAAGCTTTTTGAAAGTTTCGAGTTCACACATGGCCAAATTCGTTTAGTCATCAGACATGTATTACTCTGCGTCCATAGTGCTCATCTTCTCAGAGGCGTCCTTCTTTAGCAAAAGTTTACATGTAGCGATAGGTATACATACCTATATTGTTCTTTTCTGGTCGAAGACGAGAAGTCGTTCCTTTTTGGCGAGTTCGTCCGCCATGCAGTTGCCTAGTATATTCCTGTGGCCCGCCACCCATGAAAGGGTGAAATTGAACTATTCTGACATTTCCTTAAGAGAGGTGCGACAGTTTTGGACTTACTACTGCTGATTTTGTAGAAACAGAGGCAGAAACTTTGAGAGCAGCCTGACTGTCCGAGAAGATGCGAATATCCGTGGAGGATACAATCTTTTCTCTAAGCCAAGAGAGGACTTCTTTTATCTCCAGAATTTCCGCTTGGGACACACTACAGAAGTCAAAAAAGGCTTAAATTTAGCCTTTTCGAGAAAATTCCTACACCATCACAGGTTTTGGATCCGTCAGTGTAGAAGTGTAAGGCTTTATTACCCAAGAGAGTACCATTCTCCCAAGCTTCTCTTGAAAGTAAGGTTATTTGGAAATTATTATCAAACACCAACTTAGGGGTGGTGTAGTCTAATCGATCTGGGATGAATCTTAAGTTGTTTAAAATATTAATGTGACCAATTTGATTGTTGGTCCACTGTGAGTTAGCTTTTAGTCGAGTTCGCTGCTAACTGCTTGCCAAAAATGTCCAAGGGTGTAAGGCTCAGCAGTATGTCTAGCGTATCCGAAGGAGTTGTCCTTAGCACACCAATGATGCACAAACTTCCAGTTCACTGGACTTTGTAAAGCTTGTTTGCTAACATCAGGTTGAATTTTGGTATACAGGCGATTGCCTAGCGAATGGATTTCCGTGACGACAATGACATGCTATTTTATTCTTAAGAACAAACATATCCGTCAGAGTAATTGACGAGTTGTGTAATTGATCGTTGCTTGCATTTGCTTGACGATTGTATGTGATCAACAAGACAAGGCAATTACCGTGACGAAAGTGACAATCAGTTTTGCCCTAACGTTCTGCCGGGGAGGCGCGACGATAATGACAGCCTACTTTTAAAAGCAAAAACGTTCATAAGACGAGTTGATGTAAACTGTCCCAACACTTGGACTGTATCAGCTAAAACGTTAGTATGCAAATATCTAGAAGAAAAAGGGAATAATAGTGACGATAATGACAAGCTGCTTTGCTCTCATCGTTTGAGCCTGGACAAAGATGGCAAGTTATTAAGCCTTGAAAAGTGCAAACGCGCAAGAGTATTGTTGGTGAAACAAGTACCTACGGCATCTTGGCCAAGATTAACTGTACCGTTGCTATGCAGTAAGCCCGATCATCGTGACGATAATGACATGATTTTTGTATTTGAAAGCTTAACTGTTGAAGACAAGAAAGTTCTTTACAGCAATTGACAAATTTAACACTGGATAATGTCTAGCACTAAATTGGATCATAGTCCAAGGCCTACCACCTACCTCCTTCCACTCCCTCCCTCTTTACCTCCTCCCTCTCTCTTTCTCTCTCTCACATCCGAAGAAAGTTGATCCCGACTTGCTGCGCTGCGTTTTCCAAAAAACTCATGTGCGAAAAAAGGTCAGTTTCAATTACTCATCGAAACCTAAATAAATCCTGTGTCGTAGGCACCCAATATTAACACTGAAGGCAATGGAACTTTTATGAGAACCAACATGAAAGTGTTATTGAATTTTTCTCCTTTTTTTTCTCATTTCAGATCCATCATAGAACCCTGAAGTAGGTGTAGTTACCACACATATTTTATTAAAGAGGTGATTTATATCATCTCAGTTATAAATTGTCTGAATTCAAAATGTTATCATAACTAAACACTACGATCGACATTCAATATCTCCACACCTACGGTCGTTCCTCACACAATTCATCTCTACTCCATAAATTATTGAAAAAAAAAAATAAACTCTCCATAAAGTAGCGCCCTTTAATATATGAGAAATTGAATTTCATTCTTCATCCCATAAGCCAAAAATATTCTTAGCTTATTTTTTTCGAACGTAAAACGTGCCTCGTTGCCGAGGGTGTATGCTAAAATAGACACGAAGACTGTCCAATGATATATTGAACACCAATGATGACTTATGAAAAATGCAAGGAGGAATATGAAGAAACAAAAAAAAAAAAACTTAAAAATATTTCGCACGTTCCTTCTTATCGCTTACCGCCTTTCATATCTCTCCCTATGTGAAAAGGACCTTTACACGACGAGCAGGAAAAGAAAGAACACACTTACAGGACTAATAATGCAGCAGAACCAACGAAAGGACAAAAAAAAACAACAGAACCACCCACTCAACTATCATCGGCTGCAGGCCAGCACAGGGTACGTAGGACGTATACTTTGTTTGAAGATAAGCAGAAGTACCATAGAATCGATATGGCGCCTACGTGAGGCGAATGTTAATTTTACTGAATATTCGTGAAATAGGTATGTGTAGTAGATGTTCGAGTGTGCACAGTGTACATACGTTTCATTGTAGGAATTCACAACTCCTAAAATAAGAGTGGTGTGTGTGCTGCGTTATAGCGACTATTGATGATTGTTTTAAACTTAAAGTTCATTTAAAGGCGCTTTTTATCGGGCTCTAGGAAAAAAGTCTTTGATTTCCATAAATTCAGAAGGTTATTTCACATTTCCAACATTAGCCGAGTTTTATTGGGAATTTTTATATTCACTTTAATGAAATGCTGTACAACTTTATTCCATAAACTCCATTTACCAGCCATCTCTGTTGTTCACTTATGCAAGTGACTTATTTTTGTCCACTTACATTGTTCACTTTAGAGTTGTTGTTTTTCCATGTGCGATGTCTTGCGATGTTTTGCTAAAGTGAATATGAAATCCCAATGAAACTCGGCTATCAAAAATTTAGTTCTACAAACTGATAACTCTATGCCTTCCAAAGCGCTTTGAAACTCTGTGTTGTAACAGAGACTGAACCAGCTACCTGAATAAGCATCATCAGTACTAGTCATCGATCGACTTGACGTTCGATCTTTGCGAACGAATGTGCGCCAACGCCAGTGCTAATGTATTGAGAAGTCAGGTTTGTTAGAGAATACTGTCTTAACAAACTCCTAAAATTGGATCTAAAATTGCCCTCAAACATTTAACATTTGTTTTGTTCAGTCACATTCCGGGATTTATTCGCATTCTTTGCAAATTTTTGCATTCCTTGTAATTATTTGAATTTGTTGCATTTCGATACGTTTCACTATATTCAAATGCATTCTTTGTATTCGGTTAGGGCTCTTTGAACTACTTCGCATCATTTGCGTTCTTTAGAACTCATTTCTGTCTTCTGCAGTCTATGCTTCTTTTCTTTAGCATTCCACAACATTTATTGGAATCTTTGAAGTTTTTGCACATATTTATTGCACATATCTCTGCAATCTTTTACATTCCCCACCTTTTTAGGCTTTCGTTGTACTTTGTATTTGTATTCGATTGACGTTTTCTGCAATACTTCGCATTATTTTCATTCATTACAACTCTTTTGTGTCTTCATCAGTAAATGCAATTATTGCATACTTTTAGTTTTTTCACATTCCTAGCATTAATTTTTTTCGCATCCATTAAGATTGGAACAAATCTTCGAAATTTCTAGTTTATTGCTCATACTTTCAATACCCTGCAGCCTTTTGCATTCTCTGTATTTTGTTGCATTTAATTGCATTTGGTTGCATTCATTGCAATCTTTTGCATTCCTTACAATCCTTAGCATTCAATGCATCTCTGTGCGTTCATTGCATTTCCTTTGCATTCAATTGCATTCCTTGATTTGTGACCTTTGCATTACTTGCATTATTTGCATTCTTTAGAACTCTTTTGTGTGTTTTACAGTTCATTGTATAATTTTATTTCTTTTTTCATTCCTTGCATTAATTATTTTCGCATCCTTTAGGTAAGATTGCAACAACTCTGAAGTTTCTGGTTTACTGCGCATATTTTACATTCCCTGCAATCTTTTGCATTTCGTTGCAATCTTTTGCATTCCTTGCAATCTTATGCATTCTTTACAATGTTTTGCGTTCCTTTCATTTCCGTGGGTTCATTGCCATTCGTTGTATTTTATTGCAATCTAGTAAATTCTTTGTATTCGATTTGCGTTCTATGCAACATTTTTCATTATTTGCATTTTTTATGTTTTCTGCCTTATATGCGTTCTTTGCATACTTTTCATTTTTTGCATTAATTGCATTAAATTTTTTGTCACACTCTTTAATATTTGTTGCAATTTTTCAAACATCTGGCGCATGTTTTGCATTCTTTGCAACCTTCTGCCAACTTCGCATTTCGATGCATTTTATTCTTTTTATACTTTGCAGTCTTTGCAATGATTTGCATTCATTGCTATCTTTTGTATTCTTTGTCTTTCTGTGCATTCGATACATTTCCTTGTTTTATATTGCGTTCAATTGAATTCTTTGTATTCGATTGAGGTTCTTTGCGTTACTTTGCATCATTCTTGGCTTTCTTTGCACTCTTATGGGCTTTTTCTTTCTTCTGCAACCTCTGTATAGTTTTCATTTTTGCATACTTTTTCTCATTTTCACATTCTTTTATTCCTTTTATTGACATTGACATAAGCTTCTTTGCATTCTCTGCATAATTCTACATTCATTGTATTTCGAAGCATTTTACAGAATTCTTTTCATTCTTTGCAATATTTTGCATTCCTTGACTTTCTGTACATTCGCTACACTTCATTGTATTTTATAGCGTTCAAATCCATTCTTTGAATTTTTGGTTCATGGTACATATTTCGCATTTTCTGTAATCTTTAGCATTCCTTGCATTTCGTCGCATTAAATTGTATTTAGGTGCATTCTTTGCATTTCTAGCAATCTTTTGCATACTTTGCAATCTTTTGCACTCTTTGCATTTCCGTGCATTCATAGCATTTCGTCGTATTTCAATTGCATTCTTTGTATTCGATTGACATTATTTGTATTTCATTTGCGTTCTTCGCATTTTTGCTTTCTTTGCATTTATTTGCACTTTTCTCTATTTTCAGCTGCCTCTGCATAGTTCGCAATTTTTTCATTTTCACATTGCTTTGCTTTTCTTTCGAACTCTTTGACTTTTGTTGCTCTTTTTGAAATTTTTGGCTTTATTTGTATTCGTTGCAATCTTTGAAATATCTACTTGATGCTTGCATGTTTTGCATTCTTTGCAGCTTTCTGCATTCTTCGCATTCCGATGCGTTTTATAGAATTCTTTTCACTCTTTGCATTCCTTGCCATTCTGTGCATTCACTTTGTTGTTTTTCATTGCATTCATTTGAATTCCTTGTATTCGATTGAGGTTCCATGCCTTACTTTGCATAATTCTTGGCTTTCTTTTCATTCTTCTGCAATTTATCTTCTGCAACCGTTACATAGTTCCGCATTTTCTTTTTTCATTTTCATATTCTTTAACTTTTTCATGCACTTTGACTTTTGTTCCTATTATTGACATTATTGGCTTCTTTTGCATTCTTTGCAATCTTTTGCATTTTTTGCATTTTGTTGCATTCAATTTACATAATTCTTTGTATTTATTTGACCTTTTTCGCATTTCATTGCATTATTTGCCTTCCTTGCATTTTCTGCACTTTTTTCCACCTCCAACGTTGTGACTGGTAGTGACATTTGGGCAAAATCGGAATGTAAAGCTTAAAACTAGCCATTACTTAGATCCATGCATATAAAAGGTCGTTGTGCATTTCTTAAATACCTATCCAGCACCACAAACTTTCCATTTCCGTTTCTACAACAAAATTAAGTAACAAAACAACTGGTTGATGCGACCAACCTTTCCCCTATTCACCTATCCTTAAATTCTTTCACGTTAATGCAAAAATAATATGCCTCCTCCTCCCCAGACATCACATACTATATACACATTACACACTTACAAACTCCCGGACTCCCGCACACTTTTCGTGAGCAGAAATAATGCTTCCCAAATCGCCATCTACCTCCCGGATTGCGTATTATATTCCAATTTGACATGCAAATAAATCTCGGAATTCATACTCCGGCTATAAAGCTTCTTTGTTGTCGTAACACACAAAATAGGATTGTAATTTAAATGCGGACGCTATATCCGTATGCGCCTTCCTGTTCGTTTTTCTATACTTCCGCATCCTTGAAATCTCTCCTAAACCAAAAAGTATAGACTGGGTTTTTGGAAACGATTAAGAAAGAGCAAACATGGATAACGAAAGATTTCGACCCAAAACGACGACGACGAAGACGACTATAGAGCTACGTACTACTGTTAGTAAGGAACTTACAAAATTTGAATAATTCATAAATCTTTGGCTGTTCTGGGGTATCATCCTGTAAAAATCTCATTTGATCCTTGGCATCCTTCTTTTTGAATCCGGCTGAACGGAAGCTAACGAGTGAGTCGGTTGGAAATGTTAAGTGGGATGGTCAATAGTGTATGGCATATCGTATTCCATCCGTCTGTTAATGTGTTAGTTGTTCTTTTTTTTTTTGTATAAATGCCTGCTTTGTTTCTTAATGGATAATGGCAGCACTCACCCATCGAGTTTAACTTGATTTGACAACGGTTGAGAGTTTAGCAAGCTATTTGAGGTGGCAGCCGCAACCTTTATAAACCTTAAAGATTTCGAATTGTGAATTAACACAACCGCCGAAACTCACTTCACTAATAACTTCTTATTGACCCCCAAAGCTGCTTGACTAATAAAGCCGAAAAGCCATCAAATTTCGGACCATGTCTCTTCCGCTGCATTTCCAAAAGACCATCCCTCGCAATCACCACAGACCACATTCACGGCCACGTTTTCAGAATTAGAATCTCAGATTGCTACACGGACATTCATTTCGCTTATGACATTGTAAGTTGCTGTAATGACGGTATCCAAAAAACATACACAAGCTTATTAAAAACCATCGGTTTAAGTTAACCAGAGGAAAGGACTAAAGTGCTTTTATTGCCTTTCCGCCCATTCCACAGCTACTATCCGCATTCGCCACCCTCTTTATAGCCGGATGTTCCATTTAAAGCACCTGCTCTGCATGGTGGAAGCCTTCTATAATTTATAAGTTCCAGCTAAGAATAGTCCAAAAGGATGTGCATCTTCCATAGTGAAGCAGTGTTGGTCGACTACTGACTCCCCACTTCATTCTGAGTTTATTAGCAATATACTCGTATACAACTGACACATACAAATAAAAAATGCACTCTCTGTACTCTGTACTTGAAGTGGAGGGTGTTGTGTTTGGCAGTAAATAGGAATTACGCAGGTGAAATGTGTTCACCAATAAATCAAATTTACTGAAAAAAAGAACACCAATAGAGAGTTGAAATAACAAGATGCAGCAGCAGCAGTAGCGGAGGTAGATGAATGCAAAAATGTGCGGTCTTGAGTTAGTGCTTACAACACAACTGGCAAACTAAAGAAAATTCATATGCAAAATGAAATAACTCATAGAAGTTGATAATAGTTTTTATGTACTTCACAGAAAACACGAAACAGAGAGAGAGAGAGAGGAGGAAGAGTAAAGGAAACACAGCATCCCACCTGTTCGAAATTGCAATGCTCCAAGGACTCATTTCTTTTAGCGCTTGGCAAGTCGTAAGTAGATTGCTCCTTCTCATAACGTGCAAGGTTTTTGGAAAACTTTACGCCACAAGAGGTCTGAGAGGGGGAATGGATGACCTTTATACAGACGCATAACGGTAGATAGTTACTTGTTTAGAGGTGTTGGAGATTTTAGTTGACGTGCGGTGATTACTATGACTAGCAGTCTTAAGTTTCATGGGAGTTTATATGTTTCGTCTCATAATTAAGGGAAGTTTGGTATTCCTCAGAGCTTAATTAATATGTTGGCATTCACTTATGGCTAAGAAAAGCAAAGCAACGTTGTAGATACTCGTTCCTTATACCTGCTTGCGAGTTGCGACTATTCAAAAGTTTTTAGTGGTATCGTATATGTTGGATAGGGGAACACATTGTCCATGAAGAGCTCAGTTGATTATTATTATTATTATACAAGAAAATCTACTAGGAAAAGTAGAAATCTTGGAAACATCTTCCTCTGCGCGGCGACTTGAGGCAAAGCACAACCGCGAAAGTTGTGCGATTGTTGATTGTGTTATCTAACTTCTGCCCTTCTATATTTGGATACGAGCTTTCTCCGACAGTTTTCGAGTTTAGTTGGGGTTGGGCCATGAAAATGTTTAGGTTTAATGGACAAAGACGCTGTCCCTAAAGCTGAGTCAGAGCTAAAAAAATGAAACAATGTTAAAAATTTAGCTATCAGCTCTTTTGCTATTTTCTTTTGCCGCAGCCCTACGAGTCTAATGATGTGAAACTGATCAAAGCTCTCCTACTTATGCCTACTTTACATCATCCTACAACACTTGTCGTTTCAACGTATTCATGCTGAGGAGCTTGATGCGATCTTGGTAAGGAGGGAGAATCAAGAGATTATTTCAAGTAAGACCTCTCAAAGCAAATCGATGAAAACGGAAAAGAATATCTTAAATTCAGGAAATGTGAACTTGTGGGAAAGGGATCCAGACTTGGCACGCGTATTCAAGGAGAGTGCGAACAAAAGTAATGTAGAGAGGTCGGGTTACGTAAGGGTTGGAGAATCTCTTTGACCAAGTCCTGAATTGGCCTATAGTATCGGGTTTTCCAAAAAGAGTGCTACAAAATAAATTAAACGAAAAAGGTTTTGGATATCAATGAAATTCTTTATTCCTGTGAAAGTACGTTTGATGCCATTATTGGATGGAACTCGATTTCTTTTGCATGACCAACCACGCCAATTCCAATCCAATCCAATTGGCGCCAAAAATATTCAGTTATCATTGAACGGCAGCGATCCCCATTCACAGTAACGTGCCGGTCTCGATCATCACGGAAGAAATACGCCCCACCGGACCATAAACCACACCAAACCGTAATTTTTTCGGGATGCAATGAGTCATCATCTGGAGATGGATTACGTGTGGATGATGACCAATACCGCATATTTTGTTTATTGACGAAACCATTCAGCCAGAAGTGAGCCTCATCGCTAAAGATGATTTTTCGATGAAAATCCGAATCATTTTCAAGTTGTTGCTCAGCCCAATCCACGAACATACGACGCTTCTGATGGCCAAGCGGCTTCAGTTCTTGCGTCAATTTAATTTTGTATGGATGTAGGCCATTATCTTTTCTCAAAATTCGCCACAACGACGTCACAGAGATGCCCAACGCTTGAGAACGACGTGTGAGAGACACATTTGGGCTTTCTGCAACTGAAGCCTCAGCGGCAGCAATATTCTCGACACTACGGGCACTTCTTTGTCTCACTGCACGGGAACATTTTGTACTGTGCCTGTGGATTCAAATTTTTCCACTAGACGCTCAATTGTTGATCATCTAGGACGATTATGACGACCATAAATTGGACGTAGCGCTCTTAACGTTGAGGCCACTGACTCCGATTTTCTGTAGTAAATTTTAATATTTTCCACTCGTTTTTGACTCTTTCCATCACGAAATGGCAAACCTTACTGAAGAGAAATGTCAAAAAAGCAGCAGGAAATATGGCGTTTGTTGTCCCTGTTGCTCTACTTTTGTAGCGTCCTTGTTGAAAAACCCTTTATAATATCAACAATATGTGAGATCAAATTGAGTCTCAAATTATCTCGAGATCACGAATCTTTTCAACTGGTGAAATGGTGTGGTTGTGAACGAGAAAACAACGGAGAAGACATTCGATGCGCTTACGACAGAAGCTAATAGATTAACACTAGGAAATGTATAATTCCAAGTAGTTTTTAGAACACCGGATAGAAAAGTTGTCGAGGTCTTGTGGAAAATGAAAAAAATCGGTAGGTTAAGAAATGATTTCGTATCATTTGCATAAAGTGAAATAAGGGAATGGTAAATAACACTGGTCGACAATAATTTTGCACCCAAAAGCGAACTATATTTTTTAAAGGTTTTTGGCTCGCTGAACTTAAATCTGGCCTCAGAATTGCTCTGTCACATCACATTTTCAAAATATTAAGCATTCAAGATCGGAAAAATCCAGTTTTTGCTATTTTTGAGCCTATGTTTTAACGTAAAAAAAATTTTAACCCAAAAACAAACCATTGCTTTTCCGATGATTTGCTATCCGCTGAATCCAAATCTGGTCTCAAAATGGCTCTATTACATCAAGTTACTGAGATATCTAGCTTCAAAAGTCGTAATACACGGTCATGCATTATTTTGAAGATTACGTATAGTCTCGAAATGAGGTTTGAGTCAGAAATTATATTTTTTTAAGATTTCTTGGTGCTGAATTCAAATTCAGTCAGAGATTTACGCTGCAACATCAGGTTTCCAAAAAATAAGGCGTTGATGTCTTGACCTTACTCTGGCTATAATCTCAAGACCCTGATGTGACAGAGCAATTCTGTGACTGAATTTGAATTCAGCACATCCAAAACCATCAAAAATATGCTTTCTGACTCTAATTTCCTTTCGCGACTGCAACAGTCCTCAAAATAATGCATGACCGTTTATTGCAACTTTTGAAGCTAGATATCTCAGTAATTTGATGTAATAGACCCTTTTTGAAACCAGATTTAGATTCAGCGGATAGCAAATCATCGGAAAAGCAATGGTTTGTTTTTGGGTTAAAATTTTTTTTACGTTAACACATAGGCTCAAAAATAGCAAAAACTGGATTTTTCCGATCTTGAATGCTTAATATTTTGAAAATGTGATGTGACATAGCAATTCTGAGGCCAGATTTGAGTTTAGCGAGCCAAAAACCTTTAAAAAACATAGTTCGCTTTTGTGTGCATTCAAAAAAGTGAAATTTTGTAGACCAGTGTAATCGATTCGAGATCATACATAGTAAGAATGAAAAGAATAGTACCTAAATGACTACCCTGGGGGACGCCAGAGGTACTGCAATGACAAGAAGCCTAAGTTTTCAACAGAGTATCGTAACTTGATTCTAAAAATGCAGGACAAAATTGTATGTCTTATACGTTTCTACCTTCACAGATTTTAAAAGTGGAAAGCACAGAGATCGTTCTACAAGACTTTCATAAAAAAAACATTGCCAACACTAAGCACTTGAGGACTTAGAGTGCAAAACTGGAGAGAGCTCGCCCGAAATTGAGGTCGTTACAGAAGGATGTTGGTTGAGGCACAGGTTCACCCAAAACTGTAATGCCCACCTAAGTAAGTAAGTAAGTAAGCACTTGAGGATGATTCACAGTACAACGTAAACGAGTGCGAGCCTTGTAAGTCTGGTCCAACCTTTTAATAAAGTAATGAAAATGATCCATGTGAATCTAAGAGTCTGTATTGCTTCCACTATTTGTAAAGCATCATTTAATCATTTCCACTACGTTTTAATCAGGAAAATGCCATATTCTCGAAAGCGCAAATTTGTTGTGCTTTTATGCAGTCGAAACAAAGGCAAATACTGAGTTCTGTTGGTTTTACTTTCAATTGGAACAAAGTTTAGAGAACTTCAATCCTTGAACTAAAGAAATTAGTAAATTATTTTCCACTTCGGATCCAAACTTATGTTAATTGTTATTGTTGCATTATGTTGTTTCGAGGTACTCATAACAAGAAAATACACAAAGAGCCACTTCTCCAAAAGCAGCGCAAAGCCAGGATTATAATGATTTGCAAAAAAAAACCAACTCATTCACCAGACACCTACACTGACATCCTCACAAAAAAGTTGCAACTCTCGTTATCTTAAGACTCCATCAACCCTTTTTTCCCTATGCGTCCTGCTCAATGAGTCACCATTCGAAATTCCTTAAATAGTAATAAATATCCAAACATTCTATGAGCAGCATCTCCAGCTACAGCTAGACAAAAACACCTACTCATACACACAAAAAACAAACGCCATAGCCTTCCATTACCTGGTTTAGGTATTCCCATCAACTGATAGGTAGGTAAGTCTCCAAGGATTCGAGGTGGAGTTTTATAGCCATTTATATGAAAGTGTAATTAAGTGTCACTTTAAAGCCATCAGGAAATTACGATTTTCCTTTGCGAACACCTGATGCAAGAGTCCTATCCGATTAAGTCTGCTATTTTGGATCCATCGCATCGTCGTCGTCGTCGTCGACGGTAGTTGTTGTCTGTGTCGGGTGTCACACATTTCCCCCCCACTGTACCTGCACTTGCCTTCGCTTAGTCTTCAGCACCTCCGCCTACATCTCAAGTTAGTTCTTAGGCATATTGCTAGCAAACCATTATGGAAAAGAGTGTTTTTACAAAATGGTCGTTGTAGTATTTTCAGAGAAAGTTTACTTATATGAGATGTACCCGACCCGTCCACTTTCAGTCTGTCTGAATATCTCTCTGTGGTTGCAAATAAATTTCCCGAAGTTGAAATGTGGAAATTCTCTGCATTTGAGTTGGACGGGCAATGGAGGACCGCTTACTTGGGGATTTTGAAATTTATTATATTCGCAACAGTCTTCATCGATTCGGAAGAAAATGTCTTCCACTGTAAAATTCCCTGTTGTATTTTGCAGTCATATTTTAGGAATTTCGAAAGAAGACAGGAAAAGAAGTGTGTTCAGGATAAGACAGCACTGTCATGGTTTCTCTCTCTTCTTCTTTTTTGAATCTCCGAGGGTATTCCATCTTTTCACAATTGCGAAACATTTGCAGATGGCTTTGTTTGTAAAACTTGCTTCTTTATTTGCTTCATCGGGTGATGGGATTGTTGTGTTGGTATGGAAAGTATCTATAGTAGGCTTTCTTGTATAGAAATGCAAGGATGATTGAGTTCAATGTTTTGAAATTCATATTCAATGTGTTGAAGTGTAGTACAAATTGAATAAGAGAAATTAACAAAAGGTACAGAGAGCAGGTCAATAAGCACTGGGTACAACAATTTTTAACGAAAAATATTTTAATGAATTCAAGATCAATGCGTAGTATTGTCTGGTCTATATTTGTGTTTGAATTTGATTTTCATTTTTCTCGATTCATATAATTTACAATAAACCAGATTTTATTATTTTTTTTTTTTTTAATTAGCAACTAATTAAAAACTATTTTTCGTAAGGAAACTATTTGTTGATGTTTTGCACTAAAAACTAATAAATTGGAAGTGAAGACTATGTAGGCTTGCATCAAAATCATTTTCTAACGTTTCCAAAGTCTTGATTCAATTCAATCTACTTGACATTTGCTGATCTTTGCAGACACTTGCGAAACTATGCAGACATTCGCTGATTGTTGTGCATATTTTCCAAAACTTTGCAGATAGTTGCGAGCTTTTTCTGAACTTTGCTGGCAGTTTAGCATTTTTATGGACTTCTTATTTTTTTATTTTCTTCCCTTTCGGATGAAGGATTCCATGAATCTTAGCATTTCTAATATGATTTAGCTTTGTTACTCCTGCGTCCTGCCGTCACATGGAGCATCTGAATTTCAGCTGCTGACAATAGCAATAACTCTCATACTTTTTGTGCACTGTAAAATGCTGTGAATCGTTTGCGAGTGCTGGACGCATAACCGCGATGAAAAGTCTTAATTCTTTCAGCTTTAAGAGGATTGTTCTGTCATGCAAGATGACAAAATTCTCTTGTCACCCTACGCTTGCCCGATGATTGATGTCAACATCACAAGCTGATCTTAAATATTTTAACTTTTCGCACTTCGGAAGCACATTTCGCAACTTCGTGGTGTCTCTCTTCCCTTTGTTCATTTGTAGCTGGTAATTTTTCTTCCATTGGCAGACTGTTTACTATTAAAAGCTTGGAGATGATAGTCGTGAGCCATTTCAACCTAATGACTACCATCTTTTCTTAAAACTCATATCGCATCTCGTCTGCTTCCTCGCCTTCACCTTTTTTGGGGGTCTTAGCTGCCTCATTATTTTGTTCGACCGTGATATTTTTGTTAAATAAGATAAAGCATCTGGACAATACTCTCGAGAAAGCTGTTCGTTAAGAAGGCTATCAGAATGTTGTCGTCATCCACAAAAAGTTGTCCTTAAGCATAGTGTTAATTAAGCTTAATGATCGAATCCTTTGAGCTATCTCCTTCTTTGAGTGGTTATTTTGAAGATGATTGTCCTTGTGTTCAAGTTTTTTTGAAGTTCTTGAATAGCTTGGCTTGCATCTGCTGAAATATCGTGCTCTTTGCTTGAAGTTGGGCGAACTTAGCT
Organism: Melanostoma scalare; assembly: GCA_949752695.1. NCBI lineage: Eukaryota > Metazoa > Arthropoda > Insecta > Diptera > Syrphidae > Melanostoma > Melanostoma scalare. Next base: position 229,096,684 of record OX456985.1, on the reverse strand, counting down.
TCTTTCTTGCAGTTTCTATATTTCACTTCGAAACCAGCCATTTCATCTCTGTTATTTGAGTGTTACACATTGACGAGGTTTTGAATCTTCTTACTTATCCCTGCTTTAGCTTCATCATTCCACCACCATGTATCTGTGGTTTTTTGGTAGTGTCTCTTTAAAACAACCAGCAATGATTAGGCTCTCCTTGAGCAATCTTAGTTAAGGCTAATCTACATACTTTCTGGTTGCGGAAGTAAATACGACGTATGCCAAACCACTTCAGGCATTCGATGACATTTTGGAATCATGTGAACATTCGCGGATGTTTCCAGACATTTGCGAAACTTTGCGAGTATTTTCTAGTTGCTTAGAATATTTTATGTTGCTTTGTGGATATTGGCGGATCTTTTTTTAGCAATGTTATGGAACTCTGTGGACATTTGCAGATTGTTGTGGATATTTTTTGGAATTTCGCCTGTATTTGCGAAGCTTCACTGCCATTTGCGAAGCTTTGCAGAGCTTCCAAGCATTTTTTGGAAAAGTTTTGTTGAACTGTGGGAACATTCGCAGAATGTTGTATAGATTTTCTGGAACTATTTTAATATTCACGGAGTTTTGTGACATGCCCACGTATTTTTGCCAAACTTTACCTGCTTTTGCGCAAATGTCCATAAAGGCTCGCAAAACTCCAAAAATGTCCACGGAAAATCTGGGAAATGTGCATGATGTTCTCCGAATTTTTGCAGTTGAGGAAAATGTCCTCAATGATTCTACTTAGGATTTATAGACCACAAGAAGTTCAAGAAGTCTCTAACCATCAAGACTTATCAAATGTAGTTCAAATTTTTGCACACATCGAACGCAATTCAAAGCATCATTAAAAAAACAGCTTCTATATGAAATTTGAGTAATAAAATCCAAATAAATGATTCTGTCCAATTGAACTCTTGACCTGCAGTAGAACAGATAAAACCCAAATAAGAAATAATGCCCTCTTGCATAATCTTAGCAGATGATCCGAAAGTAAAGCAGTAACCTCTGAGCTTGAAATTATTTTCTCAAATTTATCTTTTTTCTCACTCTCTCTCTCTATCTTCTATCAAAATCCTTTCAAGTTGAGTCCATGATCCGTCCATAGTGCAGCATTTTAAAATAAACTGACGCCTCTTATGCTTTTAATCAAGCTTTTTGTTTGGCCCAAATGCTACATTGAATGGGTGGGACAAGTACTGCCAGTTCGTTGCTTAATCCGGATTAGCAAGCGCAATAATCAGCAAAGGATTTACGTTAACATTGTGTCCTTCCAACGAATGCTATTATTTCTCTCGATGTTTTGACGTGACTTAATCCTGTTTAATTGTTGTTTGCAGTCACAATGTAATGGCTGCAGAGGGAAACAGCAAAAAGTCAGCAAGTGTAGAGATGGGGTGATTATCGCATGTTTTTGTTTTTGTATAGCTGAGAGGTGCCTCTTGGGTGCTTGATAAAATGAATTTGTTTCTATTTTTAAAAAGTCCTCGCAATATTTTATTCCGAAGTGATTGCATGATTCATTTACGAGTTAAAGTTGAATGTGTGTGTACATTGCACATTTATTCTATTACAAATTTTTTTTGACAAATCGAGCAACAATGTGAAACTAGATAATGTTCAACCGAATATTTGTTGTTTGTTGGTTGGGTGAATAGAGATAAATGCAGCAAAGAGAAGTGCACTTGTCCTCAGCTACACAATATTGTAGTGCATACTTGCATCGTTATATCGCGTTTTGGATACCACGCCAATGAATGCAATGGCAAGAGCTCAGGTTCTCAAAAGCCTATTCAATAGCCTGTAGTTGTCCTGAACCATTACACAACATAAATAAATTATCAAGGAGTAAGTGGCTTTTTTTGTATATAAGTGGCTTGTGTAGCTAGATTAGAACCAATGCAGGATTTCCTTCTTCCAAATTTAAAACCATATCAAAAGCTAAAACTATACCATAAATTATTTTTGTATCTTTTGGTGTCTAGTGGGGTCTCTTTATTCTGACCAAATAAGATTATCTTTATATGGAAACGAAAACAGAAACGAAATGGAGTGAATCAGAAGTAGGAGAAGCAAGCCGAGAGCTTAAAATGGATATCCATTAGATCGAGTTATATTAAAAATGTAATGCTTCTGAATTCTGTATGATTTTCCACAAGAAACAGGAGGCAATTATTATTTTGTCTGGTCAAACTGGAGTAGTTGTCAGAATAAATTAAAATTAAAACAGTTTTCTTGTCTTCAGCTTATGGAAATACGAAAATATGAAGAATCAATCCTGAAATTATTATGAGTTCGGAGAGTGAACTTTTTGATATCCAATGAGAGGTCCAATTTAATGTTTAATTTAATTAATATATAGAGCTACAATTTAATAATCAAATACTATGGTTTCTGCAAAAATAAGTTCTTTCGTAAGGAAATGAGTAACTTTGTCACTATGCTTCCAATTTGCAGTCGGTTTTTAAAACTAACTTCGCAAGCTACAATGATTGTATAGTGATGATGATGGCTTTTGTAAGAAAAACAACTTGGAGCATACTCGTTTTTGTAAAAAAATAAAGATTATTTTAATTTAACAGCTGAGGATGGGAAAGTGCATTGCACTTTTGCTTCAACCATTCCTATTTGAAAAGCAGACTTTAAGAAAATTTCTTTCGCTTGGGCGCGAGTTGGTGAGAAACACACTTTTCATGGCTATGGTATGACAAGTCATTTGAGAGTCCGACTTTCATAGTCCAACACGTTTGCTTGCTGCACCACCGATAGAAAATATACCCCACAGTATCAAGCACCTTCTTTTGCTAGTTAGGCAACATGGTTTGATGTTGCCTTTTTGAAGGGGTTTTCCGAATCTCTCATTTGAACATGAAAATACCAATTTAAAAAAAAAAATAAAAGTAGGGTGGCGCTACAGAGCAAGGAGCCCCTGGGCCTAGCGCATTTCTCACAACCATGCCAACAACAACAATGGAGAGGACCTACAATTTTCTGCCGGTTCCGAACGGCTAATCGAGAAAGCGCTTTTCATGACAATGAATACTAACGGAGGACTTGCCAATTCCTCCCGAAAGGCGATACCCGTGGAAAAACATTTTTGCCTCTGCTGGGATTCGAACTCGAACCTCTGGATTAACAGGCGGACATGCTATCCATCGCACCACGGGTACAACCAAATACCAATTTAACTGTACATTTTATTCAAGATGGTGGTTTTGATGTGAAGGCTTCCACAATCAAGCTTTCTTGTCGCAAAACAACATCAGTGCGTAGATCAAACGGAGAATAACTCATGCCAACTGTTGCTTCTTTGGGCTAAGAAGGCAATTGAGAAACAAAACCCTCTCTAGAAAAACCTTGTATAAGACCTTAGTCATCCCAGTCCTGCTTTACGGCACGCAAGCGTGGTGTTCCTTGAAAGCGGATGAGAAAGCCCTTGGTTGATTCAAAAGAAAAATTCTCCGAATGATCTTTGGTCCCGTATGTGAAGACAATGTGTGGAGAAGAAGATACAAAAGCGAGCTGTTTGAGGTGTACCGCGACATGGGCATAGCCAGAAGAGTACGCATTGCGAGTCTACGATGGCTGGGCCATATAAAGCGGATGTATCTGAATGCTCCGTCTTAGGTGGCGCAAACAAGTGCGGAAGAAGTACTTAACTGACTTAGAATGCAAAAATAGAGAGAGCTCGGTGGAAATCGAAATTTTTGGTGTAAGATGTTGGTTGAGGATCAGGTTCACCCAAATTTGTAATGGCCACGTAGGTATGTAAGTAAGTAACTACATTTTAATAACGCAACTTTGCAGCTTGAAATTGAACTTTTGATAAATATTCCTCAATGGAGCTTGTCACTTGGAATTGACATGAACCCATAGACATTTCCAAACACAAAACTGCGCCTGTCCGAATAACAAACTTGGGTTGCCATTTGGCAATTAATATTCCAATGCTCCAACACTGTAGGAGTAACTTGAGTAACAACACCACATGGTTTCAACACCACATTGTAGCCCAAAGTAGCAGCGTATCCCCTTTCCAAATCCAAGTAAATGAGGTGCTAGAAGGAGAGTTCACCACACATAAGATCCAAACAAGTATACAGGATACAATCATGTTACTTTCCGAACTTGCAGAGAAAAACTCTTTTATCCTGAATTGGATTTCAGCGTACAAGAGGACTATGATGGTAAAGAGATTGCAGACACACTTTCAAAAGACGATGTCCGTGAACTGGTTTCTGGTGAAGATAAAAACTAATTCAAATTCACAGCCAAAAACATCCAACTGGAAGTATCTAACAAGGCTAAGCGTAAGGTCTCTGTCACACCTGTACAAAACTTCTTATGCCAGAACATGCTCAAATGTAAATCACATCGAAATTTCGATTAGACTGAAATAGGAAAGCCTTTAAAACTTGGACCGGCTTATTAACCGACCAGTGTCGGTGTACGGCAGTGCGATGTTCCTTACTTTTAATTTTGTTCCAATTTTACCTCTCCGCACACTTACTGTCCGTGCTCTTAAAAAGCTGATCACCCCTATCACAAGCACCGTCTCGTAACAATTTCGCACTACGAATGCCAATGCCAAATAGAAAGGACTAAAAACATCTTCGAATAATGAATGTTTAGCAAAGCAACAGATACCTATTTAGAATTTGTTAATAATGTGTATTCAACCGCGACAAATTTTGAAGCAAAAGATTCTCTACCAGGGCGACTATGACACTAAATTTTTGACATTCGTCGTCCGAAATTGTTAAGACGGGTCTTGTGTTAGGGGCCAATTCTTTATTGTAAGACTATCCTCTTCTTCCACCCGCAGAAGATCATAACCTTTTGGTAGTTTGATTCGGGTTGGGGTCAAAATTCTGCCGGGGTCAAAATTTTTTTTTCAAAATTCTGCTTTTCAAAATTCTGCTTATCATAATTCTGCCAATTATAAAAAAAAGAAGGTTTGGAAAATGTTAAAAAGCGAGCGCTTAGTTTTCTGATTTCCTCACTGTCGCTCCCCTACTCAAAAGAATTACATAATTCAGTTAATTTATAATAAAACTGTGATAAAACTAGAGATGCATTCCCAAGGACGGAAAGCAATGTAGAGGCTTGAAATCGTCGCCGTCGGCTTAAAGTAATATTTGCCCTTGCCCGTAGCCACGCAGGTGTCTATAAATTAATTGGAGACCTACGAAAGGAGCTTATCAGTGCCAAAACAGAAATTGAGCGCACGAAGCATGGGGAGAGGATATAGGAAAAAAGAAAGAGTATAAAGCGTGCGCTTAACATTTTCTACACCATCTTTTTCTTTATAATTGGCAGAATATTGATAATAATTGCAAACTCTTACTTTCTTGTCGCTCTCCTACTTTGTATTGTTCTTCTGCAAATAAAAAAGAATATGAATAAAAGCAGAATTTTTCCTTTTAAAGAAAGCCAGAATTTTGAAAAGCAGAATTTTGGAAATAGCCCAGTCATTATTGTAAGTTCACCTCGGAATTTGAGATACCCAGCTGTAAATTTGTATAAGCTTCTATTTTGACACCACAAAAGTTGTATCAAAACCTACATACTGTAGGGTGTCAGCGTCTATTAAAAATCAAAGGTCAAAGGTCACAAAATCCTTTTTCCGCAAATATCTCGTTTCCTATCGGTTTTTTGCTATTTGTGTCTATTACAATATTGCAGAAGATTAAATTCTCTACAACTTTCGCCTCAAAAGTTTTTTTATACGTTGAACCGTTTTCGAGATAGAGGCCAGAGTGCACAAGGTTAGAGCATAATTTAAGGTCATCCGTAAATCCGAAACTAGGTAAAATATCCAATAGCCTTTTCGATCCATATCTTCTGTGAAGAAATACAGAAAGGTAGTAGCGGTGATGAAAAAGTTCATTCCCGTATTTCCGCCATTATTGCATTGCATTTATTGATGTATATTTCGCTTTTAAATTATCTATTTTTCCTTTTTTGTTTTTCACCATAACTTCTTCTAAAAAATGCTATAATCTTTTAGGAACTTCTTGACTAATATTATCCAACATTTTACTGGGAGGTGGACACGATTTGCTTTCAACTATTGATGAACGGATATTTTCCCTAATGACAGCTGCTACAGCTTCTACAATTCATAGTCTTTCTGCTTCAGGGTCTAATTTTTTACTATCGTACCAAGCTTTTGATAGAATATTGGTAAGTCGTGGTAGGCGCTGAAAAAAAATTCATTTTCGTTTTTCGTAGAATAATGCTCTAACTTTTGAGGCAAAAGTTGTAGAGAATTTAATCTTCTACTATATTGTAATAGACACAAATAGGAAAAAATCCATAGTAAACGAGATATTTGCGAAAAAGGATTTTTGTGACCTTTGACCTTTGAATTTTAATAGACGCTGACACCCTTCAGTATGTAGGCTTTGATACAACTTTGTGGTGTCAAAATAGAAGTCTATACAAATTTACAGCTGGGTAGGTATCTCAAATTCCGAGATTCTTGCCTAATTTTAACTAAAATGACTGGACTAAAAGCAGAATTTTGTCAGCCAGAATGCAAAAAAACAGAATTTTGAAAAGCAGAATTTTTGTTTTAAAAGCAGAATTTTGGAAAGCAGAATTTTGAAGCCAGAATTTTGACCGGCTCCCGTTTAATTCACGTGCAAAAGAACTGCTCTGAAACTTTCCGTTGGTTGACACTGTAGGTGCCCGTATGAACACAGGAGTTAATGTTAACCATATACTAATCCAATGGGTTAGCTGTTTTTATTGTTGTTTTTTTTTTTTATATATAAAATAGTTGAATAGAAAAACAACTTTAGAAACTCGAAATCAAAACAAAATGACAGAGAAAATAAACACTCACCACTCACCAGTTGCCATCAATTCTTGATGTTCAACATGGACGCTTCGCTTTCAAAAAGCAACTTTACTAAATAGGCACATATTCAAACTTGAAATAGACCGGCAACAAATAAAAAAAGCACTGAAATTTCACTGAAAAAGGCCATATTGCTTTTTAAGCAATCACACTTCAAAACTTGATAAAATGCAACACACACTTTACTTATTTTAATGCTCTTAAACGCCATCAAAAATGAAACAATAGCTTTGATTTTCAGACAACGGAACTCGAAAACGGAAACTAAGAAAACACTACACCTCCTCTTTGAAATACTTTCTAAACGCTTTTTACACTTTTATTGAAACGCAAGCAACTAAAAACTGATTTTTGAAAATAACTAGAACACAATTACTTAGGTATATAGACAACAATGCGACGCGACTCCCGAGGGATTTCTCACTTGACCATTAGTCCAGTGTTACCGCGGGCTCAAATTTTGACGAGTCCCAGTGGCTGAAAAAATGAGTCCTTTTGAAAAAAAATGAGTCCCTTCTGTTTTTTTTTTTCAATCATAATTTACCTGTCCATTTTTAGTTCTTTAACTTGTTTTGCCACAACGATAGCCGAATAAAAACAAAGTACCTGCGTTGCGTAGCTGTTTCTTGCAATTTGTAATTTACAATTTACTTAAAACCACAGAGCAGATCCAGATACAGAGGAGAAACCATATGCGTGAAAATACGCAGCTGATTCTGATTACTGAATGTGTGCGGGTCAAAAATCAAAATTAAATACATCACACGGATGTAAGCAAGAATATAAGAAAAATATAAAAAAGATGACAAAGACAATTGACTAAGAAAATATTGTTTTTGCTTTCACTCAAACAAAGCACCCCTATGAGTGAATCAAAGAAAATGTTTGAATGCTGACACAGCGTTCAGGTGTTCAGGAGTGAAATAAAAGCTACGTTTACACTATGCATTCTTCTCAAAATTAGTTTTGTCTACAAAATTTAACAAAGCTTTTGAAAATATTAATTAACGTTGACTTCAGAGTAAAGATGAATGATTTGTATAGAGGTAACTTGGATTCGTAAAAAAATGAGCCAAATCTAAATTTTGTGAGTCCCCGAGCCAAGTTAAAAAAAATGAGTCCCTTTTGGCACTATAGTGTCCCCGTGGTAACACTTACGATCACACCGGTATTGAACTATTTGCGACTTTTTAAGATTTCAAACATACTGGGAGATATTTTTTTCTTTTATGGAGAGCTTCTACACAAATGAAGAATATTTTACTAATATTTTTTAACCCGAACACGAATAAAATTGATAATGGTGCCATTCAGAGCCGACATCAATGACAAGAGAAATGAGAAACAAAACCCATTAAAATGCAACTTGAATATTCCCGAAACACGTACTTTTTTTCTCTCAAAACATATGGTTCACTTTAGGCAACCGGTAAAACATACTTTTTTTGAGCAGGAATTGAAATATTTTCACGAAAAAATTAATTTTCTTTAAATTTATCAACCAGACCGACATTTCACACAACCGAAACCGACTTATTTTCTTGTTAAACTTGGACAAGTGATGTGTGGACGATGACAGGTAGTAGTGTGGAATGTGGATGGTAAAATCGAACGATGCTCGATGCATCGATAACTTGACGAACGTTAAGCGGTCGTCTCAGTGCAGTTTAAAATATCGATAGTTTTTTTTTTTTGATGTGAATGTATGTGTATGTACATATGTGTGTATGTAATTTTATTGAGACTTCATAATGAATGAGGAGAAATATTAAAATGATATTTAAGTCTATGAAGGATCTTGTATTTTTTTTTTAATTCGAGAGAATAATTAATTATACTGTCTTATACCTATGCAAATTGGTGTCAAGTTTGTTTGTCGTTTAACGCTATGTCTCCACTTGCTTTAAATTCATAGCAGAAAGCAGGAATATGACAGACACAAGAAAGCAGAGCAACTGACAAATTTTGTGTTGTGGGCATTTCGTATAGCATACTTTTCATACCAAACATAGCAACGAAGTAACAAAATGGTGGAAAAACCTATGCAGATGACAGTTCCCTCTGCTTTAATAGCTGCGATAGATACCCTGCGATAAAAGTATGCTATCTATCGCAGACTAAGAAAATAAAGCTGCTATAATGGTCTCTACTTGCGATATTCAGAGGCTGCTGTAATTGCAGCGATAGATTTAAAGCATGTGGAGACCAGGCGTAAGGGAAATAAATACATTCAATTTCAATATAGGTTTGTACAATGATATTTTCTAGGCTATTTAGACGTTCAGAGCAGTAGTGAAGACCTGCGCAAACCAGCACGGCCTGCGGCTACGATCCAATCAAAGTCAAAATAAAACATATTTGTAATGTTATGGACTGGCTCCCATACATACACGCGGCCCGCGTTATATGCAAAGGAGAATATGTTCCACAGCAACGCTGATTTATTGAGATCTTAAAAGACAACTTTTTGGTGTTTAATGACCATTTTTCTGCTCTGAATAAGAATATTTAGGTTTCAATAGCTTTCAATAGTATTTGTAGTCGAATTTTAGAGGCTGCGTAACTTGATCTGTCAAACAGAACTCTGACTGGCGGTAAGCGCAGAATGTGTGTGAGTCCTTTTTGTTTTTTGTGTCGTTTTTCAGCGTTCTAGTGTCAATGATAATTTTGCTATGAATTTAATGTTTTTACCTCCAATCCCGAAGAGATGACAGGTTGATGAATTTCTGTGTACAAAATAAAAATAATGGACAAATTATGGCAAACAATACGTGAAATGCGACAGACAGAGTTTTCGTCCTCATTTTAGCAAATAAATGTCATTCATTGTTAGTTGTCATTCACTGGTTTACTTGTCAACTTCTGGAAAGTAGTTTAAAAAAAGCCGAAGTCCACCTTGGTCGATTTATTGAAACTTCGTGTAAATGAAGCGACTGTATTCTTGATCTCTTTCTCTGTTACATCAATTGACTTTGTCAATACCGACAGAATGGTGTAACAGAGAGGAAGAACAAGAAAACAGCAGCTTTATTCGCACGAGTTTCAAAAAATCGACCAATGGGAACTTCATCAAACTAGGTACTAGGTCATGAATAGTTTAGATGAGGTGAATGTGTTAGATTCAAGGAGAACAAATGGGGCACGAAAAGCCTGCAAGCAAAGATTTAATCGCATGGAATTTGACAGAGAATTCTTCAGACAAAAATGTATTTATTAATCACATTGCCGGTAATACAGGTTTGCAGCTCGTACCCTCTACTCGTACGTAGAGTAGACAAGTCAGAGAGCCAATTTATATCCTCTTTACCTGAAACACCTTCAAATTATTTTCGAGGTGAAATTATAGATAGCGTTTTATTTGAATATAAATTTATAAAAATATATCCGGTTGCAATTGAGTTTCTATATTTTCACTTTTCTCATTGTTGTTTTCACTTTGATGGCAAATAATGTCTATTACGGGAGTTTTGAATAAAGCTCTACATTCTCCACTGGTACACACTCAAAAATAGTGAAAAGGCGTCCACTTTTTTAGAATTGATTTCAAATCAACCGACGAAATAATTACGACGCAGATTCTTGGTCTAATTAGCTTGAAGACAAAATGGCACTACCTTGCCCCAGTTGACAATCTGGTTCTACTTTGCGCTTGTTTTTTTTTTTTTTACTCAAACATCATGACATTTTTTCTGATCAGAAATCAAAGATGGCCTTTTTTTACTTATAACGTTAATGGATGTATCCGGGTACAATTGAACTCCATTATTCCCACTTTTTTAGTGTATGTTTTTCGATTCAGTTTTGATTGAAGCTCTTAACATTATCTATATCTACTGTGTGAAGCCAAAAAATATCGAAGACAAGAACACTTTTGTATTTTGATTTCAAACCAACGCACAAAAAAATGACGATGAGGGTTCCCGATCTAATTTATATTGTTTACAAAATGACACTCCCTTGCCTCAGCTTACTTTCTGGTTCTGCTATTTGGTTAAATTTTTGACAGCCACTATGATAATAAATCTCTTTGACCTGACACCTGACAATGACAATGAACGAATATATAAACATAAACAAATCCTGCTTGTCAGTTTTGACAGTAAAAAAGCCATAACAAGAAGATTCCGTTGGTGTTTTAACACGCTCAATATAAAAAAATTTCCTAACCAACTAAGAAATTTGTTAAAAGTGTTTAAATCAGCGATTCAAATCTGGTTCAAATATTTTCGAGATTAAATATTTTGTGCTATGCTGTCACGGTCCCCTTACTCCGTAACGTGTGGATTAAATGCACGTTACAGAGCCCCCGCTGACCAGCTAGAAAGGAATCAATTTGGCATACATTAGTTCCTCCTTCATAGATTAGCAAAGGTGCCCCTCATCAGAGTCAAAACTCAGAAATAAAAAAACATTGCATGCACCGGAAACAAAAATTATTTAGCCAAAGAAAGAATTCCGAGGTCTATTTCTGGAGGTTCTAACGCGTGGTCAAATCAGAAGAGGTGTCTAATGCAGAAGATTAGTGCTTTTGACCAAGACTCCTAAACGAAAGGGAACCAGCCCAAAATACGGCATTTCTAGATCCATTTGAAATTGCTTTAAGGACGCTCAATAGAGAGCCAATTTTTTCTGAAACGGAAAGTAATCTCGTTTTCCATCCCAAATCTGCCAGCAATTTAATGACATCGATAGGATGAAATAAGATAATTGGCATTTTCTTCAAATAAAATCAAGCTGCACATGAAGTGTAGTAAAATAATAGCAATTTGGGGAAAAAAAGACTCACTCCTCATAAGCACATGATAATGAGATAAATATTGAATTAAAAAAGGGGACACCCGGGTTTGAACCGGGGACCTCTCGATCTGCAGTCGAATGCTCTACCACTGAGCTATATCCCCAACTGAAGAACATTCTTGTGTTTTGTTTTTTATTTTACCAAGAGAAACTCAAAAACACTGATAAGCGATAGAATTGTAGGAGCAATCATTCTACAGATAAAAAAGAGTCTTCACTTCGTTACTTAATTGAATTGATAACTTGCTACAAGAAATTAGATCTCAATGTCAGATCTTGAATTCTTTCACTTAGCGATATCGACAGCTAGAAGTATTCCCGTCGTTTACAGAGTATCAGCTGATTGCGTTTTATGTGCTGGACAGCAAATAGAATAACAGATGAGCTATGCACACAAACACTCGAACTCATGCATAGAAACAATGCCAACACCACCATACAACAATACACGAACGAACTTCCAAAGCCATAACGCTTCTCTCAAACCTAATTCCATCCCAATGCTATGCAATGAGAGAATGATGGCAAAACCTTTAGTACACACGCATAGCAACTTCTGCGAAACACTATCCTTACATTTTACCAAGAAAAAAAAAAGAAGTGAAAAAAATTCACTTAAGCTAAGCAGAAATATCACGGCAAAATTGTGGAAAACTTATTTCGAAAATATTTAAAATTCCACCCACGATACTGACGTATCGATTCAACTCTGAATATTTCCACAACTTCTTCCACACACACACGCATAAGACGTGTCTACCTTAAAATTTCACCTGCACTATCCTCGCAGAGCTGGTTAACTTTTTACCCTTCATCGTCCAATCTAGTATAGGAACAGAGGAGCCCACCACACACACCGTTCCTATTTCATGTTCGATATTCTATTGGCTCAACATCTCACTGAACTTTCGAAACGCTTCAGGATGGAAAAGTATCGGGAGCAGCCAAAAATTGTTCCTGCTTCATTGCATCGAAGGAAACAAAACACACACAAAAAAAAGTAATAACGAAACAAAAAAAAGTATCCAACTAAGAGAGCGTTATAGGGATGAAAATATAGAAAATTCAATTTCTTTAACATTACAGCAGCTTGTTCGGGGGAACTCTCTTCGAGAAATCCTTTGACAGGATACACGGTACAACAATTTCTAAAACCAAATTGAACGATGAATCGGGTGTAGTAAGTGGGACGAGCGAGCGAGCATCGAGCAACTAACTTAAAAGAATATAAACTCAAATTTGTAAAAGGGTTGAGAGTGTCAAAGTGATTTCTTAAACATTGTATGTCTTTTAACCGAAAGCTACTTGCGAAGATCGAACGTGCTGTGGATGTGGAAGGGTAGCACAGTGAAGTATTTGAAACTGAAGGTTACACAGTTAAAATTACTCCTCACTGCACATACCAAACATGTATACCCACCTACCTAACCTCTACCTACCTTGAGGTATAGAAAGAAGTACCAAGCTCTACGTCTTGTTGGATGGTTTGGCACTTTGCCTAGATTTCTGTTCGTATATTTCTTGTTCTTTTGAATTTGTTTTTATTGAATAAGATTGCCGATGAAGAAAAAGTAGAGCAGAAGCAGAAGCAGGAGCAGGAGCAAATAGGTAGTAGGCGAGCGAGTGTAAGTGGTTGCTCACTTTTCGCGCATTTCATTTCATATACGTAATAGAAAAAGATTGAAGGTAAGAAAATTGAGCAAAAAGATTGCACACCATTTACGTAATTAGTTTTATTTTGCACATATTTTTGCTTTTCTGTAGAAAAAGAGAGAGGTACTCTAACTTTAAAAATAAAAAAAAATTCCAATCCCTTTGATGTGAAAGAGTTTTGCCGTTATTTTTATTTCAAGACTTTCTCGCTAAGTGAATTTACTAAAAACGATTTCTGCTTCGTATTTTTGTTCCTTGTAAAAATTACAAAGAAGTAATAAGTTGATGTGAAAATGTGATTAGAGAAAATTCAAGGTTGGTACTTTACCTGTGTCCTTTTGCTGAGTTAGTGTTTTGTGTTTGTTTCTTAAATGAAATGCTGAAAGACCAACAGCGTTTATTCTGTCCTTCTCCATTTCTTAATTCTAGAACTACCATTCACCATTTGAAATCATTACATTCCATTACATTACATTTTTTACGTTAGTTCATGCACAAAATAATACAAGTGGAAGCAAACTCTGTTGAAAACTGGCGGAAACTCCGTTCGATTTGACAGTTGCGTACGAACTACGAAAAAGAAAAGAAAAGACAAAGGTGAAGGCTTACGAAAAAGTAACCGAAAAACTATTACAAACCTCTTTTCATTATTAAGCAATGACTTATATTGTTCTAAGAACGTAAGAACAACGTAATATCAGTCAAACGTTACACGTCAAACTACGAAAAGTCAGCAGATGTGGAAATGATCTTTGGCTCTCTTCGGCAGCAGACATCTGTAAAAAGAAATACAAATGTACCATTGACGCCAGTGTTAAATCAATTACGCAAACCTCCTGTGCTTAGACGTAAAAGTAACGGAGCCAAAGCTGTTCTTCGACAGAAGATCAGAAGTAAAATAAATTGGGCGCTTTGATTGTAGCCAACAACATTCATTAACGGAAAAAGAAAAATAAATGAACTCTTAAAGTGAACGTAACGTAATGGCACTGAAACCGTCCCGAGGCAGTATTGTGTTTAGTTTTAAATACCTTTTTGTTATAAAAGTAATGTTTATAAATCTAATACACAATAGCAAATACAACTTAATTTACTTTAGTCAATTTGCTTTGCCTACTTTACCAACGTTTTCTATTAAACGTCAACGTAACGATACAATCACTTTCCAAGGAAATCTGAAAATTAGCTGAAATCCTACTCGTTTCGGCAGCAAACTGGAATGAAGAAATGCTAAACAAATGTGATGCCAAAGCTAGAGTAGTGTAATGGGACCGAAAACCTAGAACGTAGCGTCACCTGAAAGCTCCCGATGATTTACTTTTTAATAGCCCATTCTATTTTCGTTCTAACGATGACGAAAAAATATCAAATGGCATTACAATTTAGTTTTTTTTACACGTGGAGTTATTATACAAGCACAGATATGAGCCTTTTTTTACTAAAAATTTCATCCTTTCTAAAGTAGTTCTCAGTACCAGCCCAGTTCTGACCCCGGTTGGTTGCAAAGTTGTAAATGTTACATCAAGGCTATGTACTCAAGTTCTATAAGCAAACTGTTGGGCTTCTAAGCTTAGAAAAGAAATAATAACTTGAACACAACAACAGCGCGAGATAGTGCATGTCCTTCTCAACTTCTCTCAACCAATCCTATGAGAAATGGAGGGGACCTACGATATTACACCGGTTACGAACGGCTACGAGAGAAATCACTTCAAATGGCAGTATCATCTGCAAAAGACTTGCCAATTCCTGAATATTTGAATGGTATCATAGAAAATTGACGCACAACCACCCACACAGTAGTGAAAACTATCCACCACCGACCGGTAAAAGGCGAGCCTTAGTTAAACTACAAACGTGTATTAGATACTGACAAAAAAGAGGTCACATCAACTTTTTTCGGCTCACTACCGGAACACCACTGCATTTTTGTATCCATTCCTTTTTTTTTACGCATCAAGACATTGAACCTTTAGTCAAGATCGAGAACGGATATCCTTGCAAAGTTCTTCGCTTTTCCATACTTGGACTTTGGCACTTGTGATAAAAGAAACAAGAATAAAAAAAAAGAAAAAAGAAGAATAAAAAACACTGCCACAAACAAAGCTGTCTGATAAAATTCCAATGATATAAGGTTCCTGCTCGGGGAATTAACTTGCACACAGAATCACCGTGGGAGCATCTTTCGTCTTCATTTGGGTCGAGTGTGTGCTGAACACCTCGTTGGGAATAGTTGTACCAAGGATACTTCAAGGATAAGAACTCAAGTGGAAGATGTGTGTTTATCTTTTGCAGAAACTAAACTTTTGCTATTGTTTCTATACATTCTACTATGCCTTGTCCCAGTATAAGTGTATGTGTGTGTGTATTTGTGTGTTCCAAAAGTTCTTCTTAAGACAGATATGCTGCTCTCAATGGAAGGAAGCAAATATACTTGAATTCATGTAGATATGCAGGTGAAACTATTGGCTGTTGTCCTTGTTTTTGGCTAGATAAGGAAACAAGCACAAGGAACACACAACGGAAGTTATTAGTATTAGAAAAGTTTTTCGGGGTCTTGAGAAAAGGGTTCATCTCCTTGGTGCACACAAGTTTCGATTAGTTATTTTCTTTCTTTTTCTTTTAATTTACCTTGAGAAAATAAACGAACAAACGAATATTCAATTCAGCTTAACGAACAATTGTTGAAGTTGTTGTCTTAACTTTCAGACAGCATCATTGATTTTGTTTTCAATTTTGTATATAAAATCTTAACAAAAATCCTTTGAAGGTTATTTTTGTTGGTCAGTTTGTTCGATTTTAGTTTTTTTACTTTTCATCAAAAAAGTTATTTTTAACCGATTTTAAGAGGAGTTGAGAGAATCTTAGCAAGAAAACTGTAATTACTGCTAAAGTTTTGAAAAACAATCTAAACAATGTTGGAAAATTTTAAATTTAGATGTTAGCCTTTTGAGCATGGCAGGGGCTCATAGATCTGCAGGCATAGTTTCTCTTTTAATATGAGAAACTCTCTTTAAGCTGTCAAGGTTAGTTTTTAGTGAAGATAAAGCTCATTATTCACACAGGACAGTTTTCATGGAATTCAACAAAACCAGGATGATTGGTAATGTAAAAAAGATTGAGTGTGTAGAGAATTTGTCTCCAGTCAAATAAATAAATAGGATGGCAAAACTATGGGCATGCTAATCTGGAGCACTCAGACCTAATTGCCGGTCCATTGTACTATACCAGGGCAATCCCTTTTTTTGTGGTGCAATATAGATTGAAATAAGGTGGATGTAATTATAATAACCTCAAGGACGGCGTCCAGATGAAACTGGAAGGCTAAAAGGAGGCCCAGAGCGGGATTCGAACCCACGCATCCGCCGTACCTATTGAACACTCTACCACTGCACCACGGCCGCCCATATGGGCATAACGCATTTCAAGGTCCAAAAATTTTATGCCGATTCCGAACGAGAAATGGAGAAATCGTTCATGGCAGTGTTGAGGTACTCAAATTTTCTTTTCTTTTGTTGGGGGTTTTTAAAACACCAGCTGGAGAGATCAGACCTAAATACCGATCCATTGTACTACCATAGATAAGCAACCTTTTTTTGTTATAGCTTTCCAAATGTTCGTAGAAAAGCCAAAGGACGCTGCCATGATAAGGAGCCTAGGTTACCAGCTCTCACCATGTCTGCGCCTAGTATCTGTGACCTCATGCGAGAAAAATCAGGACATTCACAGAAGAAGTGCTCTGCGGTGTTCTCATCTTCTCTACAAGATTCACAGAGCGTTGTATCACTTAAGCCTAACACGTTTAAATGCTTGGCAGACGAGAAGTGCCCGCTGGCAACGCCAGTAAGCTTTCTACAGTCTTTTCTGCTATGGGATACCAAACATATGTTGCAGTATTCTTATTTACATTGGGGAGCACACGTTTGGTCTGTCTACATCTAATGGAGGCATGTCATCTGCGGTTGTGCTTTTGACAGATCCAATCGTTGATTGAAGCCCTCACTGAGGACGCTGGCAAACCTATCGACAGCTCAGGTCTTGAAAATTGTCTGAGATCCTTGCCCAGCAAGTTCATCGGTGATCTCATTTCCAGCTATGCCGCGACGGCCTGGAACTCAAATGAGACTCAAGGAATTCAGTCTTCCGATCATATTCAAAGAGCTCTTGCATTCCTGGATCCACGCACTATGCCGACCGGCAAACGGATCAATTTCATTCGGTTCGAGTTCTGGTCGGGTTTTGGTAAGGAGGAAGGCCGATCGGGACGTCCACACTAAGTCGGTATTGCCGATTGGCATGTGCCGATTGATGCCTTTCGGCATAGTGTGGACGCACCTTAACGTGGCTTAAAGCCATTAGAAAAGCATACGCTTCCTCTTGGAAAACAGATGCGTATGAATTATGATCCAAAAGAGGCGTTCAGTCGTATGTCGTTATCCTCCACAAAGGCACCAGCACCAGATCCCTCATCGCTCGTCGGTTTTGATTGAATGACAGTTCTTTCCAGGCTCAGATTTTGGAGTGGACTAATCCTGAACCGAAGGACAGTTCACTGAGTATTTTTGACGCAGTTTGAGCCTTAGGATCATCGTGTCAGACAATAATAAATAATAAATAATGTGTCCATTAGACGAGAGTCAAAATATATGCTGCTTGTGAGTTCCTTAAAGCTCCAGTGCGAATGGTGCCAGAGACGACATCTCTTTATACGAGAAATGGTCTTGAGAGTTTTCCCCATGCTTAAGGTATCAAGAGGAGGAAGATTCAGCAGTGCTTCGAGAGCAAACACCGGGTGCTACTGGGCAGGGTCCCAGTACAGCTAAGACGAATTGTTCTATGAAGTTTGGCAAACGCGACAATAACGTATTTACGTTTTAAAGCGGCGTATTTACGTTTTAAACAACTGACGAATAGGAGATGATTGGTCTTATAATAGCCTATCTCATAGGAATCGCCTATTCTAATTTGATGTGTCTGGGATTCGAACCTCGAACTCGGGCAGACATTCCAACCACTACTACACGGGCACCTTTCTGTGTGCTCAAAATAAAATGTAGGGCCAAGTGAGGAAGAGACTTAACGAATCCAATTTGACATGCTCAGTTCAGAATACGTTCAAAGTGCCTCTCATGCGACAGAGTGAAGAACCAAATACTAAAATACTATAATCAAATAGGACTTAGATAAGACTCTTTTCATCTTCAAACAACTGCAAGTTAATATGCCACTCCATTTATTCTTGCGAGTCTTCCAAGTTCAAAGCTCAAAGCCTATAAGGAGAATTCAATTTGTCAGGCGTTAACAGCCGCTTTAAAGCTCCACACCGAACACCGACTATACCCATGCAAATACAAATGCCTCGTTGTATCTTCCATATGAAGAGAACACTTATATGTACTTCAACCAGCTAAGCTAACCAAAGACTGTTGTCTGCTTGTATCAATCGTATTTAAACCATCAGTGCCACCCAACAAATTGCTATCGCCATTCCATTCCACAAAAAAGTCAACAAACCCAAAAAAGGGTTAAGCCTTCGCAGACAAAAACGGGTGACACAGCGGAAGTTATTTTGTGGGTGACAAACAGACAAACCAAAGGGAAGAGAGCTTTCCTTCCACATCCTCCTTTTATAATATTCCTCTAAATCCCTAGCAAAAAAAAAAAAAAAAGCCACGTCACGAGGTGCAAACTGTCAAAATGAATAAAAGTGTCACCGAAAAAAAAATACCCACCTTTTGTCCTCTTCGTGTATGTTCGTTCTCCGACGAGGACGCTTTCCGCACAAAAGGGTAACTTTCGCAGGACAAGGTGGGTTTATTTTTTGATTTTTTGGATTTTAAAAGAATCCTCCTAGCACTTCTCTATACTTCGAAGAATAGCACTTTTGGCGAAATACTGCACAAAAAAAATACGAAATGACTAAAAAGAACGCAAAAGGGTTAGAATCCCGATAATGCGGAAAACAAAATTTTTGTCACGTCTCCTATAAGTTATGATAACATTTTGAATATTTTAGTATTACAAGAATTTAATCTTCACACCGACAACGACGATGACTACGACTCGCAGAAAGAAGAATATAGCTATGTCTACAAAAAGAAAAAAAAAAACAACTCAAAACTTCAAAGCCAGGGGGTAAAAGTAATTTTTTTTTTTCAGCGTAGGTAGTTCGGCCATTTTGCTTGAGTAAGCATTATATGGCCGGAAAGAGATCACAATTCGTTGGCATTGTTTTCGTACGTTTCATCCTACCTTAGTTTAGGGACAGGGACACTAAAGAATCAGAGAATCTGGTAAAAGAGATTGAATAAATTTCATCACGGTCGGTGATGGTGGCACATGAAAAGGACAGTAGGCCAGGCCAGGCCAGGCCAGTTAACCTTTTCCGTGAAAAATTCAATTTGAATTTTCAAAATTTCAATTGGCATCCCAAGAGACGGACGACGGGCGAGGCGATAGGGGCAGAATTCATGATATTAATTTTTATTTGAATATACGAAATTGAATATTTGCTTTCGTTGAAGAATTCGTTAAAGAAGGATTTTTTAACGGCCTACGAGCATTACATTTTTTGTTTGTAGGTAGGCCGGTAAGGTAGGTAACTACTCCCAGGGAAAACATTCAAGGCATCTGATTGAAAATGTGGGGCAGGATTTATTTGGCATTCTTGAAGACCAAATACGCTCTGAGGAGAGATCACCGGATTCATATCTTGGCATTTTAAATACTGATTCTAGGAAAATCAATTAATTGGCATTGGGAAGACGCTACAGTCTCTCAAGGTAAACAACGACACTATTTCAGAGTTTTGAACAAACAATCCAAACACCGAGAGAACAAGCACCAAAAGGAATGAGACTTTGGTAAGAATTCATTCAACGAAGAATATGCTCAGTGGGCAAAACAACGAAGAACAGTAAAGAAAAAGCAACCATTGAATTATTGGAAAACACTTGTTTGTCTAGTAAGGAAGTGAATGGATTCTGGAAAAAGTTTTCCAACACAGGCACCTTGAAACGAAGCAGAATGTGCGAATGCTGCTGTGAGTTGGGTATGAGTGTATGCTCTGTAGACGGATTTCATTTTGTTTCTTATGTTTGCCAATTAATTAAGTGGAATTAAACCTAATTGCTGTTTAAAAAGGAACACAAATGGCAACAGCCAGCCGTCGGTATCCGTATAGCCATCCAATCGTTGGTGGATGAAATTAATTAGAATGTCTATGTTCGAATGTGTCCCTCTTAGCAACAAGGGATTATTTTGAATAATGAACAGGATTTGTGTATCGCCCCTTGGCTGTACTCACCATTATCACACATTCGCATATAAACACACAAACACACACCCCGAATGGACACAGCCATAGATACTACTTCTTGTGTGTTGTGCAATTATCATGAGAGAAGCCATTGGATTTTGCTGCGATGCCAATGCTGATGCCTTCGCCAGGATGCCCTCTCTACGTCCTTGTCACCTTGTCGTCGCCATGCCATCAACAAACACACTTCACTTCCGTTTTCCGTTTTGTTTCGAAGCAAAATTCTGGCCATTTGCATAAATTGCAAAAGAGAAACTAATTGAAGTGGCACACTTTTTGTGCTTATTGTTGAATCGCCGAATCGCCTCAAAGGATAATCAATAGAAATCCTTTCAATTGCATATTTAATGCGTTCCGTCTACTGTTACACATAAATGGTTTCAATTAAATGATGCAAAATCTGATTATCACGCAGTTGCAGCAGCGCTAAACTTAATATCGAGAAATAAAATACCGAATACAGATCCTAAATCATCACAGGCATGACGTGACGTGACAATTTCACCAACTGACAACTTCTCTTAATGGGACACGATTCCGAAAACAAAAACAAAACAACATTTCGGGTCGTTGAGCTCTGTGGGGTGACAGATGATGGGAATAGTGTTATCCTAATTAAATGTGGATTAGATGTCGAATGAGGCTTGGGCACATTCGATATAAAGTGTTTGATGGAGAAGAGAAGAGAATGTTTCCTTTGCGTACACAGATGGAAAACCATCCTTGATGGAAATCACGGCTCATGTTCTTGATTTAGTTTAAACAAACAAGTAACTGAGAAAACTATATGGAACTTACATTGATTTGGATTCACAAAGACGTTTCTAAACTAATTAAAAGTTCGTAAACTTCTTGTTGAACTTTACGTCTGACTGTCTGTTATGATGATGCTTTGGAGTTGGAGTGGTTTAAAGTGGTTTCCCTTAGGGAGGTTTTCATCGTTAGACAATAGCTTAAAGGTATCAAAAGTTGTTATATGAACTGAGAGCTGAAGATGAAAAGTGAACTTGAGGGAATTGCCTTTCAATATTGATTTAGTCTGGTGAGTGCAGTTAATTCGAATAGGCATTGGGTTGTTTTCCCGCAAATACATTCCATAGTTCAAATAAACTACCGACCATTACGGAATAAGATAATTTTTAGTTTCTCAGTTTTGATTTCAACTTTTTTCAAGTACTGTACCTAACTTTCACATTAAAATAAAGTTAAGACCTTGAAAATTTGGTGCCGGTGGTGTAATGGTTAGTCTGTAACGTGACAGGTTGAGCTTGTGCTCCCACAGGAACATAAAATTGTTTTTGCACGAGTAAATTTACTATTACAAGGAGTTAGCAAGTCCTTCGAGAGTGATTACACTGTCATGAAGAAAGTTTTCACACAAAAACAATTCGATTGCTTCCTGAACCATTCAAAAACGGCACAAAATCCCGAGGTTCTATGGGACTTGTGGCGCAACCCTACTTATTTATTTGCTTAAAAGAACAAGTGAGACTTTTCTTTAACGGATAGTCTACTCTCTCATTATTTTTAACCTCAAGACGTGAGCGTTTCTGTTTAGAAGAGCATTTTAAAATCAGCCTTTTCTGTCGAAAGATTTTTCAAATTTTAGCTAAACAGACGTAAAATATAAACTGAGAAAAGTCTTGCTAAAATGTGTAAGCAATTTTGAAGAAATATCTACAGAACAGACCTTTAAGTTTTCTTTGTAGAAGAAGGTATTGAGAAATAAAAGATGGGGTACCACAAGGAAGTGTAACTGGTCCAGCTCTGCTTTTTTATTTAAATATCCAATTTCCGTGCAGAAATGAGGTAAGTTATCACTGCAACGCCTCCCAATTTTTGTTAGAGGTTGTCAAATGAATTATCAAATCCAATTAGTTATCTCTAAATTGCATCTGCACTCGAAGAGGTCGATTGTGGTACAGTGGAAGACTGCTTGGCCGATAAGACCGACGATTAGGATTGAATCACGCACCGTGTGTATTTACTTTTCTTTAACTTCTCAGTTCATTTGCTCGACGCCTTTGAGGTAATAAGTGAAACTACAAATGACTTCTTTTCCATCTGCTGCACCACAAAAAAGAAAAGTATAAGGTAGGACAATGGTCCTGCAGTTAGTCTGAGTGCTCCACCTTAGTATAAGCTCTTCTTTAAAATGAAAACAATCCACTTTCGTATTAGTGTCCAGATATCGCTGGTGTATATTAAAAGGGATATGGTAGAACGTGCAAATGTCGAACATAACGTTGGTTTTTTTCGCAAATATGGGCCATGATGGAACAGTCATAAATATGGCACTACCTCGATAAAGGTTCCATTACTTTCAAACATGGCCAGAGCCGGCCAGAGCTATTCAATTTCAGACTTCTACATGAATGTATTTTTATTCAAACTGATTTTGAGAAGCCTCTAGCTGGAACATCAGTTGTATGGCTCGGTGCGATGATGATAGGAAAGTAAGTAGACATCGTTTTCGTGGTAGGAACACAGTGGCATAGCGACACAAACAAACCAATTATTATAATTATTAGAGTAGGTTTTACAGAGAGTCAACTCGTACCCCCTTTGCTGAAACACCCTCAAACTGCTATATCCGGTTACAATTAAGTTTCATTTTTTCCAGTAGTAGAGTAGTTTTCTCTTTGATGGCAAATAATGCTTATTGGGGCAGTTTTGAATGAAGCTCTTAACATTTTCCACTGTGGAAAACCCAAAAATGTCGAAAATATGTTCACTTTTTTAAATTGATTTTAAACCAACCGACAAAAAAAATGGCGACGATGGTTCCCGGTCGAGATTATCATTCAAATTTAGTTTGTGCACAAAACGACACTACCTTTGCCGCAGTGGACTCCTTGCTTGTGCTCTGTACTCTGTAGTGACGGCTATAGTGGTTTCTTTCTTAATCATAAGTTACTAAGTCAGACAACAAAACTACTGATGTTGAGACCCGTCATCAACTACGGAAGCCCAGTTTGGTTCACCATCTTGAAGAGCGCGATAAAGGATCTCCTAATTTTCGAAATGAAGATTCTGAGACTCTGCACCGGCCTCACTTTCAACCACCAGCGTCAGAGACATTACAGTAACCAGCATCTGTATAAGACAGCCAAGATGACGCCCGTGTACCAATACGTCTTATCGACTGTATTGAAAACGGCTGTAAATATCAGCAACCACCCTAATCCCCTGGTGAGAAGGATGACCACTGAGGACCGACACTCTGAGCCAAGATACCTTAGCGTGATGAATACTTTGGACGAAGAAGTAATACAAGCCAACGACGAAGCCACCAACTTCTACTCTGACCCTGGGTCAGTATACTTCCGTGGCTGATGCCATCCCCCACAACCTCCCCATAAAGAGGGACAACAGTGACAACCGGGACGGAACATCCCGAGATAACTCAAGTTAGCCGACTTATAATCAAGAATTCTCTTCCTTTTCCGCTATATAATATTAAGTTAATATTTTTAAGACAATGTATTTGGTTCGGCCCCCTATGTGCCAACATTCCTACATTATTATCATTTCCTTAACTTTTAAATTACCTAGTATAAGTAGCAATTGTATGTATATATCGTTCAATAAACATAAAACGAAACGAATCATAAGTTATTTGGACACTTGCAGCTGTTTCCCGGATTTGTGTCTGGAGATTTTTCTCTGATTCAATTGAATACCTATAAAGTTATGTTAGTGAAAACGCATGCATCGCTCTTTTTTTCCAACTTAAAATCGGCTTTAAAACTCGAAAATAAAGTTTTGTTTAAGAAATCAGCTTGTCGGTTCCATCTTGTTGCTTTCTCTCAAAAGTTAAAATCACAGAGTTAAGTACGACAAGGTATAGTGCCATTTCGCCCACAACCTAAATTAGACCGGGCACTTTCGTCACCATTTTTTTCGTCAGTTTATTTGAAGAAAATCTATAAATGTGAACGTCGATATTTGTGGGGTTGCCACAGTGAAAAGGTACAAATCTTTATTCAAACCCGTCGTTAAAAACACTTTTTCCATCAAATTGAAAACAACGCTTGTAAAAGTGGAAATAATGAGATTCAATTGTAACCGGTAATAGCCGTTAATTCAAATAAGGCGATTTCCTCCGACAAAAGTTGTGAGTATGTAATTCAGACAACGGTGGTACGAGTTGACGCTCTGTATTCCCTACTCTGCGTTAAAACTCTTTCTATTGGAATGTGAAATTGTGAAGGGGACTGTGGGCTGTGTTTTTCTATATTTTCGTTTTTGCTAATGAACTTTACTCTCAGTTGATTAATTTTACTCATTAAATAGAATCATATTTAAAAATCAGATAAGTAACTGATTAAAGTTTAATCCTTTAGGGCACAAGACCAAATCGCGCAGTGTTATAAATGTGTGTAGTAAGCTAGCAATTGAATAGTGAACATCTAAATTTTAGTCACGTATTTACACACACACACAATGTTTTTTACTATCAATTAGGTTACATGTCACTTTGGGCAAAACTACCCTATCAGTTAAATACCATCCTTAACTAATCCAAAATTGTTAAGAGGCATTTCCAAATAGAAACAGCAATTTTTGCACATAAATAAATTGGTTCACAAAACACTGAATTAGTGTTAGTAGTTCTCGGAATGGTTTCATACACTGAATTGCCATAAAATTCCTGCTGGAAGTGACATGTCTGTCAATCCCATCCATTATCTTCACTGCAAAATGTGTGCATTTCAATTTCAAGCCTCGTCCTTAACTGTCAAACTTATTTCCCCTTTTCTAAACAACCGAAATAAAATATCCCCTGCCACCCACTTAATTTAATTCAAAGCCATTAAACCATTTTTATGTTTAATTTCCTCTTTTCTTTGTATAGCCCGATCTGGACTCTTAAACATAAAGAACAAACCGTCCACGAAAAAAAAAGAAAAAAAAAACTCCATCATCTATGCCATGCTACACAATTGCAAATAAGAATTAATAAATCATCACGAATTTTATGAACGACCCTATCCCATATCTAGAGAGTTAGAGGAAAGGTCAGTTCTTCATAGGAGAACACATAGACTCATCCTTTCACATAGAAAATCCAAAAATCCCACATGCATCAACCGACGAACAACCAGCTTCTCTGGCCAAAAAAAGGATTTCGCTTGCTCTCATTTTAACCGCAGGACTAAACTGTCAAAGTTTCAAAAAGTGCATTTATACAACTGCCAAGTGAGCAACCAACAAATCTCCACCACCCACACCAGCCTTTTCTATCTGCAATTGCAGCGTTGTGGCTATGTTGCTGGATTGCTACCCCACCATTGAAATGGCAATCTCACTCTAACTCTATACCGTCCCAAAGCGACCACAAATCCACTATATACCAGGAAGCAAGTAGCACGATTATTTATCCTTCGGGGAGAGAGACCGAGCACGGCAGTGTGTCCTTACCAAAAAGTTCCAGCTCAACATTAGTCGCTCATATTTTTACTGCTCTTGGGGCGTTTGTTGCTGCACTGCTGCAGTAAGCGTGCTGTCAGCTAGCGACATGCCCCCCTTTTAAAAACACGTAGAAGGACGAAACAGGCAAAGTAGAACTTGAACGAAAGCGTAACAAAAAAAAAAAACAAAAATTTAGCTGCATCCTGCATGATGTGAGTTGTCAGAATGATTTTATTTGTATGAAAAATTACTGTGACCGAGTGTCAGTTTTGGTTTGATAAATAATATCCATTTCGCTCCAGGACCCCTTTCGAATGGCTCTATGTGTGTAGTTCTTTTTTTGGGTGATATTTATGTGATGGGTGTTGTTTCTTGTTTTCAACCAGATTCGCAGTTTTTACTCATTCAGCAGAGCTGCAGGAATCCGACTCCGAGTACGTGAATCAAGCTAAATTTGAAATGATGTAACACACACTGGAGCGAGAACAAGGACCTGTCTGGTTGCAAGAGCGGTTTGTTTTCACAGAGTTTCAAATTTCGAGGGTTTTGCGTTTGGATAGGTTTGTTTTTGATACTACTTTTGTATCCAAAGACTGCAAATCATTACAATGGGATAGTCCTTGATGTTGAAAAAAATGTATTGATTACAACTGCAGTCGAGTATGCATAATATCAAATGGGATATGCTGATTCCATGATATTTTCGTCACTTATTTATTATTATTATTCTTTATTGATTGACTACGATTTGTTATCTACCGACTTAACAATACAATTAGTACAATATTATATACAATCGCATAAATATCTACTATTATTTTTGTGAGCTAAAAATGCTGCTAATAAATTTTTAAAAACATTTCTTGGAAAACATATGTCTAAACAACAATAAGCTTCATGCAACAGTGGCGTATAGGTTCACGTAATCCATAGTTCGTTCGATGTGGAACTTCAAATAATAGGGGCCTTGGTCTTAGTGCTCTAGACGGAGCATACACATTTACAAGGGAAAGTAAGTTTGAACTATCAACAAAATTACATAAAACATCTCTAAGTCCCTGTCCACACGTGTTATTCCAATAACGTTATATCGGTCGTTTCTGGGCAAAAGGGGTGAGGAAGAAAGAGGCTGGATGCGCAAAACGAAATCAGATTTATCTGCCTAAGCAGTACACTTGGGGTGTCCAGACGGGTTATGCTCACAACGTTATGCTTTTTTCAATACACTTTTCAACACAAAATGGAGAACTTGTGCGAGGAAGTATAACAACGTGTAGACACCTAGCGTTAACAGCATAACGTTATTGAAATAACCCGTCTGGACAAGCATTAATAAACATAACACTATACATTTCCCTCCGTGATTCAGAGTATTCCCAGCAAAAGACATTTTGACCGATAAGAGTGATGATTATGATAATTAACATTGTCAACAAAAAAATTTCTTAAAGCAAAACGCAAGAAGTTTTTTTGTATTCTTTCAATCTTTGAAATATCATTTTTAGTTGTTGGATTCCAGACAACACAAGCATATTCTAATGAGGGTCTGACAATACTACAGTACAATGATGTAAGGGTATACGGATCAGTAAAGTCACAAGAATTTCGTTTTAAAAAGCCCAGCAATGAGTTAGCTCTTGCAATAACAGAGTTAATATGATATTGGAATGTGAGCTGTTCATCAAATAGGACACCAAGATCTTTTACAGTACGAACAATTTTCAGAGGCTTCTTGTTTAAGGAATAGGAAGGAACAATAGGATACATGGTACGATTGTAGGATATGGAAGTACATTTATCAACATTTAATCTTAGATCGTTTAAGTTGCACCACTTAGAAAATAGATCGAGATCATTTTGCAAAAGAAAACGATCTGCAATATTTGAAACAACAGCGAAAAACTTAATATCATCTGCAAAAATGAGACATTTACAAAACTTTAATGTTTCAGGTAAATCATTTACATGCAGTAAGAAAATGGGGGGCCCCAGATGACTTCCTTCCGGAACACCCGAAGTAACATATATATACTTAGAACGAATGTTATCAACTAGAACAATTTGTTTGCGGCCATATAGATAGGACTTAAACCAACACAAAAAGGCACCTCTAATTCCATAAGCCTCAAGCTTTTTCAACAAAATTTTCAAGTTAACCCTGCTAAATGCTTTAGTAAAATCTGTGTATATTACATGAACCTGCCGACCATTCCCCAAAGCATTTATAGAGAAATTCGTGAAGTCAACCAAATTCGGAGTCGTAGATCTACCCTTGCAAAAACCGTGTTGAAAATCACTAACATGTCCTTTTATCAAACCAATGAAAATATCTTTTACAAGACAATCCAATAATTTTGGAATTATAGAAAGCTTTGATATTGGTCTGTAATTAGAGATGTCATCTTTCTTACCGGATTTGAAAATTGGGGTTATAACTGAGATTTTCCACTCATCCAGAAAAACACCACTGGATAATGATTGGTTGAACAGCTCTCTTATAGGGACAGAAAGTGAGTTAGCACACTGCTTTAAAACAACAGGATAGAAGCCTAAAATATCTGGCTTATGCTTGGGATCAAGCTCATTTAAAAGTTTAGAACATCTTCATTTTTTATTCTGAAATTACAACATTCAATAAAAAACGGTAGCAATTTTAAATAATAAAAGTAGTCAGCATACAGGTTAGCAGTTACATATGGCTCTGATGAAGATTTTTGACCAAAATGCATTGTTGAAGGAAACCCAACACTTCTACGTTTTGAATTGATATACTTCCAAAAATGATTCGGATTTGTTTTTAATTTTGATTCAATTGACTGAACATAACTGGAGTGCAATAATTTAGAGAGAAATACAAACTCTTTTCTAAGGCGGTAGAATAGTGTATATTCATTCAAGGAATCTGTTAGTTTATATCGTTTATGTGCAGCATTTTTTGCATTTTTAAGTTTTTTAAGACGGTTATTATACCACTTTGGGCTAGTGTTTGATTTACAACGAACCAGAGGCACAGCATTATTTAAAGCATCTACCAAAATATTTCTAAATTTACTAAAGTTTATCGATAAATTATTGCTCTGAAACTCTGACTCCCAATTTATTCGATCCAAACCAGATTTCAGTACACTCAAATTAAGTGGGTTAAACTTACGGTAATATGAATTTAATGCATTAAACTTATTGTAGTTATCATAATTATAAATTGATATACAAAATTCGACAGCAGTATGAAACACCGTATTCTTTAGCAAAGGAATTGATTGAGATAGATTTGAATTCAAATCATCAGAAACAAAAACCAAATCTAAGAATCTATTCAATAAATTAGGAACATTATTAATCTGATTCAAATTTAAAGAAAAAAGATAATCAATCAACATTACTTCATTTTCAATACTTAACAATAAAGGGACTAGTTTGTTTTCATCATTTACACACCAATTTAAATTGGTAAGATTAAAATCACCAATAACACAAATAAAAGCATTTACAAATTCTGGTATTAAAGCAAAAAAAAACATTTTACGAAGCTTCTGAATAACTCGTATCGTTTTTTTCAGCTCAATAATTCTTTGGTTTCAGTCAAACCACGATTAAAAGGGATTGATAATAATCTACAGAAAATATTGGAAGTCGTTGCTTTATCTTTTCTTAAAAAAAGGAAATGGTTTTTGAGTCAGCTGGACAGAGACACCAGTGTAGTCGAATCATTATATCCTTCATGGGATAGTACACAACTTAGAACAATCTTATGCCTCAGTTGAAATCGAACAACGGTCTATAGCTTAGAACTACCAGAACGTGGTCTTCTGGCAGATGAAGTGGGTAGCGCCCGCTATATAACTAGAGACAGAAAGCCAAAGGCCGGCGCATTGTCCGTGTCTGAATGAAAGTACCAAGGAATCTAAGAAAATTACAGATTAGTTCAATTTAAACAAGAATTCGCAAAGAGCAGTGCAGTTTTCGTTCACTTTTGTAATTACTTTCACAGCTTTCGAAAGCGCATACATAACTTGTCCGTTCGAATTGTTAGAAGGAAACCTTTTGTTAAGAAATAACGTCAGCCTTCGACTGCTTTCTGACAATTGGCAAGTTTTCGAAGAGTAATCAAATTGACGTGAAAAGCGATTTCTCACTTAGATGTCTGCATCGGCAGAAATTTGTAGGTCTCCTCTGTTTCTATCGAGGTGAAGAGAGCACTTGTCTAGCCACCAAACAGATGTGTAGATAGGTTATGCCTTAATGGAAATACTACAATACTTAGCGTTCTAATGACTTCTGCAGATGCTGCTTGAACGGAACGGAAGAAGAGACAATCCCACACCTGCACCGTTTTGTTTATTTTTCAACAAAGAATAAAATCCTAGCTCTCCTTCGTTACCAAATGCCTTTTCGGCTTGTTGTATATAAATAAGCAAATCTTTACATTTTTACGGTGTTATAAAAAGAAAAGATTTATTTGCTTGCTTCATTGGGTATATTGAATAGGCTCCAGAACTACTGAGCCGATTAGAATGATATTGGAAACAGAAATGGTCTAGACGTCTAGAGCCTAACAAATAACATAAGGTATATAGTTCATCCCCATATTCCTTTCGGAACGGAAACAGGAACGAAGACGAGATCTTTGAGTTGGTATTGAATGTGTTCCAAAACTTCTGAGCCGAATTGAATAGTATTTGGAATACAGATGCTCTAGAGCCTGAAAAATTACATAGGCCATATTTAATTCCCATATTTCTACTTGAAAAGGACGGGAAAGGGAACGTCAACTGGAGCTTAGAAGGTGTGATGGATAGCATGTCCGCCTGTTAATCCAGAGGTTCGAGTTCGAATCCCAACAGAGGAAAAATGTTTTTTCCATGGGTATTGCCTTTCGCGAGGAATTGGCAAGTCCTCCGTTAGTATTCATTGCCATGAAAAGCGCTTTCTCGATTAGCCGTTCGGACCCGGCAGAAAATTGTAGGTCGACTCCATTTCCTCACAAGGCATGGTTGTGAGAAATGCGCTAGGCCCAAGGGCTTCTCGCTCTGTTGTGCCACCCTATTTATTTATTTATTTATTCCCACGAGAAAGGGAACTGCTTAATGCTTCAATATACCTCAATAACATAGATTTTGTTTCATCCAAATATAGTAAGCAGAGTCGGTGCTATGCATTCATGACAATCGATGATATTTTCACAAATCCGCTAGACCTTTCCGTCACAATAGACAGACATAACTTCGAGGTAGTACAAGAGAAGAGAAGTCTACTATAAATACGGACAACAAAATCAGTGCGGAGATCAAATGTAGAAAAACTCTTGCCAACCGTTGCTTCTTTGGGTTAAGAAGGCAATTGAGAATCAAAACCCTCTCTAGAAAAACCAAGGCAACCCTTCATAAGACCTCAATCATGCCAGTCCTGCTTTACTACGCCTAAGCGAGGACTTTATCGAAAGCGGATGAGAAAGCCCTTGGTCGTTTCGAAAGAAAAATACTCCAAATGATCTTTGGTCCCGTATGCGAAGACAATGAGTGGAGAAGAAAATACAACAACCAGCTGTATGATCTGTGCCGCGACATGGCATTGTTAGAAAAGTACACATCGCGAGTCTACGATGGTTGAGCCATGTAGAACAGATGGACCCAAACGCTCCAGCTCGACGGGTGTTCGAAACCACATTTCAGACGAGTCGTGGAAGGGGAAGACCTCGTCTTAGGTGGCGCAATCAAGTGGAAGAAGACCTCAACCGACTTAGAGTGTAAAACTGGAGAGAGCTCGCCCGAAATCGAAATTGTTGGCGTAAGATGTTGGTTGAGGCTCAGGTTAACCCCGAACTGTAATGCCCACCTAATTAAGTAAGTATGCTAGACCTTTCCGGTTCAAACTACTTGAAAAGCTGATCGTTAACAAACTTCGCTCACTATGTCTCTCAATGGGTATGAGAGCAGCATAATCAATTTGGGTTCAAAACATACCACTCCACTTTCGACCCGTTGTTAAAGCCTCACGCAGATATAACCTTGGCTTTTAAAAAGAAAAAATAACACTGCCCGTCTGCTTGATATTACAAAAGCATTTGACACGTGACACCGTTTGGGTAAAAAGTCTGGTTTTCAAGTTAAAATCACTTCACTTGCCATGACATCTTATCACAATCATCCACAGTTCCTTCACCAACGATAAGTTTTACGTACGAGTAGGAAACACCAAGACTATATTCTAAAAATATCTATGCAGGGGTTGCAGGCTCACATCTTAAGCCTGACCTCAATCTTTTCACCCTCGACCAACCAGCGAGCACGCCAATGACTAAAACTCGTCTATATGCTGGTAACTCTATCACTTATAGCGCTTCAAAAGGCCCAGAAATATCTCTCTGTCTCTGTTTTAATGTATATTTCTTCTATGAAAAAATAAAGAACTTAATAATAATAATAATAATAAATATCTCTCTGTCTGTAGCTCTGTAGAGTAAAAGAACACATCCTTAGGCCCTGGAAACCAAACATCAAAATTCCTACTGAACCTCAATAGGAAAACCCTTAAAAATTTGCACAGGACTACTAACCGGTCGCTGTTCTTTAAAGAAACATCTTCACCAAATGAGGCTGGTAGCGGACCCTATCTGTAGACTATGCCTCGAAAATGAAGAAACATCTCTGCACATCATTACAGAATGTCCAGCACTTTTCCGCCTTAGAAAGCAAATACTTGATTATGAGATTATCCCCCTAGATAAACTCAAATTCATTCACCCACAGAAGATTGCTAACTTCTGGTTCAATTCAGGAGCAGAGGAACTGTCCTGAAACCTCACATGGGCTGGCACAATAGGTTTCATTCAGACACCGCAGTGCCCGGAGCTGAGCAAGCTCTACCCGTCAATCTAAATCTAAATCTAGGCCCTGGAAGTACTACCTATAGAAAGAAATTAAAATCAATCCCACTAAAACAGAGTTGATCTGTCTTAGGAGTCCCTGACGTAATGTCATAGCCACAAGATGCAAACTCCTGTTCTTGACTCTCCCCGAAAACACAATGAACACTCCCAAGGTCACAAGCAAAGAGTTAAATACCTTGTAGTTCTTTTCTTTGAATGGAGGGGACCTACAATTTTCTGCCGGTTCCGAACGGCTAATTGAGAAAGCGCTTTTCATGGCAATGAATACTAACGGAGGACTTGCCAATTCCTCGCGAAAGGCGATACCCGTAGAAAAAACATTTTTGCCTCTGGTGGGATTCGAACTCGAACCTCTGGATTAACAGGCGGACATGCTATCCATCACACCACGGGTACCACGGGTATCCCTCACAAGGGATGGTTGTGAGAAATGCGCTAGGCCCAGGGGCTCCTCGCTCTGTTGCGCCACCCTATTTATTTTTATTTTTTCTTTTCTTTGAAAGTTTCAAATTTAACCCACATGCTAATCACACTCTTCGCAGGGCAAACGGTGGCTTAGCTCTACTTCGTCTTTTTGTGAAAGTAAGAGGTGGTCTCCAAACACGAACGAGACTTCTACTTTACAAGCAACTAATTCTTCCCATACTAACATATTGCTTCCCTATAGAAACCCAAATTCAGTCCACTCTTACAGCAATGAAAGGCTCTACGAAGCATCAAAAATTGGACATATAGACAAATACCTCCGCAACCTCAGCTCCAAAATGCGGAGGAAAATCCCATCCCACCCAAGCCTTAAATGAATATGAAAGATAAGGGTTTGCCATTATGTTTTAAAAATTTGTCCAAGTGGCTGCCGGGGCTAACTCGAAAAAATTCTAGCGTAGAATCAGGCCCAATTTTCGACTGATTTTGGCATCGTTTGGGGCTACGTCAGCAATAACACGCTGAATATTCTCTTCCAAGGCGTTAATTGTATCGGGCTTTTTAGCATAGAAAAGTGACTTAACATTCCCCCAAAAACTAGTCCAGTGGTGTTAAATTGCCCAAAACTGCGTAAAAATTGGCGTCAATACCAATTTCGTTTCGAAACAATTTACCGTATGTACCTACGCAGTGCCCGGTGGTCAATGGCCATGCTACTAAAATTTTTCTACGATGAAATGGCAAGTCAAATTGACCATAAATCAAGTGACAGTTAGGCTACCCAAAATGTTCAAGTCCGGGAAAAGTATTGTCAGATAGAAAACCACACTTCAAAAAGAACATCCTTTGCATATAAAAGGTTAAACATTTACATATTTGCTTTGGTTAGACACTGAAAGGATTTTCGGCCCGTATTGAAATTGAAGGGCGCAATTAGCCAGATAAATTTATACCACGGCACCATTCTAGCTTTTTCAGCGCTTCAACGTTTTTGCACTATTCAAAGAAAGAAATCCTAATAAAAACTACAGTAGAATATTTACTCTCAACTTTTGCTAAAAATATTTGCTAGGATTGTCTACGAAAACTGTCTATTTTCCTTGGTTTGATTTCTGGACTTATGATCATCAGTCTTTCCCAGTAAACTGATTCCTGTCTCTCTTTAAATGAAGAACTTGACCTATTCCCAAAGGACCAAAATTAAAACATATCATTTGAGCTCACAAAAAATATAAAATCATTTGAGTTATTTAATTCAATGCCGTTAGGCCTTATATCGATCGAAGAACACATACCCATCTTAAAATCTGGGTTTGAACAAAGGCCTTTGAGATTATTTAACTCTGAACAGAAGACCATCTCCATCAAACTATATACACACAAATTATATAGCCCCGAATGAAGTAATTCAAATTGGAAACCCATGAATAGTGAAACACATCTACCCCTTCAGCCGAAGCCATTTGTAATCGCAAAACACCAAATATGAGTTATTAACCAAACACCATCGACAGTAAATCTTGGCCACATAGCCACGAGTGACAGCGGAATTGTACACAATTCATTCCGAAACTACAATAATCCACAACCATAGGTACGGCCTTCAATTCCCTCAAGCCATATTGGCTCGAGACTCGAGAGTATTGATTCACCTTAAATCAAGTCAGGGGGTTAAATTTGATTTATGTTCGCCATTATGGGTTAATATATATTTAATTCGAATAATCGCTTGAGGCAATTAAATTCTTGATGATAAAATTTGGATCACAATAACGACGACGGCGACGGAAGCCAGCACAATAGCAATACAGCGGCATCGTTCATCCTATGGGAGTGGGCGAAAGGAAGGCAGAGAAGATAAAGAGAGCGAGAAGCTCTGTCAAGTGAGCTCCTGGGTTCCGGGTCCCGCTGTGTAAGCATCAGACATACAACAATAACAATATATGTATATTAATGTTGTTTGGCCCATCTGAGGACCAAGAATTTCC
Source organism: Melanostoma scalare (assembly GCA_949752695.1). NCBI lineage: Eukaryota > Metazoa > Arthropoda > Insecta > Diptera > Syrphidae > Melanostoma > Melanostoma scalare. Next base: position 229,061,321 of record OX456985.1, on the reverse strand, counting down.
ATCGCCTCCTCCTGATTTTCGAAAGCAGACACCAAATAAGATTTCAATGCGGATTTTGCCGGTCAACCCACACAGATTTTCGTTAGTCGGTCGTTGTCGTCTTTGTCGACTCGGGAAAGGATGAAGACTTTAACCTTAATAATTTATGACATTAAAACTCCTTTCTCGTTAGTTGTTTGGTGCTACTTTCTTCCCCGTCCCAACGCCAACCGTCATAGCTGTGTGTATATTCCCTGATGCCATCCCAAGAGGAGGTTCTTAGTCTTATGAGAAAAAAAGGACAAAAAAAAACTGCACAGAAGAAAATGCTTTATAATGATTAAAGCACAAAAGTCCTAAAATGAAACAAAAAACAAAAACTAAGGATGACATCTTTAAGACCGGAAATGTCATAGCATCCTTTAACGTTCGGCTCCTTGTTGATGCATTTTTTTCAAAAACAAAAACAAAATTGCAGAGTCGTTGTAGCGGGGAAATGCACTCCAATTCATGGGAAATATTTTAATAATCATGAAACTGAATAAGCTCATAATGCGCTGCAGTGCTCTACTGAATGATGGCAATGTGGATAACTTCCACGGAATGCTCTTACTTCCGGTGGAATAACTCGTTAAGGATCTATGTGGCTTAGGAAAAAACTGTGCAAATATTAACGGTTCATATGAAGATGAATATTTAGAAAATGAGTTTGTTTTTTAGTAACTCTCGTCCAGTCAAGAGACGCGTTTAAAGTTCATATGATCAAAGCAGCCATAACCTTTAAATCCTTGTAAATTTTTGTTTCCGGCATCCGTAACAAATCATCATTACATGCAGACAATACTCAGCCCAACGTCAATGCTGTTTGTTATAAACAACACACCCCCAGCATCCATCCACAAAAGAACAACCCACATAAATTGGCCATAATGCTGACAAGTTTTAGCATCTTGTATAGCTGAATTTTAATTAACATCTACCACTTTTCTTTATTAATCCCCCGGAAAGGCTTCTCCACAACAAAAGTCACTATAGGCATTCTATGTATACCACGCGACGACGAAATACAACTACGAAATAAACTTGAAAGGAAATTTTGCGCTGTGGTGAAAACCAGGTCATGCCTGGTTCATACGAAACATAATTTTCAAGTTACTTAACACGTTACGAGGGGATATACTCGTAATGTTTCGCGTATTCTCTTTCATTTGACTCAACAAATAAATCGAGCGATAAACTTGTGCAGGCTTTTATTAAGATTAGGCTGCGGTCTATACGGAAACAGATAGTAGGTGGTTGGCGCTCATTTAAAACAGAGAGAGAGAGAGAGAAAGGCAGAGTGAGAAAGAAATGCTGGATACTCCTCCACTGACCTTTGTTGTGCTTTCCTAAACGAGTCTATGAGAAACCAGAGTTCAAGCTAATTAAGAAAACACAAACATAAATGATTCAAAGTTAGGGACATTTCCCCTAGAATTTAGCATTCCTTGACAATAGCCAAGAGAGTAATAGCTTTGTTAGCATAATTTTGCAAAGTATTTAATAACAAAATTCCTAAGAGATTCTAAATAATTAAGAGGAATGCGCCTTTGGCCTTAAGAAAAATTTACTAAATAATGTCAAGCAAAAGAAAAAACAAAAACTGTTGACTTGTCTTTCTTTGGCTGAGAGAGATGAGTGGAGTTAGTTGGTTTATGGTGTAAGTGAAAGTTTTGATTAAGCAGCTGTCAAATATTAGCTGTGATTTTGACTGTTGTTCGATTTTGACATGGGTCACTATCAGTATACTTGCCCAACACTAACTTAAATCAAAAAGAAATAGTTTCGAGCCAATCTTTTAGCTAAAACTTAGTCCATTCAGTGAAGACCGTATGCAGCCAGACTCGCAGTCGTATACCGGAAGCTTCTTACTTACTTACCTACTTAGGTAGGTATTACAGTTCGGGGTGAAGCTGGGCCTCAACCAACATTTTTATTTCGATTTCGGACGAGCTCTCTCCAGTATTGCACTCTAAGTCGGTTGAGGTCTTCACAGGAAGCCTCACTCGTTGCAATTTCGGCAGCGGAATCGACTGCTCTCCATATTAGCAGAGGTATACACAGCACCAATGCAATGCCGGCAGCGTTGTTGGTGGACATATTGTCAGTTTCATTCGAACCCTTATCGGCTGTTAAATTTACAGCTGCTTCGGCAAAATCTGCCGTAGAAGCCGCATCTACAGACTTATCGACCAGCCATGCTTCATTCGCAATCATATTAAAGATAGCCGTATTCGCAGTCCTCTCACAGGCACCTGCAGTTTGCCACCGTATTGCCAACCGCACTCACAACCGTAGTCACAGCCTTATCTGCAGTCATAGCCGTAGCCGTATTCATAGCCGTATCTCTAGTCATACCCGCAGCCGTGTCCGCAGCTGTATCGACAGCCTTACACGCAGTCTCATTCGAATTTTAAGGACGGCAGTGGTGCAGTGGTAGAGTGTTTAGTAGATAGGCCGGACGCGTGGGTTCAAATCCCGCTCTGGGCATCTACTTTTCTTTCAGCCTCCCAGTTTCATATGGACGCCGCCCTTGAGGTTATATATGTGAAATTACTAACAACTTATTTCCAACTACTGCAACACACAAAAAGGGAAGGCTGCTACTCTGGTAGTACAATGGACTGGATATTAGGTCTGAGTTCTCCAGATTAGCATATAAGCTTCCTCTTTAAAAAAAAAAAAAAAAAAAAAAAAAAAAAAAAAAAAAAAAAAAAAAAAATCTCATTCGAAACCGCATCGAAAGACGGCCGTATTCAAAAACCTATTCGCACACGCATCCATAGCCGTTCCTGCAGCCATACGTGAAGTCATATCCGTAACTATAACCGCAGCCATACCCGTTGTATCGACAACGCTGTGTCCGCTGTATCGACAGTCACTTTAGACATTTTATTTCAACCAGGAGCAGTTTCATTTGTAGCCGTAACGAAAGGCAGCCGTATTCGAACACATACCAGGAGCTATATATTGACTGCCGTATCCGCAGCCACACTCAAAGCTATTTCCGTAGCCTAACCCGTAGTCATATTCGTGGCATTTCCCATTGCTGTTGCGACAGCAGGCGTATGCAAATTGCACAGCCGTATCTTACCCCCAGCCGTGTTCGTGGTCGTATCGGAAGCCATTCAAGATTCAAGCAAACTCGTTGCAGCCTTATCCACATACGCACTTGCAGCTGTATCGAAAGCCGCACCTACAGCCATATTCGTAGTCGTATAACTGCCATATCGAAGCCTTTTTTCGTAGTCAACACGCATGTCGAGAAGCTATGACTACGCATTTAAGTTGTAAAACACGCCGCCAGCATTTAGCAAAGTTGGAGAGGAATAGGCTGGGTACAACACATCGCACATTGGGAATCATAATGCAGTCAAAAACAGAGTCTGGGAAACTATTCTACATTCGGGTAGTGCGACTAAGACACGAAACGACTTGACTGTTTATAAGTTGGACTAAAGGTGAAACCCGTGTCGTGATGTTCCGCATTTCTACCCGTTAACCGGCAGGTTTATGGTTCGAATCAAAACGGATTCAAGTATCGCCTTTCGCGAGGAATTTCAAAGTCCTCCTCTAGTAAATTCATTGCCATGAAAAGCTCTTTCTCGATTCTGTCGTTCGAAATCGGCCCCCTCAGAAAGGCAATGGTTATTAGAAATGCGCTAGGCCCCGGGGCTCCACGCTCTACAGCCCCACCGTATTTATTTTTTTAAAGGTGAAACTAATAAACATTCCTAGCGAGGCGGCTAAATTGCTTAAGGAAAAGACTACAATTGGTACTAGAGCAATGTTTGTGAGGGAATGGAAAGTAGAGGGTAGGACAGGCAGCATTTCGACGATATCCAAGAGAATCAATGGATCATACAATTAAACTATGACTTGCCAGTATTAGAATCTCTTTTAAACCCTTTCAAGTGGTCGCAAAGATGTTTATGTAGCACCTGTTAAAATATGACGTTTGCACTCCAATTGTTGGCGGATGTTCTCTTTATAAATTATAGTCAGTTAAGTATTTATATAGAAGGGGTCAGTTAAATAAATAAACAAATAGAAGCGAAGAGCTCCATTGTCAAACGCATTTCATGCCCTGTGAGGGAATGGAAGTGACCTAAAATTTTTTGGCGATTCCGAACGGCTAATCGAGAAAGCGCTCTTCATGGCGATGAATTTACTATCGGATGACTTGTCAAATTCTGCCGAAAGACGATAAACGTGGAAAAACATTTTTGCATTTGTTGGGATTTGAAACGCGAACCTCTGAGCTAACACGCGGACATGTTAACCATAACGCCACGGGTACCAAATTGGTCAATTAGCAATTATTAATCACCACCAGCAGAATGTCCGACTGCAATAATGCACTTCTATTGACACATGTTCCTCAATGCTTTTATGTGTATTTTATTTAAGACTTCAAGACTCTTTAAACGCATAACCATCAACCATGTCAATGATCTCCTTTCCTTATGTAATAATTTTTATTCATCTTTCGTTTTTATACAATTTTCCATTTAGCGCTCCAAATCCAAATATGTACTTTATGCAAAACTACAACCTATTGCCAAGTCGTCATCGTCGTCGTTGTCGCCATGTCTTCATTTTGACTAATTAAAGCCGAAATCAGTGACTCGAAAAATTAAGTGCACTCATTAAATTAACATTCTATTGATGGATGTAAGAATGCATCATGAAAGAAGGGCGAATAGAATGAGTTGTTGGATGATAGGTAAAAAGATATATAATATATAATATATAGTATAGATTCAATTAGACTATTCTATCATAAATCAAGACACAAGTACGACTGTAATAATTATTCCTTACTCCTCAAACTAACCCTCAACGTTTACCGTCCGTCCTTTCCTTCCTTCTCGTTCAACTAAAAACTTTCCTTTTGAAAATACACGAGTCGTGCGTGTCTTGAAAATTTGTGGGTATATTCTGGATCTGAATTTAAGTATGCTCCTGAGAAAAACTACTGGGAGCTGTTTATGATGTGTATGTATGTAGGCAGTTAGGTACACATGTATTATATTCTCTTACCTTATGCTCCACAAAACTAAATGATTCAACTAATTGGCTTCTTTTCATCTCAAGGATATTTGTTCGTTCGACATAACTAAGTGGGTATATAGTAAAGTAAAATTAATTTCCATGTTGGCAATGTCCTTTCTTTTTACAAATTTTGTTTAGAAAGGCCTCTTCTCAGTTTTGAAGCCAATAGAAGAAAAGCAATAGTTTAGTATTAGTTTTGAGATCAAGACGATGCTTCAATAATTACTGACTGTTTTGTAAACAATTCCAAATGTATTAGTGCACCAATCCACTTCAAAGTGGTACCAGTGGGGTGATGGTTAGCATGTCCGTCTGTTAACCCAGAGGTTAATGGTTCGAATCCCAACAGGGGCGAAAATGTTTTGCACGGGTATCGCCTTTCGAGAGGAATTGGCAAGTCCTCCGTTAGTAAATTCATTGACATGAAAAGCGCTTACTCGATTAGCTGTTCGGAACCGGCAGAAAATTGTGGGTCATTCCCTCATAGGGCATGGTTGTGAGAAATGCGCTAGGCCCTGGGGGCTCCCGGCTCTATTGCGCCACCCTATTTATTATTTACTCCACTACAAATTCCACTAACAAATAATTACTGTTATTTGACATTGCTCGTTGCTCCTAACAGAAAAAAATCTCTTCAAATATAAACAAAAAATCTTAGTATCGCTGAAGCCCCGCAATCTCGTAAACCCAAGCATCTTTTTGATGTTATCGTATCGGAAGATTCGTTATAGTAATTTGTTGTCGAGGAAACATTGCTAATTTTTTGGGAAGTAGCTATGTTTCTCGTAGCTTGTGGAGAAAAATAGCAAATAACACTGAATTTGCGATTAAAAACTTTACACTCTACATCTGATTTAGACGCAAGCCACAGCTTCCAATAAGTTAGTGTTTCATAATACTTAATTCTTCTTAACGATTTAAAATTAAAAAGAGACTCGACATTAATCTACAATGCTCCAAATGAAATATCTAGTCACTTCTTTCAAAATACTGAAGAATGTTTAAAGGCTTTAGTCTTAGTTTACCAAGGAACCTTTTTTTCAAGTCTATATCTAATGAAATACTCCATCGTTAGTGCAGTGTTTCAGTTTTTGAATCAATCGCTCTCTATGGTATTTTTTTTAACATTAAAAAAATATAGTATACGACAGAGGTTGCCGATGAATATAAACTACTGCTTTTTATGCATTTTTCTTAAGCAACATCGTATACACGGTCTTCATTACCAACTTACGATTAAATAATATCGTTGACACACACCTCAACAAACATCAAATCAACTCAATCCCAGTATTTTAGGTTCATGTATTGGGTAGAATCTGTACATAGACTAGGCCACCATTAATTCGCCCAACATTATGCAATAAAAAATATATCTACAGTCACGTCTACAAAGTAAGACCTATTTTTTGAGCGCATATCACAGTCTAGGTAATAAAAAAAAGATAGGTGCAACCATTGTGTATAGAAACTATAGTAGCCGTGTTTTATTATTGATTTGATCCGGATCAGATCATGGGTTTATTAGCGTTACAACAACAAAGTGAAATCCTGCTTTTTAGTTGGATCTATTTTTGTGATCTAAAAATTAGTTCTTCTATTTCACACAAGAGGAGACTGAAAACGTTGGTATCATTTCCACTATTTCCAATAACAACAGGGGCCGAATCACAGCTCACGATATCGAGTGAGTGAGTGGCATTAGAGATCGAGTGAGTTAGTAACCATTTTGGAGTTACAGCGTACGTGACCTCTCGTATCGTATTGCTCTTTAAAATTGTACTAGTATCATCGAATATTCACTAGTAAATTTCGAGTTTCTATTAATTCATAGATGTCGCTAGTGTCTCTTTATACTTATTTCATTATTTTCTGGTAGGTAAAATTTATGCCTTTGTAAAAAAAAGACAATATTTAGTAAGAATTTCGGAAAATTTAAACATAAAATACACTCGGATGGTGTTATTAAATGAAATACTGATAATAGATGGTTTCGATAGTCTTTCATGTATGAATTAGAGAGCACTTTATGCATCGAATGAAATTCCGATCGATAACTGATGAGAGAATGCCGAATTGTGGTACTAGATGACTCGATATCGTGAGCGGTAATACCAAATTCCCATAATTCCGATACGACTTATTCGATAGCGTGTGCCGTAATTCGGCCCCTGTTTTATTATCAAGATCCGATCCGGATTGGATCATTGTGATAATAAAACACGGCTAGTATTATTATGTAGACTTTTGAACCTTTTTTCTCCAGTCCAACTTAGCAGTCTCTGTTCCAAGCTATTGGTTTCACCATTGTGTGTATAGAAGAGCGAATGCGACGCCATCGCGTCTCTCCGGTCCATAAAATTGTTAAATCACGTTTCTATAGACAATGGCGCAACTCTAAGCCGAAGAGGAAAACCAAAAAACCAACTTAGGAAAAGTAGTGGCATTTCGCTTACAATCTAATTTAGATCGGGCACTCTCGGCCGCACACATTCGCCGCCATTTTAAAGTCAGTTAATTTAAAACCGATCGAAAAGTGAACGATATTTGTTTCCTTAGTTTCGAGAAAATCGTTTTTTAACTGTGAAAAAGTTGAAAAATTAATTGAAGGGCAATAAAAAATTCATTTGCATTAAACTTAAAAGTCAACCAAAAAAAAGAAGAAATAATGAGACATAATCACATTCAATCATGATGTGAATAGAGAAATAATGTAAAAGTAAATTAGTCATTAAAGAAGTGGAAGAAGAGAGCACTACTTTCATTAGTTAGGCTATGACGAAAAGCCTTGCGCAGCTATCTGTTACAAATATTACAGAATCTCTTTTCAGATATCTGAGAAGCTCAGGAATCCTATACGAATTGGTATATTTCCGGGAAAAAAACTCTTGAGATGCTAAGTATTGATAAACGCCTCTTATTGAGCATTCTTCTTGAAGAAAATGCAGGGTGTGTGGTAATGCACACGTGATCGAGTCATACGTGACTGAATTATTTCTTTTTGGCTTTTTTTCTTTTTTTCTTCTTTTTTTATGCTAATCTCGAGTAATCAGACCTATTTCCGGTCAATTGTACTACCCAGGGTAGCAACCTTCCCTTTCTGTGGTGCAATAGATGGGAATAAGGTGTTAGTAATTTCACATATAACTCAATCCGACCCCGTTATCGTTATCGTAACAAAATAAAACAAAGGTGAACTTTTAAAATACAGACAAGCTTACACTAGCGCTTTTAAAATAGTAGAACAAGAAGAAGGGTAAAAGTTAATTAAGAAACTTAATAAAAACCATCGCTTTTGATACAAAAATTTATTTTTTATCAACTAAAACTATATACAAACATGCATAGGCATACATACATTTTCTTATAGTGTTTTTTTTTTGTTCTTGATGTTGTATTTTAATTTATGTTTAAAGCTTAAACTGTAATTTGCACAAATTCTTCAGCACTTGATTAGACTTTGATCGATGAACAACATTTGCTTCAAAAACACCTACACATACGAGTGCATTCTCTTTCGAAATGCTTAAAAATTATTTAAAGAAAATTTTAAAAGTATTTAAGGTACATATCAGTTAATTGTTTCAAAATAATTCTTAACAAGGCAAGGAAACAAAAAGAAAATAATAAAAAAGAACAAATCAATTTTCAATAAAAAAATACAGCCCTAAAAATTATCCAGAAAGGAAGAGAAAGCTTTTTACATTTAAAATTCAATGCTTTACATTCTTGATTTTCATTTTTGATATAAGTGTGCAAAATTCTGATTCATATAAATTTTTTTTTTTATAAAATCTCCAACTACCTACCTAACTTAATATTTGGTCCTATTTACAGCATGTACACGAAATGTACACATTCTGAGGTTAAGCTCAAAAAATAAATCTAAGAAATTATCCCAAATAACCTTAGCCATAATGGATTTGCCTCATTCTTTCTTTTCTTCCTTTTTGAGAGCATCTCGCGCCGCAGCGGCTGCTTCCTTCTTATAACTCTTAACATAGAAAGAACTGAACATGTAGATGAAGAGGCCAGCGTTGAATGTCAGCAGTGCAGCTATTGATTTTGGGAAATTGCAGTTAGGCTGGAATTGGATTTGAAGAGTGTGCACGAAAATAATCGCAAATTGGATCTGAAAAAAAAAGACGCAGAAGTTTCCAAATGTTGAAAGCTGTTCTATTGTAGTTCAAAAAAAAGAACTTACGATTTGCATGATGGTGAGGTACTTCTTCCACCACAGGTATTTCTGGACTTTGGGTCCTAAGGCTGACAGAAGGTAGTACGCGTACATTATGATGTGGATGAAGGAGTTTATGAATCCCAAAAGGGTTCCATGGCCACCTGAAAGAAAATAAATGATTAAAGCTATGTCTGTATCCTTTTGAGATAATAATTAATTGAAAAATAAGCCTGGTGCTACTTAAGTAAATTTGATTCGATAAAAAAAATTGTGTGTTACCCGCGAAGTATTTGACTCCAACAAAAGCGCAAACTGGCATCAGAGAGTGATGGTAGAGATGCAAGAATGACACCTGACGCTGTCGTTTCCGAAGGACGAAGAACACTGTGTCTAGAAGTTCTGTAATCTTTGCAATATAGTACAGCCATACAGCTCCAGCCATCTAAAATAAGATTCAGTTAAGTCTGGGATCGAAACCACTTTTCAAAAATGGAAAACGAAATTACCCTCATCGAAATTGGGTCTGTTTCATAATTGACCTCTTGACATCTGAAACTGTAGTGACCACCCCAGCCGCCTTTGTAACCCTTTAAAAGAGAGGAAAGTTGAAAATCTTTCATGTTTTTTTTTTTTTTATTTGAACTCACCTCATAGAAAAGGACGTAGCTGAGGAGTACTTGAAAGGCATTATAGATAAGTAGAGTAGTTTTTAGTTCGAAAGGTTTTCTATCACGCATGAAACGTGGTCCAGCGTAAAGGCAGAAGTACAAGTAGACGGCCAAAATCATAAACAGTGGAGTAGGAGAATTCGACAGGAACCAGCTTTTTGTACGAAGATCTGCGAAAAATAAAAAAAAATTGTAAATTCGTACACAATTTAAATAAAATAAATAAAGTAAATTGTAAATCTTTTAATGGCTACAAAAGTAGAGAAGAGATGACTCTTGACCATGAGGAAGTAGTGGAAGCCATTTTTAAGAAAGTGATAGTGAATCTTTCTGAACCGTGAAAAACCACATAAGACTAGCGACCCTGTCCAAACGAACGACAAGGAAAACTCATGTCAGTTTGAAGTGTGCAAATAACAAGACAACGAGTTATCGATGGGAAAGAATTTTGGATGGCTTGAGACCAAGTTTATCTCGGGATCTACCGGCACCCAATATACAAAACTGTGTTACAAATTTTCTCAAAGGTTATGACACTTTGAAGTCTTATCTGTCACGTTTTTGACGAATTTGGTCAAATGAAAATCTGAACTGATTTTACGATCAAGATCATTGCTGTTTACACATAAATAATATTTGCTGATCTCATCTCGCTGAAAGCTTCAGATGATTTATTGAGTTTACTTTTACTGTGTTCATTGTCACTCGTTTCAAGGGAAAAGATTTTTAGTGTAACGCTTAATGAGATAGACTCTTCTATATCTTTCAATCTGTTTGGATCATTACTTTTTAGTTGGATGTAGATGGTACTGATTTACAATAGTCGTGTCCAAAAACCAAGGCGTTCATGCGGAGATGCATAAAGTTGACGTCCAACTGTGCAACACCATCCAATAAAAATGATTAATTTCTTATTTTATTTCTTTTTTTCGCATGACACTTTCTCGGTGTAGTAAATTTGTTTACCACTTTTTGAAAATTCATCGCTCTTTGTTTGAAGTCATGGTCGAAGGAAATAAATCTAGGGTGGAATCACCGCATCAGTGATCGAGTGAGTGACTACTTTTTTTCCTTCAAAATTCATTCTATATTACACAATATCAGTTTGCTGTTCATTTATCGACGTCAACACGCTCAATCACTGATGAAAGAATATCGAATTGTGGTACTTAAGTGCTCGACAACGTGAGAATAAATGCCAAAAACACATAATTCAGTCACGTACTACTCGATCACGTGTGTAGTAATTCGGCCCCAGTTCACTCGAAGGTTAATGCAACAGATTTGAACGTAAATTCTAAAGTCAAACTGAAGCCATACCTTTAAAAATACCTTTTTATCATACCTTTTTTAAATACCCTCTTATTTTATTAACTCAATAATTTACCTTCATGTTCCACGAAGAAATTCACCATGCGATCCACCACCGTATCAGTTTCGTTCATTCTCATAGTCATTTTTTGATATGTAGTCCCTGGGGATTTTTCTCACAACTTAGAAACTGAAAATAAGAAAAAGAAAACACATTTTATTGATATTTACTCAAAATTATATAATCCCTTTTGAAGTGTGAGATACTTCAATGTCAAAGATCAATACAATTTGAATAAAGACCTCTATAAGTTCGCATATCTATGTCCAAAACAACATTGGTTATTGGACTTTTAAGTGTTTGGCTTAGAATCAATATTGAGTTTGAATAAATAGTGTTCTAGTACAAGTGTATTAGCAAACAAGTGATCATGGGCTTCACTTGAAATGTATATCATCGAATGTGTAGTGCTAAATATGAGTTTAAAAAATAAAATATAAATAAAACATGATTGAGTTAGCCCTGAGACACTTCCAATCATTGCGAAGATGTATGCATTTTTATAGTTTAAGGTACAGAATGGGGTTTTGCTGTTAAGAGTAGTTTATCAAAGAACTTGATGGGTAATTTCAATATAATGTAGGTTTTGATGACTGGTGGCAGATGGCAGTGTCGTAATGGTTAGCTTGTCTGCCTGTTATAACACAAAACAATTTTTTTTCACGTGTATCGCTTTTCGCAAGCCCTCCGATAGTAGTTTCATTGACATGAAAACTGTTTCGCGATAAGCAGTTCGGAATCGACAAAAAAAACTTTAATTCCCCTCCAGCCCTCAAAAGGTACCTATGATTGTGAGAAATGTGCACGGCCCCTGCGCTCAATGCTCTCTTGCCCCAAAATATTTTTATTTGAAGTGTTTAAAAGCATCATTCGTCTAAGCGCTCGATTGAAAATGCCTTCCTCTGCTAATTTAGCACTGTCGGAACTCGGAAGTGAGCATCCTCGACAGAATCATGAAGCAGTATTTTTCAATGATACTATACTTTGAATTTATTTCAGCTCATCGCAAGCACTTTGCCAATTGCATTACCTGAACTAAAAACTACTCAAAAGCAAAACATGTCCTTGGAAGTGTTCGGTAAATGTTCACACAGTTTGACAATTATTAAATCGGGTTGAGCTTCCATGCAGCTACTCAGGAACAGAAGCCTTAAAAATTTCGGCAAAATATTTTAATAATAATATTTGAGCCTTCATAGAGCTGCTCACGAATATAAGCCTTTTTTATTCTTATTGGAATAGAATAAATGACGAATATGAGATCAAGCTCATGCGAGTTTGCCTTTTGTGAATACAGATGATTTCTTAGAACAATAATAGTGAATGGAAAAATCTTATTTGGGAGGTAAAACGAATACGTTAATTCAATCCTCAAGTAAGCGTTTGGCGAATGGTATACGATCCTAGATAACCCTACTTTAAAACGAACAGATTTATTATAAAAAGTCATAAAGACATGGAGGATATAGAGATCCATAGACCTTAACTCCAAAAATTAGCGTTTCGCCCAAGTACGACAGTGGGCTCATCAGTTAGATGCTATCGTACCCTTCTAAGACGCAAGTTTTTGGTCGGATTGTACCGACACTTATAAGATTCACAACATTGACATGATGTAAATTTATATTATTTTCGTTTACTTTACGTGTTTTAGTAGCAGTGATAATTTCTTTTTTGTTGGTAAGACCAAATGTTCTACAAAAATAGACCACACACCAATTCGTGTTTCTTTTACCACGCGCCTGGTTAAATTCGTCTTTACCCCTTCCAATATCTTTTATCTCTGGTGTTCCTCAAGGAAGCTGCCTTGAACCTAGACTTTTTCTAATTTTTGTTAATAGTATCAGTCACATCATTAATTTTTTGCAGTCAATAATAAATTGCTGAAATGTTTTAAGTTGGCATCTGGTCAAATTCTAGTCCAAAACTACTTACATAGGCCACTTTGCTAGTTTTCTACACACTCATTATACCTCAATTTGTCCAAATCTGATTGCATAACATTTTGTCGCTGCTTTGTATCGTCAGATAAACCATGCCAATCTTCAAATGGTCTCCGAAAAAATTGATCTTGGAGTCGTCTGTGATTTCAAATTAATTTTTACTCTACGCATCGACTTCATTGTAGCTATAAGGTGACTTTCAATTGGATTTGTCTCCCTTTAAATAAACAGCGCAACAGAATGAGAGCCCCGGGTTCTTGCACATTACTCCCAACCAAACTTTGTGAGGTAATGGAAGGAGACTACAATTTTTTGCCGATTCTGAACGGTTAATAGAGAAAGCACTTTTCATGTCATGAAATTTTTATCGGAGAAATCGCTATAGTTCTTCGCGAAAGGCAATACATGTGAAGCAATTTTTTTTTTTTTTTTGAATTTTCGAATTCTTTTACTATCAAACCGCTGTATTACTGCTATCATAGACCTGTGCTAAAATATTGATATGTAACATGGAAAATATACTATACTCAAAAATCAAATTTCTATTTGAATTGAAATCATCTGTACAAACTTACTTGGAAAATTCAAACTCCTTTTTATGATATTTAATGTAATCTTTTCCTTATCCTGTACGGTATAAGTACGAGGTTGGGGTCAATAAGTCCGTGACTTTTTGAATTTCCCGCCTCTTAATTGAAATGGCAACACTGCTTCCATCAACAGTCATCTGTCAGTTGACTCTTGTCAAAAATTTAACAAGCTGCGACAAGTAGATTGTTTTGACAGCCGTGTATATCAAACTACCGCGTTGACTGAGAAGAAAATAGAAAAAGTGATTCATCCCGAGAAACCCACTGTTTTGACAGCTGTTTGGTCTCCGGTGTCTTGTGAACGAGTTTCTGCGCCGTTTCGTAACAGTGGACAAAACGTGAACGAAACGTGGGGTACCACAAGCACAACACACCGTAGACCAAACAGCAGCCAAATAAATAATATGGGGTTGATCATACTTGTCGATTTGTTCAACAGGCAAAGAGGTAAAGAAAGGCAGTTGAAACTTGAAAGGATGTTTCCCAAAAACAAATCAACATTATATCAACTACTGTAACTTCATGCGAATAAAGCGATTTCTCCCTTACTTCAATTTGTAGGTATTGACATCATTTCAATCTTGCTTCATGAAAGTCAGACAAGAAGAAAATGAAAGAAGATGGAGTTGTGGTTGAATAAAGTAAACATTTTGATCGATTTGTTGCTTCAACCAATATAAACTACGTCAATAAATTTGCTCCCGACACAAAGGTCCAGGAGTGTCGCTCATAAGCGCACACGGTACACGGTAGCTCAGCCTCAGCTTTATGGATATCAATTGCTTTCTAAACATCGTGGCAAAGCTTGCTATGTACTAGTTCCAATACCTCCTTTAATATAACAGAAACTTAGACTGCGTTTAAAAATAAGACAATGTTCATTCCCCAAATGGTGATTAGGTAAAATATTATGTGGAGTTCCATTCGATATGTCGTGACAATGTTGCTTCAAAAAAGAAGGACCAGTGATTAAACCACCGACGACGTGACGGTCTAGACTTAAAAATCCTTTTAAAGTACATAAACTCAAAAAATTGAAATGTACTTTTTGTCCCAAAATCAACTTTCATCCTTCCATCGAAACTAAAATATTTCACCAATTCATATAAGTAAACAATAAAGGCATCGAAGATCAGAGATCTTTAACCATTAAACATTATCATCCAGTTAAACATGTTGTCGTACAATCGACTGCAACACCATAAAAATATTCATTCAAGTAGACGAAAATTTTAAACATAAAACATAAGACACATTTTCGTTTCTCAATGAAAAGCTTAACACACCATGCTAAACAACATACACACTCACGAGCTTTTCTAACAACCGAATTTTATTTTGGAGCACACGTTGCATAATATGCAATGTAAACAAAAAAACAAAATTAATTTTGTAAGCCAAAAGCAAACACCGCACACAAAAACCAACTCACCTGAAGTAGCACTCGTATTCCATAAAAATAAAAAACAATTTGAAAGATCAAGATTGAATCACCTGGCGAATTTATCTCCGTGAGATACTTTCGCTGCTGTTAAACATTGTCTAGGTCATGTTGACTATACATTCCGTGACACATTAAATGGACCTATTGAAGATCGTCCGAATTCGAATGATAGACAAGCTTGGTCGTGAAGCATGCGGATGAAAATAAAATCACTTAACAATTTTTTTTATTTTTATTTATTTAATTTTTTATTGACAGGTGGTAATGTTGATCTGTTGACTTAATCAAACTCACTCGGGGCTGACAAGCCTTAACAAGCTATAAAACAAATTGATTTGTTAAGCTATCGCGAAATTACCAATAAGAGGTTTTTGTTCGAACTTCGAAGAGAAGGTCAGTTTAATGCTTTTGACTTCCACGTTATAATTTATTGCTGCTGATTGTGCAGATTGGTCGAAATGAAAACAATAACTGATCTGGTTTTGAATGAGGAAGTGGAGTGCAGTCGAATTGGCCCAATTGTATACTTTTTTCTTAACGGTTTTTTTTTTTTGATTGAATAATTCTATGATGAGAATTGTGTAGTAGGTATGTCATATGGTAAGGCACGTGTAATGGTATTTTGTATTGAATTTATTCGGCAATCGATTGATTGTTTAAGCGAATTCGTTGTAAATTTGTTGACCTTTGTCATAGGCTTTTTACTTGTGCTTCTCATAAAGTTAGCTTCATTTATGATTAGATATGTCAATTTATGTAGTAAAACAAGCGCTCTTCCGTACTGCTATCGACATGGCTCGCAAGAAGATAGTCCTTCATCCTTGCGTCTGATTTGAATGATTCAACATCTTTAGACACAGGGTGGGTGAATGTCATCGTCTTGTGTCATGTCTTAAATGCTTTTCTTCTTTTGTTCATATTTGATGATACACACTATAGCTATTTGGAGCAACAACAAATCAGGATCCGACCCAGAATCACATGGGATAGCCCACATATCAGATGAATTAAAAGTGAAAAAGAGAATATAATTTGCTAGTTTGAGCGCTTTTAGGTGGAAGTTAAACACGAGTCGAACCGGTTGTCATAAATAAGTTTTGGCCTTGTATCCAAGTCAAGTACATCTCTCACTCATAAACCGAGTTGATTTTGCTGTTGATTTCCGTCTTATGACTCCTTTCAATGATTTTCTTTGAATAATGCCGCAACTTAAACCAATGCCTACACTAGATATTTTTAAGTCTGTTGCAATACTGAATCATCGGACTTGAAATCTCCCATGCTGAGATAGAGTATGCAGCCTACCGATTTCATTTAAGAAAAGAACTTCCTACGTGATGCTGATGACACTGTGAAGATAGAGAGTCCTTGAACGGAAAATCAAAACAACATCCAATTAAATGGTAGCAGTCGGGCTTAAGGAAGCTGTGTGCATGAGCTCAAGTATACGCGTATTTGATTTATGGAAGAGGAGTGTTCGCAGAACTGAACTTACGCCGCCGCATCTTAAATAAAACAAGACCGTCTGTCTACCCATCGCCCGAAAGAAAAATAAATGAACAGCTTTCGCATGCCAGCACGCATGTCAAAAAGGAGAATGATGGAAAGCGGCACTTTTTGCATTCGTTACCTGTTATGAAACAAAAGACGTTCTAAAAGTATAAGTGCAAAAGTAATAAAAGCATGATTTGAAAATATGGCATTCCGTTCAAGGAAAAACTTTTCTATCCTTTTTTCGTTGACGAAGATGACGCACAATTCTCTGTGAGAATCTCGTCACTGACGTATGTGTACCTACTTTTAATTGAGTGGGAGACAATTATACGCACTTCAAGCCTCGAATCAATAAAACTTCACAGCAAACCGGTGGCAGTGTAACTTCTGATTGAGTGTTTGTTTTAATTATTTTGTTGGCATTAGTGTGAGCAGTGAATTGGAATTTTAGTTTAAGGTTTTGTTTTAATTTATTATTTTGCTTTCGTTTCTTTTTTTCTTACCTACCGCTGTGAGATCGCGGAAGCATATGAATCGTAGGTAAGTTCAAGATACGAGTAAGTAAAAGAAACCAGAAATGGCTTTGTATATTTAGTTCGATTGAAGGAAGGTCACGCTTACAAAGTAAGCGTATAAGTCAAGTGAATATGATTCTGATATTGACACTAGGAAAAGGAAAAGGTAGGTGGATACTGCGAAGTAAAAGCAGACAAACATTCACAAATTCGCCTTGAAATAATTCAACGACATCTCGAACAAAGCAAAGTCATAATTTCAAATTATTATTTGTTCTTGTTGATTATCATTGAATCGAGTACGTATAGAACGACTTTTTGTTGATACCTTTTATTTTTGAGGTACCAACTCTCTGTGTGCCGCATCAGGAAAAAGCTAATGACGAACTCCGAAACTTTCTTGTTACTTTCGGATTTATAAACAAATAAATGTTCACAAAATACGGAATCAATTATCCTGTCAAATCTGATTTTCTGTCTGTACAAACAGCAATTGCTAAATTGAATGGGTTTATCCGAAGCCAAACAACCACAGTTTCTACTTTCATTGCCAGTACCTATTTATTAAAATATCCCCGGGGCTCATTTAGTTCATTATACCAGAAAAGTATCATCATAAAAAGATAAATACCTAAATACACAAATTTTTATAATTTGATTGTTTGCGTCTCAAAAATTGTCGGTGATCATCACTGATTATATAAAACAAAATGCTAATAAATGCAAATAGAAACGTAACTAGTTGTGTGTTTTTTATCCCCACACTTCCACTTCGATAAGGTCCTCTAGTAGCTTGATATGGTCCTCACATCTGAGAGATAGAAAATAATTAAAACAGAATAGTTTGGAATGCAAACAGATGAAGGACATTGTAGTTCTATACCACAAATTCTGAGTTCAATATCATTTCTTGAAAGACAATTACATTTTTACTTCTCGCACGATTTATACATAAATTTAATTTAGACCTGAACACAACTTTGAAACTACATATGTGTGAGCATCTTAACAAAGTTCCGAATAACAATTTTCGTATTATTTTTTGTTTTTTAATAATTCTTCAAAATTTTCAAAGTAATTTGCTGTAAATTTTGTGCGGTGATAATGAGTTTTCTTGATTTCAACACAACAACATTCGTTCTGGACAACGATTTGCCATGACAACGACACTCATAGGTGCCAAAGTTGAGAATTACGCAAATCGAAAAATCATGCACGGTAATGAATTTTGAAATTGAAAGTAATGCTTGGTTGCGTGATAAATAAATGCAGAGGAATAAGAAGCAGAAGAGTGTCATTACTACGATGGCAGTGTAATAATGAACTTTCATTATAATAATTAGACCAGCAGCGCCACTCAACGACAAGGTGTCTTGCAGATCCGAATGAAGGCTACACGTGTATGAGAATAGTTCGTGGATCATTTAAAAGCAATGAAAATAAAAGATTGAGGAAGCTTTACAAATATCAAATATTTTGTGTCAAAGAGGAAATAATCTGAATAAATTGTTTTGTATTTCCATATGTTTTTATTTAGGTTTGTTTTTGTAAAAACATGTGACTTTACAATAGCGTAGGGATGGTGATTCACTGAACAAGTCAACGATCGATCTATTGAAGGGCCTTAAAAATTTACAGGAAGTTGTAAAAATATTCATTGAAATGATTTGGGAAAACTTGTTTTTAATTTCGTTATGTTATTTTCCGGACAAAGAAGTCGTTGTTAAAATTCTTTGGTAATGTAAATAAGATTAAAGAATGTAAGCAAGCCCTAAACCTGAAACTAAAGTGAGTGGAGCTTAAACGACAGAAAACAGGCGGTGATTCAAACAAAATGTTGAAAAACCAGCGAGTCCACATTTTTGTGTTTTGTGAGGTTTTGAAAAAATTCGAGGTCCTCTTAAATTTTTCGTACACGTAGTAGTAATAGTAAACAATGGCGAATAGTTGGCCGAAAAGTTACATGACGAAAGCTCATCAAGCTTCACCATGAAAACAGGCTTACGGCCAAAAAATGGCATGAAGAAAGCATACACAGGCAGCAAAAAATCGATTTGATGAAAGTATATTGACAGCCAAAAGGCGACATGATTTGATAGTTGGAAGTTTAAATTAATATCATGGACGGAACAGCATGTTCGAAATTTCTTAAATTTTTTTTTCAATGAAGACATTTCTTTTCTTTCACCTTCTCTGTTCATGCCCCGCTTTAGCTCACAAACGTATTACGTAGGATACACCTAGGTTCGTGTTTCTTTAATGACATTTACTCACGTAGACGCCTGCTTATATTTCGTAGAAGGATCGTATATATTCTATTTTTTCAATTTCACATTTTACGATAGATGAAATGATTGGGACAATCAATATAATTAAACTTGTTCGGTTTTACGAAATTCACTATTGAATTTTTCGTCATTCGTTGGCATCAGCCGTGCTTTACACAGACCCTTCTTGTTCTTGGTTCATTGACATGAATCCCACCCTAACCTTATCAAAAATGATGACAGAGAGCCACTTACCCTAAAAGAGGTGTTGGAAAGTAACGCCATTGTTTACTTGAATAGCTTGATGCAAATCAATCCTATCCTAACGTGCTAAAAGCTCTTCGACGATTACATAAGACCAAAAAGATGTTTAAACGGTAGCATCGACGACTGTCGTGGGTAGAAACAAATATTGTGGGAAAAGTGTATCTACCGAATCATTAAAATTATGAATCAGTAACAAAATATTCATACTCTGACTAGCTACAAAGTCTTGAACAATGGAAAACTCTTAGGTTAACTCGCAAAAGCAGTATTAGGCTCGTTCACTGAACTTTATCCAGGTTTGACCCAAGTTTCCTTGACAATCCTATTAGCTGTCAAAAAAATACTGTGTTTTCGGTGTTCAAAAAGAACTAAACTACAAAATCACCACGCATTCCTGTGATTTGAATTTAAAAAACATGCCATTTGCAAACCCTGTTTCTTGTCTAAACTCACCCGAGTACAAACCGTGTGCTATACTTTAGGGCAAGTTGAGTGCAAACCCATGGCTCTAAAAAACACTCAGATTGGCATTCAGTTCAAGTTTAGGTTTTTCAAAAAACGCTTTGTGGCGAACAAAGGGCAACCCCATGGCTTAAGCGAACTAACTTTCTGTCATACTGCAGATTTACTACTTCATGACACAAGCAACATTAGGGCAAAACAACTCTAAGCCCGGTATTGTCTTCTTAAGGTTTTAATTATTTGCATCCCAAGTTCTGTTTCAGAGAATATTATTTGCTTTACATAAATAGCAGAACAATTTCAATTGTTTCATACTCCTTTTTCGTTCCGTAACAAATTTTGTCTACTTTCAACGTTTCTTTTGAGTTTAAAATGTCATCTCACAAATGACAACTAAAGGAAAACTGAATTTTGCTACTTCAGAGAAACTTTCGGAAGAAGATTGCGGTTTCAGTTTCACAGCTCACATTTCAAAGCAGTGGTTGGCGCTTCTTGTCAAAATCAAAAATTGTTGATTTTTCTTTCTAGTTAACAAAAACAAAATATTACTGAACACCTATTGCTGCTCTTTTTTACATATATGCTAAATTTTTGGTAGATCACTCGTTAGGCTAACTCATGTTCCCAAAGAAAAAGATCTAATGCTCAAATCCAGTAGAAACAATAAGTAAAATCCAGTAGGACAAACCATTTCTTCTCTTGTCCCCAAATGCTTCCGTTTGTTTATATTGCTGTTTTGGTAACAATAAATCAATTTGTGAATAAGCAGAGCTCAAAGAGTAGTTAGTGGAATTTTGTGTTCAATGGGAGTCCCAAATATTTCCTCTTATTTTTGTTTCTCCAGGCTGTTAACTATAACAAGGTATGCCTATGCCTATTAATGTACCTCTAAGTGACAGAAGTTCCTTACACAATACGTCACTTTGAGGTGTGTTAGTTTACATTTACATCATCATCGTACAACCGTTTTTTGTCATTGAGTTGGAATTATCAAAACACATTAACTTTCACCTTTATAGCATCATAAGAATATGAGTTAATCTTTTCATGCTTGAAAATATTATTGAAATCACTAGTATCAAAAAAGTCTTTACCACCTTTCTGGGCAAAATAACCCCATGTGCTCGTCGAACGAATAATGTTTTAATAATTTTCCCCCGAGCAGCTAAAACGTCACACTCTTTTTTTCTCACTTTTGTAAACTGCCTTCTTTTTTATACTTGAACCATACTAATTGTAGCCATATATAATTTTTAAATTGACAACTTTATGAGAATTTGCCTAAAAAAATGCAAGAAACTTTGAAAGACGAACTGAATTATTCATGAACGAAAGAAGGCATGTAAATTAGCCATTTCTTTGATTTGAAGATTAATGAATGATTTTTAACTTATAATCCCTCTAAGGCGGTACAAAGTTAAATAGCCAAAGGTTTTTTTCTTCTTCATTCTTTTCATAAGACATATGTACATTACATACAAACATTTATATGGATATGTAATTTATTGTATGTATTTATGAACACAGTCTCTTGAAATGTAGATATTTTCTAATTTGTTGAAGCTTTTAAAGCTTTAGTATTTCGTGGACATCGTAACCTTGACCGGCACATTCAAACACTGGTCTTCTTCAAAATTCAAAGATCTACTGCGTATCTTGAGAGAAGTTCATCCAAAGCCACAATTCGATACCATGCTTGAGCCATCAAAGAGATTTTGCATAACCAGATATTTATGTGCTTCGCTTTATTTTTTATTTTATTTTAAAGTTATGTGGGGTAAAAGACAAAAAAAAAAACAAAGTTGTTTGACAAGCCTGGATTAATTCAAATATCTAAGGTCAAGTAACTTTTATCTTTCAGTTTGCTTATCTCAAATCATTTCCTTGCAATGAATGGTGTCTTTTTTATTTCCTCTATGACTAGCCCATTTTATCTCAATGTACAAGAGCACTAACTTATCTTTGATCGAGCAATTATCATTTATGTACTTCCATGAGTGCATAATCATGATTCGAATTAAGTCTGGCTTGTTATTGACGAAGTTGGTACCTTATATTAGTCACTTATATGTAGCATTCTATAAACACCATCTGGGTAATTATCCTTTTCAGTTTTGACTTTTTGGTTGCTGTTCAAAATTAGTATCCCTATTCCCTATCATTACCAATTTTCAGTAAAAATGTGATCTCCTGAAGAAGACAGCAGGTCCTGTCGAAACGTTGCCTTGGGAGAAAAACATATTGAACTTATTTTCACTACCACATAACTGACCAATATAACTGAAAGAGGAAGCCAGTTAATCCTAAGAATTAAACATAAAGCCGTTATTATGCGGCAGTTAGTGAAAGCAATTGTTACAACCTATCAATTTATTCCTTATCTTTTAATTTAAACAATTTTAATGGCTTAATGAGAGGTTTGTGCTGCTTGATAAAGTTGTAAGCTTGGAAATTGCATTTTAATTGTTCTTCTACATTATTGCGGCTTTGGGGAGTATTGTTTCACACTTCGAATTACCTAAATTGATCTGTTATCGATGAGTAGTGATTTATCGTAAAATAATTTACTGTTTCTTTTTTTAACAAGTAATTGCTTTCAAATTCTTAATTCATGTTTTCCCATACAAGGAAGTTATATTCAATTTGGGAAGAAAGCAGAAGATATTCTTTTATAAACATGAACCCAAACGGATTTTCTAGGTGCTTCACAGATGTATACTAATATATTGCTAACTAGTTGTATTTTTGACAGATCCAACGGTGTTAAAAGAACCTCTCCTTAATTAGAAAAGCACTAGCTCATATTCCAAAGATAATGTTTGAGATCCTTGCCTTTTCGGCTCATCGGCGATTGCTTCTCTGGTGATGTTGAGATGGCATGAAATCCAAACAAAGAGTATCTAAGTTATCTCCTTTAGAAGTCTTGCATTCCCGGTCCAAATTTCTACCAGATCGCAACTTTCTTCAACAAATAAATGAATGAGGTGGCGAAACAAAGCTCGGAGAGCTTAGGGGTCTAACACATTCTAGAGATCTGCAATATTGTGCCGACAGGTTGAGTGGGAAAGCGTTTGTCATGCAACTGCAAAAATGTTTTAAGGACAATTATTTGCAAATTGATTGCGAAAGGCAATATCCGAGGAAATATTTTATGTTTCTGTTTTAAAACCTAGACGAAATTCAAACCATTAAGCAACGGGCACCCTTCTTATACTCCACAGAGCGAAGTATTCCTTAAGTCCAACACATTTTAAGGTATATCCATGGCAACGCCAAGTCTTTTACAGTCAATTCTGCTATTCAACTATGTATAGTAGCATAGAGAATGTTGCAGTAGGAGTAGCAATGCTTGACTGTATATTAGAAGAACCAAGAGCCGTGTAAGTTTGCAGAAAGTAGCGCATGACGAGCTCTGTTGCTCTGACCACACTTAGCTGGAACAAAATGTCGATTCGACCATAATTAACTCCAATTGCACGTCCCAACTTGAGCCAAATGCTGAGGAAGCCCAGACTCTTATTTCTTTGCCAACTCCAAATAAAATCCAAAGCCTTTTTTTTTATGTGATGAGCACGTAGAATTGTATGTATTTTTATTGTATTGTTTCTTTAATTATTTTCTTTGTTTTTTGTTTATTACACGATAATATTTAAGACTGGATGCCAAAGGTAAAGCGTTTTAATTTAGAACATTAGTGAATTTAGAAAAAAATGGCGGAAGGCCCAAGAAAATACTTTAATTAATAGAAATGATGATGTTGACTGGTTGGTGGCTGGTAAGATAATGCCGTGCCGTCGCTATGCGACGAAACACTTTTCAGGCAAAATGTAGTAGATTTATCCATTGAGTAAATTATTTTAGAGGGCGAACTATGGTCGCCTAGATTTTTGAGTTAGGCAGTGTTCACACTGGAGTCGTATGAACATTACCGCCCCCCTTGGCGAGATACGCCAAAAAAAATTAATACTGAAAATAAAGTAAGTGAAATTTTGTTTAATTGGCAATCTAGTTAATGGGCAATAGGCACAGTTTTACAATGGGGCGGACTATTTCTCCGTTTTGGGTCTTTAATGTTGCAACTCTGACTCGACCATCGGAACCCGGGTGTATATTTATCACACGGCCTAGACGCCATTCGGTGGATGGCAGATTTTCGTTTTTAATGACGACCAAATCATCAACTTTAATGTTGGTTTGAGGTGTTTTCCATTTGTGTCGTTGATGTAGTTCCTTGAGGTATTCATCCTTCCATCTGTGGCAGAATTGTTGTTGGAGGCATTTTACTTTTTCCCACCGATTGATTAGCGATAAATTTGCATCGGCCAGATTCGGTTCCGGAAAAGATAAAAGCGGACCGCCGCGTAAAAAATGCCCCGGCGTCAATGCCAACAGATCAGAAGGATCTGTGGACATGGACGATATTGGACGCGAGTTCAAACATGCTTCGATGCGTGCTAAAACCGTTGCAAATTCTTCGAACGTAAACTTGGCCTTGGTCCCCAGCCCTCTTAAATGGCTTTTGAAACTTTTAACGCCGGCTTCCCATAGACCTCCCATGTGAGGTGCCCCGGGTGGAATAAAATTCCATTTCAAACCCTGAACGCCATACTTAAGACTCGTTTCTTTGGGAATGGTGCCTACAAACTTCTTAAACTCCTTGCGTAAAATTGCATCGGCACCTGTAAAGTTCGTTCCATTGTCGGAGAACACTTCTTTAGGTAAGCCTCGTCTAGAGGTGAATCTGGCAAAGGCCGCGAGGAACGCTTCAGATGACAAATCACTTGCCGCTTCAAGGTGAATTGCCTTGGTGGAAAAGCAGACAAACACACATGCATACCCTTTGGTCATACGACAATTCCGTGCATTGAAACTCTTGATTGTGAAGGGACCCGCAAAGTCTATTCCAGTAAATGTGAACGGTGGAGAAAAGGTAACTCTTTCGGGCGGTAGGGCAGCCATCATCTGCTTGCCTAAGTCTCTTTTGTTGGTCGCGCATATGGTGCAACGACGGATGCAAGACTTAACCAGAATTTGGAGTCTTGGTACCCAGAAACTTTGTCGTGTTAGTCGCACCATTAAAGAGTTGCCACCGTGCATAGAAATCTCATGAATGAATTGAACCAGGAGGCAAGCAAAACGGGATTCAAAGGGTAGTATTATAGGGTGACGTTCATTGTACGAAATGTCTGAGTTCGTTAGTCGCCCATTGACTCTAAGAAGCTTGTTTGAATCCAAGAATGGATTAAAGGACAAAATAGAACTTTTCGTTGACACTGGCTTGCCAGCTGCAAGCAGAGAATATTCTGTCGAAAAGTGAGCTTCTTGAGCCAATCGGATTAGACGAATTTTCACAAACTCCATTTCTGGTTGCGAGATGTCACGAGACTTGTATTTGCTGGGCTGTTGCTTTGAGACAGACCCGAAGAAGCGAAAAACATAGCACAATACACGCATAGCGCGGGATAACATCGAAAAACGGTCAAGAAAATCTTCTGTTTCTTGTTGAACTACCAATGAGTTGGTGTTTTGCTCAGAATCGTCGAGAGAAATGCCTTTTAGTCCCACTAGAGGACTCTGAAAATTTGGCTGGACCACTAACGAGGAAACCTCTTTCTGTTCTAGATCTTCAGTACGTGGAGCGTCTGGTAATGCCACCGGCCATTGAGAGGCTGGTTCACAGAGCCATGCTGGGCCCTGCCACCACATACGATTCTGCTTCAGATCGGAGGGCATTACACCTCGAGTGGCCAAGTCCGCGGGATTTTCGGCAGATCTGACGTGCTTCCAAACTGCGTTGCCGACATTGTCCTGTATTTCACTGGTACGGTTTGCAACAAAGGTTTTCCAAACGCACGGAGGTTTTTTGAGCCAGGCCAAAACTATGGATGAGTCTGTCCATAAAAAGATTTGATATGTCTGGACTGGAAAATTGGGTAAGTAAAACTTTATCATTTTGGAAAGCAAAAGTGCTCCACACAGCTCAAGACGCGGTAAAGAGACCGTCTTTAGAGGGGCAACTTTGGACTTCGCACACATCAAGTAGGAGGATGCTTCTCCATTAGGGTGACTTGCGCGTATATAAAGCGCTGCCGCATATGCTTTCTCGGAAGAGTCACAGAAGCCATGAAACTGAATCTCCACAGTGGGCGAGTATTCAACCCAACGTGGGATTTCTATAACCTGTATTTCAGGTAATGACTCTGCAAACTCTTTCCAAGTGGCAAATGATTCAGGGCTGATACGCTCGTCCCACTCAGTGTGCTCCGCCCAAATGCGTTGCATCAACGTTTTGGCAATTATCACTACGGGGGCCAACCACCCCGCAGGATCGAAAAGACGAGCAATTTGAGAGAAGACCTCTCTTTTGGTCGGATTTGTCGACAGTGGAATGCGTTGCGTGGTGAAGTAAAAATTGTCTCCTTTGGCATTCCATCGTACCCCTAGTGTTTTTGTGGTGCTGTCAGCATCGAGCTTCAGGAAACTTTCGTTCAGCACATGTTCTGGTGGCAAATGGTTAAGTAAGCTAGACGAATTTGCGGTCCACTTACGTAGTGGAAACCCAGCTGAGTTAAGCAACGCTATAAGTTCGATTTGTGCCTGTTTAGCCGAACTGAGAGAATGACCACCAGATAGAACATCGTCGACATAAAACTCCGATTGAATGATTCTAGACGCTAGGGGATACACGGTTCTGCCTTCTTTTGCCAGTTGCAAGAGGGTGCGGATGGCCAGATATGGAGCACAATTGACACCAAAAGTGACGGTTTGAAGTTCAAAGTCTTCGATTTCGGACTCTGGCGAACTGCGAAAGAGGATTCGTTGAAATGGAGTATCTCTAGGGTCCACCAAGATTTGGCGGTACATTTTCTCAATGTCCGCATTAAAGACAAATTTATAAAATCTCCAGCGGAGAATGAGAGATGGTAAATCTTGCTGCAATATGGGCCCTGGATACAACAAATCGTTTAAACTTACCCCATTCGACGACGATTGAGACGCATTAAAGACAACCCTCACTTTGGTGGTCGTGCTTTCAGGCTTTATGACCGCATGATGTGGCAGATAGAACGAATTTACTTGACCTTTTGCAATCTTTTCCATCGGAGGTACTTTCCGCATATGGCCAAGGGTGAGGTATTCAGAAATAACGCTTGAATATTGAGTCTTGAGATCCGCTTTCATGGCTAACGATCTTTCGACTCTAGAGAACTGCCTTAGTGCGATGTGCCTAGAGAACCCTAACTTGCCCTTTGACGATTGTGCCTTGAATGGCAGA
Organism: Melanostoma scalare; assembly: GCA_949752695.1. Classification (NCBI taxonomy): domain Eukaryota; kingdom Metazoa; phylum Arthropoda; class Insecta; order Diptera; family Syrphidae; genus Melanostoma; species Melanostoma scalare. The sequence goes on along the minus strand of OX456985.1, from coordinate 229,033,770 downwards.
CGAACAACATACCTCCCATCCAAACGTCTCGAAGTTGTGTTTTTATAAAGTTCGTCACAGTAGCAGTCTTCTGTTGACCGAATGACTGTGGACGGCAGTTCCTCGAGCTCCCAAAATTTTCGTAGCTGAGTATCCAGATTGGAAGTACTCGAACTGTTCGATACTACGAATGTGTTGAACGATTGGAACGACTCCGGAACTGGTCCAGACAGTACCCAGCCGAACATTGTGTTCTGAGCCACGAGGGAATCTGCGATGAGTTGGAGACCGTTCCTTATGATCGATGGGTATAAATCCGCACCGATCAGCAGATCGACCTGGGACGATTTATTAAACGTGGGATCAGCCAGTTTGAGGCCGCCACAAAGGTTAGGATCGATGATACTAAACGATGAACTTGGCAGATTGTTCGTCAATGATCGAAGCACAATTGCCTGGGCAGAAATGGTGATCTGGGCTTCATCTAAGCACGTGATTGCAAACGCACAGAGTTTTTTCGACGTTATGGCGAGATTACCACTGATTCCGGAAATGGTTGTATTCTTATCCGTTACGGGCAAGTTCAAACGCTTTTGTACTGCCTCTGAGATAAAGGATATTTCGGAACCAGGGTCGATAAGAGCGCGAACTATGTGTTTGGATTCTTTGCCAACAATGCAAACTAGTGCCGTTGCAAGCAATATTTTCTTGGGAGCGCCGACATGAAAGTTTTGAAACGACGCTTGAGGCACGAATGGAAGTGACGACGCCGATATTTGAGGAGCTGTTGTTGCACTAGGGAGATTAGTGGACTGTATTTTATTTCCGTTTTCGTTAGCGTTGAGGTGCAACAGTGAGTGATGCCGTTTTTTGCAGTGGCTACAAGAATATTTGCTCGTACAAGCAACTTTTGCATGACTCGCGCTTAAACAGTTGTTGCACAGTTTGTGCTGTCGTACTGTTTGGATTCTCGTTGGGATCGACATTGCCGAAAATTTGGCACACTCATAAATGGAGTGCGCAGCCGCACAGATTTTGCATTTCCCCCCCCCTGTTTTGGCAAGGTAAGTGTTGACTCTATTATTGTTTCGAACATTCGTCTCCTTTTTGGGTAGTCTATTAAGCCCTGTGCCTTTTGTCGACGTGGTGTCCGAAATGGACTCCAGCACCTGAAAGCGAGACGTTAAGAACGAGTCTAATTGCTGCCAGGTTGGAACCTTCGTCGGGTCCTCCAGGGATTGTTCCCAAAGGGTCAAGGTAGTTTTGGGCAGTCTACTTGAACACGCAAAGACGAGAATCGGATCCCAGTTTTGTGTTATAACCTTATGCGCTTGCAACGTTGATACCGAATCATTTACAGTACTCTGAAGGGCTCGGATCAATTTGGCCGACTCTTCATGTACTGTTGGCAAGTTAAAGATATTTTTTACCTGATTGTTGACTAAGATCCGAGTATTTTCATACGTAGCCCGCAACGCTTCCCAGGCTAGAGAAAAGCTGGCATTGGTTAGCGGAAATTGGCTGACAATCCGATAAGCCTCGTCTTTGGTTTTGGCTCTAAGGTGGAAGAGTTTTTCTACTTCACCCAACTGGGGGTGTTTAATGTAGACTGCCTCAAACATATCTCGGAAAACCGGCCAGGAGATATAATCCCCCTTGAAGACCTCCGTCTCACATGGAGGTAATTTGAGGTGACGAGGAGCGAATGTTGGTTCAGCTATCGAATTTTTGCCAGTACCCTCAGGTTTCAGTCGTGCTTCGTGGTCTAGGAAAAGTGCTGAGCATGCCACATAACTTTCGTTGCACAGTTTATACTTGGTTTCTATGGCTTCAAGGTCTACTGCTGCTTCTCTTGTCTTTGGGCCGCCTTTTATGTATAGGGCATAGGTTTCTTTGACTCCGAGCCACAGTTCCCTTAACTCTGACTTTCTGACTGCGAGAGCGGACAGTGTGTGCCCGTGATCCGGCACCTCTCTCGCCGCTTGGTGAAACTTGACCAATTGATCAGTCGCGAAAATGAAGTCTTCCATCAAAGCCATCACAAAGTGCGTTTAAAATTGTATAAATGACAAGGAAGCGACACGAAACCAAGAAGATTTTAAAACTAACTCGTGGCTTAAAGCACTCAAAAACCCGCAGACTCTCAAAAAAGGTCAAGATTTAAATTTAAAAATTTCAAAAATCAAAATTTGGAAGCACAAGAATTTTCAAAAGGCTTGAAAGATTCTACTGGGGGCCAACCACCCCGGCTTGAATACACCGATACGAACGGTGTATGTGGCACGAACGAAAGGCAAAAATTTCCAAAGAAGCCAAAATTTAAAAACGTACGAATCTTCAAAAGGCTTGAAAGATTCTAAAATTTCAAAAAAAATTAAAATTTTAAAGCTCAAGAATCTTCAACAGGCTTGAAAGATTCTACTGGGGGCCAACCACCCCGGCTTGGATACACCGTCACGAACGATGTGTGCTGCACGAACGAGAGAGAGGGAAAAAAATCCCAAAGAGCCAAAAATTAAAAAACGCACGAATCTTCAAAAGGCTTGAAAGATTCTAAAATTTCAAAAAAAAATTAAAATTTTAAAGCTCAAGAATCTTCAACAGGCTTGAAAGATTCTACTGGGGGCCAACCACCCCGGCTTGGATACACCGTTACGAACGATGTGTGCTGCACGAACGAGAGAGAGGGAAAAAAAATCCCAAAGAGCCAAAAATTAAAAAACGCACGAATCTTCAAAAGGCTTGAAAGATTCTAAAATTTCAAAAAAAATTAAAATTTTAAAGCTCAAGAATCTTCAACAGGCTTGAAAGATTCTACTGGGGGCCAACCACCCCGGCTTGGATACACCGTTACGAACGATGTGTGCTGCACGAACGAGAGAGAGGGAAAAAAAATCCCAAAGAGCCAAAAATTAAAAAACGCACGAATCTTCAAAAGGCTTGAAAGATTCTAAAATTTCAAAAAAAATTAAAATTTTAAAGCTCAAGAATCTTCAACAGGCTTGAAAGATTCTACTGGGGGCCAACCACCCCGGCTTGGATACACCGTTACGAACGATGTGTGCTGCACGAACGAGAGAGAGGGAAAAAAATCCCAAAGAGCCAAAAATTAAAAAACGCACGAATCTTCAAAAGGCTTGAAAGATTCTAAAATTTCAAAAAAAATTAAAATTTTAAAGCTCAAGAATCTTCAACAGGCTTGAAAGATTCTACTGGGGGCCAACCACCCCGGCTTGGATACACCGTTATGAACGATGGGTGCGGCACGAACGAGAGTAAAATTTCAAAAGTGAAAATTTTAAAGTGCGCGAATCTTCAAAAGGTTTGAAGGATTCTAAAAATTTCAAAAAAAAATTAAAATTTTAAAGCTCAAGAATCTTCAACAGGCTTGAAAGATTCTACTGGGGGCCAACCACCCCGGCTTGGATACACCGTTACGAACGATGTGTGCTGCACGAACGAGAGAGAGGGAAAAAAATCCCAAAGAGCCAAAAATTAAAAAACGCACGAATCTTCAAAAGGCTTGAAAGATTCTAAAATTTCAAAAAAAATTAAAATTTTAAAGCTCAAGAATCTTCAACAGGCTTGAAAGATTCTACTGGGGGCCAACCACCCCGGCTTGGATACACCGTTATGAACGATGTGTGCTGCACGAACGAAAGAAGAATTTACCACGCGATAAAAAACGTAGACTCCTTCAACGAGGAAGTCTATTAAAATTTCCTACAAAACCAAAAAATAAAAACTGGGGAACACCACCAAATCGCGTTTATCGAAGTTGCTTTAAAAATTTCAAAAATTAATGAAAACTACTGAGATGGAAGGATGAACATCTCAAGAACCGCTTCAACCAAAACGAAATATATACCGATATATAAAAACGGAATGACGCGTTTGACGGTCAAAGTGCAACACAGAGATTGAAATGTATGTATATTTTTTTTAAATTTATTTATTTTATTAAAAAATTGCCAATTAAAAAATTTTCACTTACCCTTTACACGGTGTTAGAAAATGCCAAAAAAAACAAAAACAGGAACTCCGCTTCAGGCTGGTCAGGTTCAGGTCTCGTGATGATCATGGGCACTCTTCCTTCCTGGTCAGGTCACGTGCTTTGGTGTTCAAATTGACGCCAGCAACCAACTGGCCGAGCAGCGTACTAACAGCGTTGGAGCCAGGCAATGTGGCTATCGCAGTCTTCCAAAAAACTTTTGTTGGAGCCAGGCCCAAAATTCGCCAGGCACACGACAAAATGGCTGTACGCTGGTTGTGGCAGCGTGGTCGGATGGCGTGTAGCGTGGTGTAGCGTGCTATGCAGCGTGGTGTGGCTTGCCAAGCAGCGTGGTGTGGCGTTGTGAACAGCGTGGGGTGGCTCACAAGCAGCGTGGTCTGGTCGTGCAGCGTGGTTGGAGCACAAGGCAAAAAATTGTGCCTCCTTGTGGCAGCGTATGCAGCGTGATCGACAGGCGCTGACGCCGAAAAATCCGGCTCGAAGGACCAAATGTTGCTCTGACCACACTTAGCTGGAACAAAATGTCGATTCGACCATAATTAACTCCAATTGCACGTCCCAACTTGAGCCAAATGCTGAGGAAGCCCAGACTCTTATTTCTTTGCCAACTCCAAATAAAATCCAAAGCCTTTTTTTTTATGTGATGAGCACGTAGAATTGTATGTATTTTTATTGTATTGTTTCTTTAATTATTTTCTTTGTTTTTTGTTTATTACACGATAATATTTAAGACTGGATGCCAAAGGTAAAGCGTTTTAATTTAGAACATTAGTGAATTTAGAAAAAAATGGCGGAAGGCCCAAGAAAATACTTTAATTAATAGAAATGATGATGTTGACTGGTTGGTGGCTGGTAAGATAATGCCGTGCCGTCGCTATGCGACGAAACACTTTTCAGGCAAAATGTAGTAGATTTATCCATTGAGTAAATTATTTTAGAGGGCGAACTATGGTCGCCTAGATTTTTGAGTTAGGCAGTGTTCACACTGGAGTCGTATGAACAAGCTCAGTTGGTATTGTCATGTTCAAATGAAAAATGATCCAGAGAACCCCGCTAAAAAGGTAGTATTGGTAGTATTCAGATAAGATCACGAAGAAACAAAATGGAAGACAAATCAAAACACTCTTGGCACAGATAAACGTGATATCCTCAACGAATATCCGGATTTTCTCAGATAGTCAATCAGCCCTCAAATCACTCGGCGCTGTTTCTACGAACTCAGTAACCGCCCTTAACTGTCGCCTATCTCTTAGGGAGATGGCTGAACAGTTCAATATTCACCTTATTTGGGTGCCGGGGCACAGAGATATCGTGGGTAACTGCAAAGCCGATGAACTCGCCAGAGAAGGAACCGTTCTACCGATCTCAACCAGCAGGTTGAGCTACATGTGAACTTATGCTAAAGCAAGAGACAATGGATAGAACAAATCATAGGTGGAACAATATCACCACGTGAGTGGCAACAAAACGGATATGGCCAGTAGTAGATCCAAAACGCACAAGACATTTGTTATCCATTTCCAGATTGCAAGTTAGCTCCGTAATCAATGTCATCACCAGACATTGTCTGATAGGAAGACACGCCATAAGACTTGGCGTTAACTCTAATGACTTCTGCAGAAGTTGCTTAGATGAGGAGGAGAAGAAGACAATCCCACACCTCCTCTGCTCATGTCCTGCACTCTCTTTTAAAAGAAAACAGCATCTAAGAAAATATTTTCTTGATGATCCAAGCCATCTGGCACACACAGATCCCCTGCATCTCCTTCGCTTTATTAAAAGCTCCAAATGGTTTTGTTAAGTGAGATACTTCCTCGCATAATTTTATGGTATCACAGTGGACCTAATATTGGTCTAAGTGTGTCAGTTTGTTTTCCTGACAGCCCTTTAAACCTAACCTAACCTAACCTGGCACAGACAAACAACAAAGAACAATCTAACACTGGGAGACTTTAAAATGCTTTCTGATGCTAACGCGACGCGGTGGCTCACTACTGTGAAGCAGAAAAGTGGAAAAGCTGTGATCCCTTGTAGATCACAATGTTCACAATTTTGAAAAGGAAGTAGAAGATAAAGAAGGAATGTTACAGCCAGTTAATGATTGTTGCGGAGCATGCGTTTAGTCTGTCTGCATCAACCGTATTTGTAGAAAACCATAACTATGGAGAAGACCTCTTACACCGGACTTAAAAACATGACTGAGATGGAGATCCCTGCCTGACAGGATTATCAGCGATCACGTCTTTATTGATGCCGTGTTAAAATGAAACCCAATCAAGTCTCATTAACTAAGTTCTTCCAACTGTGCATTCAGAGAACTCGGGAATTCAATTTCGATGTATCAAGAGGATTGAATAGCGCCATAGACTACAACTTGGTTGTTTCTGCTGACACAAAGAGTTCTGCCTGACGAGCTTGCTTCTCTTTGCAAAATTGCTTAAAGCAACAGGAATTGTATTCGTTTACTTAAAAACGATCATGCAAGTGGCCTACAAAGTGTGCAGCCCTTTGTAATGGCTCCCGATAAAAGCACTAGCACCAGATCTATCATCTTTCCTGGGTCCAACGAACCAAATCGAAGCCATCTTTTCCTGGTTTAGATTTTGGTGTGCACCAGTCCTGAACTAAACGTGTGCTTTTGTTGAAGTGGAATTTGGAATTATCGCATCACTCAATAGATCCAACTTTAGCCAGATGTTGTCTTAAAAGTGTCTTGCGTATGAAAATTTCGACTATTGCGTTCTTCAAACCATTGGGTCTGAAACTTTTGGAAAGTAATTATTCATTTGTGGTATAAGCCTCCTTTGAATTCAACAAAGCTACATTCTCATACACGACTATCTTTAAAAAGCAAGAATTGCAATGAATTGAGTCGCACTTGTGTTGCCTTTTCTTAGAAGTTTAATTCTTAGAGCTTTCTGTTGACCTTAATGGGTAATATTTATCTACCAACCCTAAAAAATCGCGTTGATGAAGCGAAAAAACCGCAAAAATTGCCCCTCTTGAATCTCGATACAAAAACTCAAAGAAAGATTTAAATGAAAAATTAAAATGCTAAAAGAACACGACATGAAAGCCGCATGCTTTTAACACTCGTGTATGTCATTAAGGTGAACTGGGAATACCCCATCCGATATATTCATTATTGAGACTATTGAATGAGATTAAAAATTTTCGACCAATTTTATTTCCATCAATCTTTTAAAGCCGAGCATATGATTCTGACCATCGCACACTGTAGACAGCGGTCAACGGTCAAGTAGAGGATACAGTGGAGAGCCTCTAGGCTATTAAGGTTAAGATGAATTTCACACAATGTCTTTATGTATGTTAATCGTACGGCAAAAAGTAATTTACCCCCGAAATGACTAACCAAATCAAAGACAACACTCCAAACAGCAATTTCTTGTTCAACAAACAAAATTTACACCGGCGAACTTATGCGATGGACAGTAATGGCACATTATGGTCTCATCATGAAAAACTTGTATTGCCACCCGTTTCAACAAAAATTTAGTATTCTGCACATTCAACGATTAGAATAGATGTTTAATAGACTTCATTTGACGTATGCAAACATTTTAGTAAAAGATCGGTTGTTAGGTGACGAACGGAATATTCTTTGTTGGATTAGGTTTATTGCCATTTCACATTCTTAAAATAAATAATGGGCCATGTGTACCATAGTTGAGGTTAAGGAACCGATGATGTAACCGATGTCTTTTGAAGAAACACGAACAAAAATTTGAGAAGAAATTTATAAAATTTCACATGTTTTCCAAAGGACAAGTTTGCAGAATCGACATTATCCTTCACAGATTCCCACAGTTTTTTGTAAAACTTTTAAGGTCTGTTACCTTGACTACCGGCTTATGTTGGTTTAATAACAGCTGGGTAATGAATTCGATTAAGGGTCTTTTTGCACGCCAAACACTTAGTTGATTCGATGTTAACACGATGCTGGCGGTTATTGTAAATTGGTTACGTATTGAGACATTGCATGCAGCCCAACATATTATGCAACTTCTTGAATCAGAAGAAGAGAAATTTCACAAACCAATTATTGACCTTACCTTGCTTGGTGTGTTTATTTTGGATAGTTGCTTTACAACGCTAGCGAAAAAAAAAATAAACATGGAGTACAATGCAATAAAAAGGGATCAGGTTTTGTTTTATTTTAACCTGGGTCAACTTTCCAGTTTTATGGTAAGCCCGTTCATGAACGAGACGGCATCGGCACTAAAAATGGGCAGTTATTGTCTTACTACGCAACTTTTGTAGGGAAACATAATTGAAAATAGGCAAACTTTTTACCTGCACTGCCTTGAATCGATCTCTATCAATAAACTATGTACATAATTTAAAAGCTGAGATAACAAGAGGCAAATAAGATATAAGTATGAGCAACCAATCCGTCTGAAATGAAAATAGTAATCAAACATTTTTGAAAGGTGCCCACCAAACAATGTGCTGTGATGAGAGATGGAGAGAGAAAGGTAAAAACAAAAACAATTTTTATTGATAGACTTTACTTTTTTGTACACAGAACGTTTATCTATCCGCATCACGTTTGAGGGTCGAAAAGAAGTTCCGCTTACTCTTTCGTCTATACTCTCATCCTTATATGTCTTGCTAGGTAGACAGAATATGTCGAATGTAATAGTAGCTACACGCGTTGCAATATTCTTCAATTAACATATTCTTAATAATTTGATGAGAATTCTTAATTAGATAGACAGATCAAGTTCTGCTAAATTTGATTGCGATAAATCGGAAGTCTTGGTTGACAACAAACTCTTAGCGTAAAATTATTTAATTGAGAAGAAAGATTAGGAAATTAAGTTTTGAAAAAATTTTAATATTGATCTTCACCATTTTTAAACATACATATAGAAAAATATTCGACCACGAACTTTTGTTTGACTAAGAAACAAAAAAAAAAAACAAAAGAGCTGGCGTAAGAACATGATCAGGTTTGTTTGTTTTTTGTTATTAAATAACAATTTGAGTTGGCCAAATTTATTTATATAACTAGTTAACGTGAAACAAGAAATTTTTCAAGATCAAGTTCGATTGAATAAACATAATCACACCTAAAAACCACTTAGCTCTTCGCCATTTATTGGCTTAGTCCAAACTCAGGTTCTCTCGCTTAAGAAACTATTGCCTGTAAGAAATGTGGTTTGCAATGCCAAAACTAACATTCATATGAGGCAATGTTAACTTTACTAGTTTAATGCTTTTGTTTATCTATCCTATTTGCTCACGCTTGAGTTAGATAGACCACGGAATTGCTTTTTTTAGCAAAAAACAAACAGGATGTAAATAAGCGTTTGTTTCTTCTCCTTGACAAAAGACTGCTTCCTTGAGAAATCTTTAAGATGTGTAATGTGTGAGAACATGTTTCGAACCAATGGTCGTTTAAACCTTTTTTAAGATGTATTTCTAGATTCAAGGCACAATTTTTGCTATCGTAAAATTGATAAAAATTTAAGTTGCTTTTTGGGCTCCGGTGCTTAGGTGTAGTAGTGTGAAGCAGGCCCTGCTTGATCATCTCTATTAGATGTTGGTAATTTTTTTGCGAAGATGACTGTAAAACACAATCATTCACTTTTGATTGGTCGAAATTACTGATTTCGGAGCATATCGAAAAGACTTCATCTGAGTTTTTCCAAATCGAAAATTAGCATGGGTATTACTTTTTTAACCTTTCAATTCCTTAAACCAGTCTTGGAGACGGTTTTACTGATTTTAAAATTGGTCTAGAGCTCATTTATGAAATACTTTTTAAACAAATTTGGATGCATTGCGAAAGAAATTAGTAAAACCACCGAGTCTCAGTAAATGCAGTGTCCTTTCCAGGATATGGAAGGGTAAAGGCGCAGAAAAGTGGAAACTAAAGCGTGGACTGAGCCCATGAACCATATGGAGTTCTAAATATTGCTCAGTTTGTTAGAATTTACCTTATTCTGAGGTCTGCTTTTGTAGTTTGGAAAAACTCGGGCAATGTGGAACTACCCTTGCTTAGACTTCTCATATCCAATCTCGTCATATGGGTGACGAAAGTCGTAATCTTGCCAACTATTTTGTGTCCAGTCAGGATAGTCTACCCTCTTCTTTAAAGTATCGGGTCAGAGGTTCTTTTGAAACCCAGAAATATTCCCAAAATGACAGCTTATTTCATCGTACCAAGAGAAAAAATAGGGCTGACGTTTTTAATTTGCAAATGTTTTATCATAACATGGAAAGTAAAAAATTAGATCACTGTGTTTTTTAAGAAAAAAAAGTGCAAGCTCATAAACTTCTAGCTATGTGCTAAAAATATAAAAATGCTACTTATGCATTTAAATCATGTGTAGATAAGAATTAAACCATCCTGTAGAACATTCTTTTATTACAACCCAAAAATCCTTCATATATGACTCACGCTTTCTGAATTCATAATGGAGTAACACTCACTCTTAGTATTGAGAAATAAGACGACAAATTCCATGGTTCACTGCATCTTCTGTATTAAAAATCATTAATCCTGCCCAATAAAGAGCTTCCTTAAGCAAATAAATAGCGTCATCAACTCAAATGGACGCAACCAAGAGAGTAAAGCAATAGAGTCAATTGAGATAAGGTAGTGCCATTCTGTCCACAAGCTAAATTAGACTGGGAACCCTCGTCCACATTAAAAAAAGAAATAATAGAACGCAATTGCAGGCAGATATAGCATTTAATTCCAATAAGACGGTTTCTATGATTTCACAAAAGAAAAACTTTAAAAGTGTTTCAGGCGAAGAAGGTACATACGAGTTGACCCTCCTTATTATCTTCTTCGTGGACGCAACCTTAATAATATCACCGGTATAACCGACTTATACAAGACCCTCTTACTGTATTGACTTTTATCTACCACCTCCAAGCCTAACAACTCGAAGCTATGCCTGCGTTACAATTGACGCAATTGCTGATCGATTGTCGGTATTTTTGGCTCAAACATGAGGGACTTGATGGATGATACCTGATTTACAAAAACAGGAACTGGATGTATTGTTATTGAGAAAAAACATAAATCATTGCAGGCTACCATATTAGAAAGATCTAGAAAGTGGCAAGGAAAAAGGTTCATTCAACGATTTCGGAAACTTTAGACCTATTGTACTTCTATCAAACCTAAGGGAAATCCTAGAACTACTAGTTTACAAACAAATTGGAACTTTTTATGATGACAATATTTTGATTTAAAAAAAGCCTTCGATTCAGTCTGGCGCAACGGGATTATTTATAAAATGATTTCACTAAACTTATTTTCTAAATTTGATTTAAATAATAGCTAACTAAATCTCTAAACGCCTCGGCCCATAGAGCGCGTTGCGGGCTTTAACAGATTGCTTAAAATAGAAATAGGTTCAAGTTTCTCCAACAAAGTACAGACTTCATTTGGGATGCCCCAAGGTTCATACCTAGGTTCATTTCTTTTAAAATAAAGAACTGGCCATGGTATAAATTCACCCAATTAGCTGAAGGTAAGTCAAAAGTCATTAGCTTCAACTAACGGACCATCTTGAAGCATTCAATACGCAGACGATACAATTGTTTTCGCTTCACTTGAAATTCTCTACGAGGCACTTCACTTAGTCAGATAACCTGATCACTTACTTGCAGATTAGTCTAGTTTTTTGGGTATTTCCATCAACCAAAAATGATAATAGATTTGCTTTAGAAATGCTTCTCTTCGAGGTCATCATCTGGCCGTCAGGGAATGGAAGTAGCTTAAATTAACACCAAAGGGAATAACATCCCGCATGAAAAATCAAACAAAATATTTGGCCATTAATCCTAAACAAAAAAACTCTGAATAAATTCTCATGCTCTCAAAAGACAAAGTCGCAAAAGTACAGCTTTTCTGCCTTTATCGACAAAAACACTAGTATTCTTTCATATATAACACCTTCGTTAGACACGTGCTCTCGTATGGATTCACATCATGGTTCCAAATATCGACAACAGTCGCCAAAGAGCTGAAAACCTTTGAACGATATGTGTTAAGATGTTGCATTAGCAAGAAGAAACAAATAAATGGCATCGTTCAAAAAAAGCGTTGTTTATTTATAATGAATCGGTAATTCAATCCTCTACTCGCATATCTATCCGTCTAAAGGACCTCCCATACCAAAGTGGTTTTGCAGTAGCAATTGCAAAAACGCTTTTGTTTGGCAGAACCTTACTACAGCAAAGAAATTTCCCTTAGTCAAGAAAGCAAACAATTAACACTTTCAATAGAATAAAATTATTGTTAAAATTAAACAAACAAATATGTACTTGAATATAGACACCTACAATTTGAGATCAAAGAAAACATTGACATTGACTTGATTTCATGATTGAATAAAGCTGATTAGTAATCAATATTATATTAGGTACTAATCAAGTGGTTTATCGCTTATGAAGGTTTCACAATCATATTTGTCATGCTACGAGTATCTATAGTGTCTTGTTAATTGACATTTGAATTGATGATTATTTGCACATTAGCGCTGCAAAAATTTAGCGTTTATGGAAAATAAGCGTTCAGTTAGCTCGATGCGAAATTTGGCGTTTGCAAATTATCCATCAGTTAATTATGCTGGCGATATTTGTATCTTTTAACTTGAGAATGATGAACACTGATACTGATTGTCAATACTGCAATGCGTCAAGGTGTCGACATGAAATGCCAGGATTATGTTGTGCGAGCGGAAAAGTTTTACTGCCACCACAGCCACTAGCATCATTGTATTCGATTGAAGCTAAAAACAAGAACTAAAATATACACGGGTCTCACCATACCATAAAAAACATTTGATTCGCAATCCTATTCGTACAATGCCATTTTTGACAAACACTAGTTTAATACTAACGATTATATTGCGTTCCCGTCTGCTTGCGATTATACCCGTCTGCTGTTCCCCCAGAAGTTCGTGGTTAGAGTCCCAACAGAAGCAAAAAAAAATTCCTGTGAGTACCGCCTTTCGCGAGAAATTGGCATGTCCTCCGATAGTAGATTCATTGCCATGAAAGGCGCTTTCTCGATTAGCCATTCGGAACCGGCAGAAAATTGTAAGTCCCCTTAATTCCTTAACAAGGCATGGTTGTTAGAAATGCGCTAGGTCCTGGGACTCATCGCTCTGTTGGGCTACACTTTTTATTTATTTATTTATATATGGCAAGTCAAAGGTACCTATTGTTCTTTTTTTCAGAAACTGAATTACGATAACGTTATCGAGTAATACGTGACGGAAATTTGTGAGTTTGGCATTAAAACTCACGTTATCGAGCAATCCTATTCCATAACTTAACATCCTTTCATCATTTATTGAACGAAATGCAATAGGATAGATTTGTAGCGAACTGATATTATGTAACTTAATACGAACGTAAAAAAGAACAATTCTCTTCACTCACTCGATCACTAGTGCGGCAATTCGGCCCCCGATGTTCATGTCAATGCGTTCTGTAGGAAAGCCGTTTAGGCTTTGAGAAGACACAATATCGATACCAACGCTTTGACTTATACCTTCGCAATGTCACTTTTTAAATCTTGTATCAATTTTTTAATCGCAATTACAAATCTTTGGAATTCTATAAATCATAAGACTTACATTAGGATATCACGAGCTGTTCGCGACCCTATATGAATTCGTAACTTAAACAAGCTCTTTATATAGCATAATACATACATATAAATTCACTTCACCATAATTTCTATTAGCATAAGCAAAGCACACTACCCACAGAATATGCATGTCTCTCCTTGCACAATGTCATTCCGGAAAAAACCAAAAGATCACACTCGTAAATATTCGACTTTTATTATGTTTCCACATGTTGCAATATTTCCATAAAAAAAATTAGTAGATCTCCACACACACGAATTGCTCAATGCACTTTTCAATTCACCGTATAATATATCGAACTGCATTGGTATTTCATTTTCATCATTTCATTACAAAAAAAAAGCTAAACTCACAAAAATTGGAAATTTGGTTCGACCTTAAAAATTAGAAAATATCTCTGTGTTATTGCATAGCACCTCTGTGGTTTCATGGTGAACATCTCTCCAACTCGACCATAATCATGTTTCACAAAATTCATGATTTTGATTAGCTTTAGTGGAAGCCCTCTGTACTCTGTTGAAGGTATTTTTCGTTTTGTTTTCTTACATTTTTTGTTTGGACAATTTGTTCGGCAAGGAGAGTGAGTATTTGAAACATAGGAAGCTTCTGTAATCACTTTCATTACAGCAGCTCATTTATTAACTTTACTTTTTGGCCAACATTAAATGCAATAGCTGCATTCTTCGGTGTAAGTGATAGACCGAGTTTCTAAAAGCGGCAGCTAAAACTTAAAATACTTAATGTTCTGGGACTCTCACCTTAATTCGAAATAGAACTTCTGAGTATCCTTTAGACCAGCAGTGGCAGGGTAAAGGCTAGTTAACTTCAAGGGCGCGATCGCGATCCTTACGTAAAAGTACAAGTACAAACTTTAAAAACGAAAGATCTACAACCGCCACGCGATTAGACTACAATGAGCAATAGAATCGATAACAAACCGCGATGCACTTTTCAATCACACAGGACAATCTATACACCCACCACAAGACACAGTTGACTATGTGTTAGTACCTCACAGATCGAATAACTTGCACCGACTAAAATTCTCCTTTGTCCAAATGACCGTCTACGTTACGAACTGAATCGAAACTCAACACCTTTAGCAATGACCAAAGCCAGACCATCTCTGTGTTTCTAAAGGTGGGCTAGAGAGCTTTTTCTCATTGAAAAAGCTTTTGCAGAAATATAAATTTTGATTTGGCCTCTGTTAAGATTGTTTGATGTTGTACGCGCCATTAGCTCTAGGTACTGGTTCTTTCAAAATATAATTTTTGCCCAAGTTATTTGTGGTTGTGTCTGATCTGCTTTATCACACCACCTAATGCAGTGGGTCTTTTTTTTGGCAGTTAGTGTGTCCGTCATAATACGGTAAGTATGTAATAAAGTCAGGGAGATGGGTGTCTTTTCCTTCCGCTTTGTCAATGTCAAATAAATTTGAAATTTTTCGATTTTGTTTTTTGCTAAATGTGGTTGTTATCGACCTGTTTGGGATGGTGAGTCGGTTTATAATTTATATCTTACACGTGCGCCGGGCAAAATAGGAGGCATCGAGATGCATATCAAATTGGGGAGAGGAATTATAGTTTTTCAAAACTTACACTCGATCAAATAAAAGAGTTGAGGCTAAGACTTCAAAATGTGTTAACAATAAAAGTGGACAGCGATGGTTGGCATTGAAAATGGAAATTAACACCTATTTGTTGATTTGGTGGTGTTTGTCGATAGTTTAGTACATTCGCCTTTGCACTTGATCAGTTTCACTTTCAGACCACTGATGTGTTTTCCGAACTTTGCATGTGTGTGGTTTGTGACTTTGTCTTCTGATTAGGAAAATAGTTTTTCTTAGAGGAAATCACAATTAGGAGATGCAGTTAATGCATCGTATTTGTGAGTTTTCCCTTATCATCATCTGTCTGTAGAATAAAATTTGAATTCTGCTGTGATGGCAGTTAATGACCGTTTGAATCTTTGAATATTTCGAAGGTAAACTTTTCCAGACCAAATTGTATTTTTCGTCTGTGTGTAAAAGCTTAACCTCAAATTAATAAATAGTTGACCATTAAGCATGAAATCAATACTTGCACAGGGTACGGCATTGACTTTGAACTATAGACAATGGCTGTTGCCCATGACTAGTCAAAGATTGTATTTCCTTCCGCTTTCAAAAATTACATTCAAAAACACCGGTTTCTTTTAATTTATACCACTCAAGTTGAACATACTTATGCAGATTATATGGAACAAGAAAAAAATTTGAATTAAGCTCACTAAGAGTGAAGATAATCGTTGTATGGATGTTGAGATCTGCTTTATTTTAAGTAAAGCACATCCTTGATATATATTTTCTTGCTGTGCTAAAATATTCCGATTGTGTATGAAAAAGGAGAGCATTGGCATTGAAAATAAGCACCCAAAGTATAAACTTGAGAGAAGCATAGTACGGGCTTCCGATAACAATGTTCATTCTGGGCATATTCTATGAGGGTGTGGGCTGTGGATGCAATATCGAAGAATTTGTTTTATATAAGACTTGTAAAATGTATATGGTTGGCAACAGATCGGGTAACCCCATTGTCTAACACATTTCTCACAAGCATTACAAGCATATACCATGAAAGGAACTGAAGGGACTTAACTTATTTGCCGATTCCAAACGGCAAATCTAAGAAGCGCTTTTCATGGCAGTGAAATTACTATCGGAGGACTTGCTAATAGTAATATATTTCTTGTTTTCTGTTGGAGAACCTCCCAAGTAACGAAGGCAGACGTGCTAACCATTACGTCACGGGCACCACCAGTTTCTTTTAATTTGTTATGTTGAGGATGTTTTTAATTTTGGTGAGCGTCGTGTCGTGGTCTAGAAGGGTTCATACCTTCCCCACTATTGATCTGACTTTGGTTAGTGTCAAGGGCTGGTTACAGGAATGTAGAGCATTCTTGCTTATTATTATTATGTCTCCATCGTAAGCAAAGAATAATTAATGTACTTTGATGCCCTATGATTTATTTCTATAAATTATGTTCCAGTGACTAGTGAACTACTGCAGTATAGAGTCGAGGACTCCCTTCTTTTGTAACCTTTCGGTACTCCAGCTGGACACCTTAACTTCGACATATCCTTGATCTTTCGCACATTACACCTTGGAACTCTTCGAGTTTTGAAGTCAACCATCACATGATACAAGCCCTCTAAGGATTCACGACGTTTTTTCAATAGGATCCTAAAACTTCTCACCTTGTTGATCACAACTTATTGTAAATTTTTTGAACATTGGCAGAAGGAGACCTTGTTTCTTTTGCTTAAGCAGACTATACTTCCTGTGGCTTTTTTTTCTGAACCATCTCAACTCACTAACTTCGTATACAGGTATATCCATAATGTTAGGTTCAGCTTCTTTAAAACAGCTTTCAAATCAACGTAGATAAGTAGACCATTTTTTCGTCACCCACAAGCAACTGTTCTTAAGCATCAAAAAGTGACATTGGCAAATGAATCTTTTGTGACCGTTTTGATGATAGTTGCTCTTTTTTCAAGTTGTTTTGTGATATTTCTTAAATAGCTTGATTGGCTGTACGTGCTTTTGTTTAGAGTTAAACGTCTTTCTCCTTCGCTTGTTTCTAGCAACTTCATTGCAAATTTATTTAAAAAAAACAAACAAGACTGAAGATGTACTTACGTCAAGTTGTTTTGTCTTCAAGTTGTTAGCTTGATTTGCATCCTCAACTGGGCGTGCTTTTTACTTAGAGTTGAACGTAGGTACTTCTTACTTTTTTCTCGCAGCTTCACTACTTGAAAAAAACAGTAAAACAAGAGTACTCATTACATTACCTGTTTTTCTCTTTTATTGCTTCTTTCACAAGAATTGCAATTATAGAAATTCATATTTAAGTCGCTTCAACGGACTCTGTTATGATCTTAGGAGGACTTAATAAACAATTTGCATCGGTTTCTTCTGTTTAATCCTCTTCTCTCTCCTTTTTTCCTATTCCTTCGAAATGTGTTTCCAACATTATATGCTATAACGCAGGCTTAACGTCTTGATGTGCTACTTTTAAAAAAAAGTCTCTACTCTACATGGTCAAAAGATGCATTCAGTTCACTTTCAGCTATTGAAGAAAAGATATTTTACTATCGCCTCATAAGTTTTCGTAAATACATACATACATATTTGTTTTTTATACACGTTTTTTAAAATAGATATATTTCGATAGTCGAGTTAAATACTAGGCGATCCGGGCCCTGTCTTTCAAATTAAATTATTGGCATTTCCCATTTGACAAAAAGAAACGTCCAGAAAACCCTTTCATAGGTGCAAGAAGATCGCTGTGAAGTGGCAGCCACTTCTCAATTTGAGCGAGAATCCACTCAAGAGGCACTAATAAAAGGTTCCCTCGTTGAACTTTACCTAGGGTTGACCCAGGTTTCCTCGACAAACCTATGAGTTGCCAAAAAACCTGCGGTTTTTAAGTTTTCAAAAAACGGTAAGCCACAAAATCAGAAAACATTCCTGTAAAATACATGCCATTTGACATCCCTGTTCATTACCTGAATTCGCCCCAGCGAAAACGTAGGGCTACATTAAGGGGAGTTGAGGGCAAACCCAGGGATCAACAAACTCTCAGTTTGACTTTCAGACGAGTTAAGGTTTTTCAAAAAACGCATTGGGGGACCATATGGGAACTCCAGGGCTTCAAAGAACAAACCTCAGCAAAAACGTAGAGCTACTTTGAGGGGGCTTGAGGGCAAACCCATGGACCAAACATTTAGAACTTAGAAAAACACTTAGTTTGACAATCAGGCGAGTTTAGGTTTTTCAAAAAAGGCTTTGTGGTGCGAACACAATGCAACTCCAGGGCTTCAATGAACAAACCTACATGTAACTCAGATGCCAAAATATAAATTTTTCTCAACGCATATTTTTTAAGAGCCGTAGAGGTGTCTGTTGTCCATTGGACGAAAAGAACCGTCCAGGAGCGTCCAGAAGCATTCTCAAACCGTTCCATTGGTGCAAAAAGATCGCTTCTCATGATTCTGAGGAGTGACAGCCGCTTCTCGATTTGAAGTGAGAATCGACTACATACAACACTGAGCATTTTGGGAGTTACATTGGTGGTGAGTGCTTCCCGATTTAGACCATTGGAAAGCCACAGAGCACATAAGAGTTTGTGGTAGGTTTTCACGTTTCACCCAATTCAAAATACAAAAAGTTGGTTTGGTGAAATTTTTGTAGAATAAACTTAGTTCTTTTCATGTCTTCGAAAAAAGCTTACTCAATAAACCAAAGTATATATACCTACCTGCCGATTGACGTAAAATTCACGCCACTGACAGTCTAGCTTGCTACCTTAAGTCGCCCAAGCATAAACTTACTGCTAATTTAACGCAAGTTCAAGGTAAAACTCATTGCTTGAAAAGCAAGTATTTTTACTTTCTAGGCGAGTTGAGACTTTTCAAATTTGTAGCAATCCCAGGACGACTTTAGAACAAACTCAGGACTCCTCAGCGGATCAAAATTGATCAGCATTTTTTTTATTCTTTTTGCTTACGCACAATGAAAATAATTTATCCTTGTTATGAGTTTTGCCATCAGGCATTAGGAAACTTCAAACTGCTTACATTCAAACTTTTACTACTTACCTTCAACCGCTACTATTAACTAAAGTAAAGCGAGAACGAGAGATATGTTATGTCAGCTAGGGGCGGTTATCGATATATGTATGTATATAAATTTTTTAAAGCGAGTTTTCTGTTAAGCAGCGGGCGTACCATTTGCATTATATCAAATTCGGCAAACAGGAATACGGTTGGCCCAATTCTACAAGTAGTTCACTTTCTTTCCCAAAACTGGCTCATGTGGCCACAGGGTTTTAGCAATTAGCGAACATTGCTTGTGATAGATTGATCGTGTTCATACTCAGAACACAATTCACATTTTCCGGTCGGAAATAATTGGCTAGCGGACTGTCGACGGTCGACTTTTTTGGTTAGATTATTTAGTACTTGAAAGAAGTATAGGGAAAACAATGCGATTATATCCATCCTGGATCATAAGCTCTTGACCTGATTTGCGCCAAGTTTAGCTATCGTCAACCAAACCAATTTTTTGTAATAATAAGAAATCTTAGATTAAATGTTTTTTCATAATCTAATTTTTTATTGTTTTCAAAAGTGTTTGTCCTCCATGATAACAACTTTTCATTAATGTAAATGCAACTGCAAATAATTACAAAAAAAGCTTATTTAAAAACTACCCGTTCACAAGCAATCAAGTTGAAATTATTTATGAATTTTGTTAAAATAAATTTTAAAATGAAGTGAACAAAAAACCTACAGCCATTAGCTGAATATGCCAGCATTTTTGTATTATTGGTAAACTATAATGTTGGGTGAATTGTTGTAAAAAAAAATCTATACTGAATCTTTCTTAGAATATGCTACAATACTTAAATGCAAAGAAATTGTTTTTTTCTCTTTTTCTTAAGACTTTTAGTAAGTTTTAGTTTAAAAATACCTAAACGTTTATTCACTAAACCAAAAAGTGATATACATTTTTCCATTTCATGGGATGTTATTCGATTGCATTATGATTTTGGTATATGCTTCGAGGGTATCTGATTTGTCAACCTATTTCCTTTTCATAGAAAGAGTTAAAGCTACACTGCACAAAGTATTTGACATATTTTGTGTAAGAACAATTTCAGAAATGTATGTATAAGAATATTCAAACAAAATTATTGTATTTTATTTAACCGCAATCCAATGATCTTTTCTTGTATTTTTTTTTATTTTTTTACTTAATTATCAATTTGGAATTTATGTTAATATGATTGACTTATGCTAATTCGAGTCGTCAAGAAAACTTTTCTAGTTTCAATATTTTGTTTTTTACCATTTCAAATAATTTTATTTGGAAACTACATAATGGACTAATAACAGTGGGGAATACTTTTCTTTTTTTGGGGAGAACGAGTTTTGTTTCTTCCATCACAGATTGTGAACTATTTTGTAACAACAATTTTGTAGATAGGGGTCAACGGACCTGGAAAAAATATAATCATATGATAATTGAATGGGTTAGTTAATTTTTTTTAACATTTAAAGGATTGAAATCATGCAAATCAGAACAATCTTTTTTCTGCTGAAAAAAAAAAAACAGAACAATAAAAGAAAGAGCAAAATGCATCTGCAAAAAAATAAATAAGAACACAATTTTGAATAAAGCTATGTACGCTTACCAGGACTCTTATTGCGTAATCAGACGATATCGTTTAAACCAGTGATTCCCAAAGTGGTCGATATCGACCCCTTGGGGTCTTTTTACTTTTAAGATGGTGTTTCGTTACTTTTGCCATTTTATTAAAAGAATGATAAGTAGTATTGTCACACTTTAAAAAAACTAAACAAATTATTTTTCGTGCCTTTGTACTGTTTCGACGAACAGGTAGTTGATGTAATTACATTTTTATTGAGTTATATTCGGTTTTCCAATCCTAACCCTTTTTATCTGGAAATAATTGTTGGTAGGTAGTTTAAAAAATATTTGCTCTATTTCAGCAAATTTTTTAATAGTGACGTATGCTACAATTCTCGGAATGCGTACTATCTTATGATATGCATACATACATTTTTGCATAATTCAGGTATAATATGTCGATACTATCCATATGACTTATATCGTTTTTCATTGACGAAAAGAGTTACTCCTTTTGCGAAAAGATTTACTCCTTTCCCACTTTCCATGTTTCATTGAAAAAAAGAGTAGATCCGGAGTAACTCTAAACGCTAAAGATCTACTCCCATTCGGTTGGGGGATCTACTCTGAATTCATGTACAGATGCAAAAACATTTGTTCTGTCAAACTTTAAATGGAAAATAACTTGTTTATTTTCAATTTGTTGTGCCAGCGTTGGGTTGAAAAAATTGCTATAAATTACGAGGACACGAGAAAATAAGTTAGAATTCAGTAATTTGCTGAAGAAAACAAGTTACAAAATATGAAAATATGAATTCCTATATGTGAACATTAATTTAACCGCCAATACCTGCAAAAAAACCTAAAAACATGTTCCATTGAAAGGAGTAGTTCTCGATTTGAGAGTAAATCTATCGAATTTCAATGAAAAACGCTATTAATATGCTGCAGATCCGTCAAAGGCGCTACAAATAAGCGGATTCGAATGAGAACATTTGATTGTGTTCGACATTTTTGAAGAAGCCCAAAAGAACGCAGGAAACCCCACATGCCGTGTTCTAAACTTAAAAAGATTTTTTTATTCGAAGTTCAATTCTGGCTTAAGGAACAAACCAAAAGGTTATACTGATAGCCCAGGAGGTTGCCTCGACAATAGTCAGCTATTTTTTTAAAGTTATGTAATTTTTTATTAAATTGCCCCTTCTGCCTAAATGGAAGGAGATGGACTCTCCCTCCATCACGATTTATTTCTTAGAATATGACAAAGAATCATATGCCAGAGTATGTAACACGAATTACGAGACAACCGGTATATAAGGAGAACGAAATCATCACTTCACCAGAAGAATACAGCAATGTTCTTAAAAATCATGGCACAGTCATTTTCGGAAAGGGCTGGGCTGTCGTGAACTATAAGAAGACGCTAAGGAGCTCATTAAGTCAAAGCTTCAACATATATCAGACTTCAGACATGGGTAATAAGTTACGAAAAACAAAAACAAAAAATTACCAAATCTGCGAAGAAAGCCTTCAGCGGCCTCCTCCTATGGTCAAGCTATTTTAAACAGAAATTTTCAACTATTTATGAGAATTGCTTACTTGACGAAGCTACATCATAAAACAAAGTGTCCCCTAGAAAGCTAGCTGATGTCAAGAAACTCATAAAATTATTTACTGTTTCAAAAGATGCCCAGGACTTTATAACACAGTACTGTCAGGAATTGTCGAAGAATGTACTGAATGAAGAGAGAGAGAAATTAGGAAGAAAATCTGAAGAAAGACCGATGTTTACTATCAGTCATTTAGTAAATATCAACAAATTCAACTTGCAGCTTCAGGGTGATGATTTGAACTTGATCAAAAGGTCTGTTCGTTGAACTTTACCCAGGGTTGACCCAGGTTTTCTTGACAACCCCATGAGTTGTCAAAAAAATCTGGGTTTTCCAGTCCTCAAAAAACGCTAAACCACAAATCGCCACACATCCCTGTCATTTAAATAAAAACACATGCCATTTGACAGCCCTCAAATCGCCACAGCAAAAAGCTAGGGCGAGTTTGGGGAAAACCTGTGGCAAACCTATGGCTCAAAAAACACTCAATTTGACATTCAGTGCGAATTTAGGTTTCTCAAAAAACGCTTTGTGGCGACCCCATGGCGACCCTAGGGCTTCAACGAACAAACCTAAAACAATCGGCGTTTGTGGGAAAATTTATTCTTTATAAACAAAATTTAAGCGGGAAAAATACTTCCAGCTTCCACATTTGTCAAAATCATCAGAAACCTTCAAGACGACACAGTATCAGACCCATGGAAGAAGCCAATCTGATTATGCAAGAAGAGTCGCTCACCCCCAAAACTGACCAAGAGCTTAAGCAAAAGTTCAATGAAGTCTATCAGAAGTTATGGTTGCAGCGCAGCATTGAAACTCGATATATTGCTTGCATTATATTATTACTGCAAATTCTTAAAGTTGGTAAGTTTCATATATCAATCGGAAAAACTAATCCCTCACACAAAATTTTATTAAAATCTTTGGAGCCGCTTTTGAGAAAAATAAGTATTATATTATTAAATAAGTAAATCTAGAAACGCAATTCTAACACAATTGAAAAAAATCCGTCAAGTGGTTCAGACTGTGAATCCATATACGGAAAGACAGATAGATAGACAGACAGAATTGGAGTCTCCACTTTTTTTGTATTCTTTGTCATCGTAATGTCATGTATATTGCTATCCCAAAGTTTTATTTCTGCAGGACTGCAACACTTGCCTTATAACTAGTACATAAGAGCAAGTAAAAAAGTTGAGACATGATTTTTAATGTAATTTGGCTGTGGGGGTCTATGGTATCAGTTCGTTTCGGAAAAGGGGTCTCTTGCTCAAAATAGTTTGGGAACCCCTGGTTTAAACGATAGTAACCACTATCACAAGGCCCATCATAACGATACCAGGGGCCCAATAACGGCACACGTGATCGAGTACTATAATACCAAAATTTGACATTCTTTCATCAGTATTTGAACGAATTGAAGTCGATAATTTGAACAGCAGGCTGATGTGTAATCAAGAGTAAGTTTCGAAGGAAAAATGTGGTGCTTGGTATTGGTAGTACAAAATTGGTACGAACGACGGGCCTTGCTATAGGGCCCAGTTCATCGTTTTGCAACATCAAAATAATGGCATCGTCTGAAGCGATGTTTTTAGGAATATCAATCTAACTTATCATAGATGGAATGCTTTGTAACGAGACTTGCCCTCATATGTAAGTATCTATCAAAGCTGGGCAGCGTTAATCAAATATTTAACTTCGTTAATCGTTAATCCGCTACAAAAAAAAGTTAGCTTCGTTAAACGTTAAAGCGTTACATTTCGGAAGAATTAACGCAAGTTAACGTTAATCTTTAATCCGTTAATATGTGTAAAATTACATTTTTATATCGTTGCGTTAGTGAACTTAAAAGAAAGGTTATGAATAAAACAAAATACTTGTATAATTCAAATGTGTAATTTAATCGTCGGGCATAAGGTGCATATTCCCCTTCATGAACATTAACATGTTGAAGTTCTCGTCTGAAAGCGAGGCTCTTTTTGGTGTCAAAATGTCTTTACCCGTGGAGAATAAACGTTCAACTGCAGCGCTTGAGGGTATAGCAGTAGCAGTATTGTATTTAATAAGTAGATTTATGAATATTTCTTCCCCGAGGAATGCAGCATCGTTGAACGAGTCTTTTGATTTCATGTCCAGCCACATTTTAACGAGACTTTGCGCTTTATTCTTTAAAGAGTTGGAGCTCTTTGGTTTTTCTATAGACTGAGTGACAGAATTGAAAAAGTCTTCCTCCTCGTCATCATCGTTGTTACTCACATTGCTCCCTCCGCCACTTAAACTATCTCTGTCCTTCGAGTTTTCCGCTGCTTCTTGCCGTAAGGCATCTTCTACCCTTTTTTCCATGCACTTTCTTACTTTTCTCACTCGCCAAATATATCTAGTTTTGTTTTTGTTTCACGCGCTGCCACGCGCCGCCCGGCACTTGTCATTTCATACTTGTCTGAACCTGTTTTTCGCGCCGCGCCGCGGTTTCGTGCGGTAAATAGTAGGCATTGGATTAACGATTAACGGACTTCTGCACATTAACGGAAGTTAACGTGTCCGTTAACATTTTTAAAAGTTAACTTAAAAGTTAATCCGTTAATCAAAATGTTAACTTCGTTAATTAACGATTAACGGATTAACGAGTTAATGCCCAGCTATGGTATCTATGATGGTAACTTTTGAAATACCATTCGCAGTCCTAAATTGTTACGGCGTGATGCGATGGGCTCTTTTGCAGAGGGGAATAAGAAGTACGATGCCCGATCATAGAGTGAGAGTCAGTATTTTACATTGGCCAGCCAACAAGGGATTTGTAATTTAGTTTGTATTCCTATGGAAATTGAAGATATAACTTTATGCGTCTTCAACAAAAAAAAAAAAAAAATAGAATGGCAAAAGGCAGTGCACTGCAGATCGACTTTATATTTTATGCGCAGTCAAGTCAAGGCTATAATGACTATCCTTAAATTATGTTGAATTAACACAGTACGAGTGTTAGAAAAAATGGAGAAAATTTAAAAACAGATACCGATACGCATTAGTTTTACTAATTACTGAAGATTGTAATGAAAGGGGAAAATACAGGAAAGTAATTCATACCACATTCGTATAGAGCGCCATAAAAATGAATCGCTGTATATAGTACTTTCGAAAATGGGCTCAAGAGTAAGCCGATGGACATTCCTAGAAGCGCGTGTTAAATTGTTTGACGGGAATAATGATTGGCTACCTCACAAGAGCACTGTCTGTAGAAAAAAACGATAAAATAAGCAGCGAATGAAAAAATGGGGCCCTATCGTTAACAAAATTACCCTCGAAAAAATGACGCTTGAGAGTTCCTTGAGAAATTTTAAAAGATTCGTGAATGAATCTCCCATAAGAAATTATCTGTCATTTTACTGGATTTGTTAATCGCATTCACTTTTGTAGAAAGAGGAGATAAACGTAAACACATCAATGAAAAGTATTTTCGAGTTCCCTTTTCTATAGATTAGTTGGTAAAATTTGTTCCATAAGAAATTTATTTCGAAGGATATCCGCGATCGCCCGTAATGTTCTACCGGAAGAAAATATTACGGGGGAAATCCTAACTAATATTATGAATGTGAAAGTAACTCTGTCTGTCCTTCTTTCTATGTTACCGTCTCCCGCCAAAACTACTGAGCCGATTGAAATGAAATTTGGTACAGAGGAACTTAGAAACTACAGCACCGATTTCTAAAATTCTTCCCCCGTTAGAATGCTACACCATTCCCGAGTAACACAAACTTTAAGTCATCCTCCGGAAACAGCCGTCCCGTCATATTTCACGGGAACGGAAGTCTTTACTAATTTTATAAATCCAAAATTAAGTCTGTCTTTCTATTTACTTTGATATTATCTACCGCCCAAACTATTGAACCTTTTTATATGAATTTTGGTAAAGATATAGTCTAGAACCTGAGGATGGACAAAGGATATAGTATATTATTCTCATACTCAGACGGGTACGGAAACGTAAAAGTCACTATTCCACGCGTACGAAGTCGTAAGCACAGCTAGTATTTCGATACTTCTTGGAAGATTGCCGATAGGGCGTTATGGTGAAGCCCAAGTAACAAATGCCTCAATGATCTTCCCATATCCGTAAGATTTAAGCAATTTGAAGGAGAACCTGTCAAAATTTGGGAGAAATGGTTCATTTTTTTACTTATTTATTTAATCTAACTCAGAACAAAGGTATGTCCTGTTGGTAAGAGTGTAATCAAATAACTCAATTGAGAATATAAAGCCATAACTAAAAATAGAAATGTAACACAAAAAATATATTTTAAGGCAAATGTGCATATCTTTATTATTGAAAATAAATTATAAATTAAAATGTTATTTAACAAAATTTTTATAACTTGCTAATTTATCTATAAATTTATTCAAAATCAAATTGATAAATTTCATTAATTGAAAAAGAAAATACAAAACTAAATATTAACTAAAATATCAAACATTTTTCAATCTAACTTCAAGCCAGAAAACAAAATGGAAACACATAGAGAAGTAGAAATAAAAATATATATTTAATTAATGCCGTGATCATTTCTATATTTTAAGCTCTCTTAATTCTTTTTTATCGTTTTATACATTTAAATTGTATTTGTTATTGATAATACTCACAATTTTCTTAAGTCTCATTACGAAGCAAATAACCTATACACTATTTTGAGAATGCAAAATGGATGATGACTATGAGAGAATTCGGAAACTGCAAGGATATCAGTTCTTGTTTTTCTACATTTTCTTATTATTTTTTTTTTTTTTTTGTATGTTGCTGTGTGCGCACAGAGGGCTCAGTTTTCGTGTTGCAGAGTGACTAATGTAAATTGTTGGGTGCGGTGATTTTTTTTTTTTTTCATTGATGACTGATAAATTTTATTTAGTTGTTTGTTCTTTTTACTTGTCATTTTTCTTTTTGGAATCTACTATTTCTTGAGTTGATAGTTAAAGATGTTTTGTTTGTGATTTCTTCTTTTTAGAATGTTATTGGTTCGTGTGGGACCGGGCATTCACCAACAGTAACTCGGTACATGGCCATTTCTGTTATGCCATGGTAATGTACAAACGCTGCAGCGATAACCAAAATATGAAACAATTGATGAGATTGGAACTGAAAACAAAGAGGAAACGTTATTAAATTTTGGTATAAGT
Source organism: Melanostoma scalare (assembly GCA_949752695.1). Taxonomy (NCBI): domain Eukaryota; kingdom Metazoa; phylum Arthropoda; class Insecta; order Diptera; family Syrphidae; genus Melanostoma; species Melanostoma scalare. The sequence continues at coordinate 229,006,166 of OX456985.1, read as the reverse complement.
TACATATACATATTATATTAAGCGAGTAAATATTACAAAATAAGTTTCTCAATATGAGCTAGCTAACAAAACACCGAATCACGATCAATCAGCTGAACGAACACGTCTATCGTTTAATTAGCACGACGTTCCTAGACTTTGCAAATGCATTTGCTGTGATTGATCATGCGACTATTTGGAAATCGTTCAAAAAGTGTTAATAACATAATTGTAAGAATGATAAAAAAAACACGCCAAGGATAGAGTTTATTAAGTGACTAAGAGGAAACAGTTCAAACAGAGTAAGTTCGTTCGGAAACCGACTTTTGGCAGTTTTCTTCTCGGCAATATGATGAAAGGTTTTTGGATGCGGAAATAGTAGGTTAGGTTGGGTTAAAATGGCTGTCAGGAATACAACTGACACACTTAGACCAATATTAGGTCCATTGTGATACCATAAAAATTTGTGCGAGGGAGTACCTCACTTAACAAAACCATTTCTAGCTTTTAACAAAGCGAAGGATATTCAGGGGATCTGTGTTCACCAGATCGCTTGGATCATCAAGAAAATATTTTCCTAGATGCCGTTTTATTTTAAAGGATAGTGCAGGACATGAGCAGAGGAGGTGTGGGATTGTCTCCTCCTCCTCCTCATTTAGGCAGCTTCTGCAGAAGTCATTAGAGGAAACGCCAAGTCTTATGGCGTGTCTTCCTATCAGACAATTTCCTGTGATGACATTGATTACGGAGCTAACATGCAATCTGGTTATGGATAACAAATGTCTTGTGCGTTTTGGATCAAGTTTTGGCCATATCCGTTTTGTTGCCACACACGTGGTGATATTGTTCCACCTATAATTTGTTTTATCCATTGCCTCTTGTTTTAGCATAAGTTTACATGTAGCGATTGGTATACCAATATTCAACCTACTGGTTGAGATAGGTAGAACGGTTCCTTTTCTGGCGAGTTCATCGGCTTTGCAGTTACCCACGATATCTCTGTGCCTCGGCACCCAAAAAAGGAACTAGTAATGAACGCCGAAAAAAAAAACAAGAGTAAAGAGCAAAAAAAGATCAAAGAGACATGCTGAATCAAAATCGACTGAATATTTTGATAACTGTATCTATTTAGAGCAACTGATTTCAATAGAAAATAGATTAGATATGAAGAAGCAGATTGAAGAACCACCAACAGCTAGAAACAATTTGTTCTTACGATGCAAATGCAGATGTCGTTGCATTTGTGAGTGTTTTGGTCTGTCCTCCTTTTTGTTTCTAGCGAATCTGTTTGAACGTTGTATGATAGTTAAATCGAAATTCAAACAAAACGAACGTACACCTAGAGAAGCTACAAAAAAGAGTTCCCAATAGGCCGAAAAGAAGAAAAGAAAATAGTTTTCTTATTTAGAAACGACGGATAAGGATAAGCACTCAACTGAGGAATAAAGGGATGTCAATGCGTGGATATGAATAAAGAAGTACAACGACGATGTCTACAACGCGTTGTTTGACTGCAATTAAGTTCCATATGACTTCCAGTTGCTTCATTTTTCGTAATTGTCAAAGATTCCTTCGAAATCTCGATAAGTACATGAAATAAATAAATATTTTAGCGTGACAAGCTCGGAAGGCCCAGTGCTTTCTTTTATATCAAACATTCTTTTGAGAAATGACGGTATCCTAAAATTTGTATGCCAATTCCGAATGGCTAGATGAGAAAGCACTCATAATGTCAGTAATAGTCCATGGGCACTGCACGGCACGTACTGAGCGGCAAAGCGACAAAATTAGAACAAAATTAAAAACTAAGCGAACAACGCTCTGCAGATTAGCTTTCAATTTTGTTTTTATTTCGCCGCTCAGTACGTGGACGCGACCCAAGAATACTTTCTATTTCATCGCGAGAGAAAATACCCATAAAAAAGTATTTTCGGTCTTATTTGTTTGTATTTATTCTAACCACTAAACCACCGGCACTATCGTGTTTATAGCACAATTTGTTATAAGCAAAGCATACTGTCAAATGAGCCTGAGATCCGTCGAACGTGTACGGATACTCTTGAAAGAAACACATGTGTTTTTGTGGCACATTGCCCTGCCGATGACGAAAACAAGTGCGTCAAAATAGAAACACTTTCAATCTTTAACAAAAACTTTTCTTATTTTTGTTTTGACGAATAGGCATTGTTTTCTAACTGTAAACAATGCCAATCTTGTATTGATGTCTTCGATAATTTATTTTTATGAAAAAACGTTGTTTTTTCTCAAGTCAAGTTAATTAAATAACAAAACAACAAACCAGTTGTATTTATAAAAAAGATTGTTCGCAAAAACGTAAAAAAATAAACAACGCGTGACAAATGACGAAATCATTGGACCATGTGGTGAAGCTGAAATAAAATTAAGCCACAGGTGCAGATGAACTCGCTGTGAATCTGTTTAAAGCGCCCTGTTAGCTGTTTGAGTTTTGAAACTTGTAAACATTACTAGATGCGCTTCTTTTCCTTCTTCCCTTTTTGGCATTACGAGCATCGTGATCGCAGTTTTCCCATTCGTTTGCTTTACACTAGTGATCAGGGGTGTGTCGTGTTGACCTCAGGAAGTATTGGTTCCCGGTCTTGGATTGTTCTATGTATGAGGCCAAACAAATACAGGCTTTGTTACATTTGTCTGTACCAGAAGTGTTGTGATTTGTTTTTTTCGCGATCGTGTTTGAACGTTAAGTGACATTGGCTTTTAGACGGGGTTCTGTGGACTCTCCTAGGAACATGATAAACGTGTACCACCAACAAGCTAAGTAGTCTATAATTTGAAGAACCCAACCCAATTCCACACTAAGATTTTACGAGTTACTGCGTGAACACAATAAACTGCATACGCAGACGGAGCCGGAGCGGCAAGAGTTAAAATCAAGTTAACTTGTGCGGCTCCGTCTTGCGTTGTTTTTGTATTTACTTGTATTAGATGTTTTGACATTTCTTGCGGCTGCGTCTCTGCAGCCATTGTGTTCACGCAGTTAGAAGTAGACGCATTCACTCTTGGTACTTTAGTCGAATTTATTAAGCAAAACTTCAACACTTACTTTTGAATTGAAAAAATAATAATAATAACAACTAATTGAACATACCCAAATATCGAATTTTCCAGGGAACCACCTCTCGGGAACTCGCAAAGCATACAACAGTGCCCCAATGATATACAAACAGCCTGCAAAAAAAAAAGAAGAAAAAAAGAAATAGCATCAATCTCTTTTTAGAGTCATCTTAAAATTTACCCATCAACACAAGCCATCCTAAGCTAGCACGACTGATGCTATTGATCCATCCTTCCATCAGCAAGTAATGAATCGCAGGAATAACACCAGACAATCCAAAGCTCATGAACACTCCAGCTCGCAATGGTCTCAATGCAGGCTCCGAAAACTTATCCCACAGAGATACAATTATCGATAGAATTCCCAGTACCGAAACTACAGAAAGGTAAATAACCTTTGGTTGGTAATGACAATAGAATCCATAGTAAAGCCAAGGTACAAAAGAGCCCATAATTAGAAGTGCAATACCACAATAGTCGAGTCTGTGGGATTAAAAATTATGTTCATAGGATTCCAGAATACACAACAAGCAACAATCTTACTTTGAGAACAGTCTACCAATCTCTACTGAATGACAACTCAGTGTATGGAAAGCAAATGAAAAGCCAAGACAAATAATTGCACCAGCGAAGAAAGTTCCAAATATAAGCTTTTCCTGGAATTGAATCTCAACCGATGGACGCGAAAGGAAATAAAATGCTAGACCAATGAAGGCAACACAACCCAGAAGATGTGTCCAAATGTTGCCAGTCTCTGTGTGAATTCGGAATATAGATTTGAAACAAGCGCGAAACGAGGGCAATGGTGGACGATGGCCTCGATGCAAGAAGTCATTATCCTGCAGCCATTTGGGTAGGTTTTTGTAGTGGCAAACATCCCAGCTAGCTTCCCATACCTGAAATTGTTAAACAAAAGAAATGTAAACATCGTGTTTTAAGATTTTTGATTAGTTCACATACCTTGCGAACGAACTTTTCTGCTTGTTCAGCGGCGTTGTGAGCTAGTGCGCCCAGATCGATTTCATCAGAGAGAACACCTGCTTTCAGAACCTCTGTCATCTACAAAAAAAAAAGATTTGTAGTTAGAAAAAGTTTTAATCTACCAACTGAACCTGAAATTTAAAATAAACACCCGGTGTTAATTTTGTTTTTTTTTTATTTTTTATTTATTAAACCGAAAAGAGCGAAAGAAACAATTTTCGCTCTCTCTTGTGAAGGAATGGCAACGGTTTTAGAAAAAAAAAACAAAACCAGATTAACATTTTATTCGACGACAAACGGAAACCGAAAACTGATTAACAATTCAAAGTTATTACTTTGGGGTTTGAATGACATTCATAAATACAACTACGGAACTTTATTCAAACATTAGTTTCAATGCACACCTTTTACTTCTTCTATACCAAGCCCAACCTAAAATGCTTTTGCCTTCTGTGCAGCTATTAAATTGACGATACGGCGGAGTGCAAATTCTTTTTAATTTGCAGTTTGAGAGCGGTTCACTAAATATTTATTTTGGCAGTGTTATCGCTGAAAAGCAATTAGCGTTTGAACAGTCCGCTTTTGTCTCGCGAGCATATATTTTTGTTTTTGTTTCTATTTGATGCTTAGCTTTTGTGAGGAAGTAAAACTACGAACAGTTTTGTTATCGTGTGAGGCTCTTATTACGCATTCAAGAGTTTAGATCACAAAACAAATCGCAGATTTTTACTTAAGATCATTTCATTTCATTTTGAGGAGGTTTCTTAGAGTAGCAAATCTTCAGTAAGACGTTGCAATCGGAATTGAAAGTTAATTAGAAGTATGACTGTTGTTTTCCTTTTTTGTTTACATATAATAATTAAGTTTCTGATAGAAGAGTTTGATAAACTAAGGGTTCTATGGGCTACAGAAGAGAGAGAGAGAGAGAGAGAGACTCGGGATACGACTTCCACTTGTTCAAGTGACAAAATATTTTTTGGCCTTGATCGTTATCTCAATTGCTTTTAAGAGAGTTGTGAATTTTAAAAGCAGCATTTTCAGTCTTTGTACTTCGTTTGACTTGTACGCTTTTAACACTTGGCTCTTTAAGTGACAAACATCTGTTGCGGTACCGTTGTTGGAGGTTTTCTGAAAACCGAACAACGTTTGTTTTTTTTAGAAATCATGAGCTGGTTATAAAAAAACTTAGTTTAGTTGTTTCTGTAAAGGTTAACAAACGAATCTTTATTTACCGTCAGCAAACAAAAACTGTCTGTAAGATTGATTGATTGAATATAAGACAAAAGTGTAGCATGCCTTATTGATAATTATGAAAGGCTACTCTCAAAGTAGAAATACAGAAGCTGCAAAAAAGAAGCTATGAAGAAGTACGATCAACTCCAAGCAAAGATTTTGTAGCTGCAACAGCGGAAAATTTCGCTGTTGAATTATGTTTCCATAGCGATATATGAGAGTGCCAACAATGACTCGACAAGAACGACAGTGCATATACATGCATTTGGAGATGTCTCGGCGAAAAAAAAGAGAATGGATGGAGAGACTCTAGCACACGACTTTCACTTGTTCAAGTGGGAAACAAAAGAGTTTCTAATGATCGTAGTGCCGTCAAAGAAAAAGAAGAAGATGACTAACTTATAAAACACATAAAGTCAATTAAAGGTTAGTAATTAAGATAATTTCCATTTAACAAAGTCAATTGCAAACGATGAAAATTCTTGGATTGAGGTCTAATTTTTTCCATGAAATAAAGCGTGTTTTTAAGACGTGTGGTAATAAAGAAGAAATAAAATAATGATATGGCAAATAATTTGGTTTTATTATAAAGATAAGGGCCGCCGTTGGTTGGCTGGTTCAAATAAATCTAGAGGTTCAATTTTCTACCATTTTTGCAGAGCGTATGTCAGCAATAACGCACCGAATATTATCTTGCAAGGCACCAATCGTCTCGGGCTTATATACATATGTAGATAAGCAAATTTACAAACTCCACAAAAAGTATTCCAGGGGTTTTAAATGGCCTGATCTTAGAGGTAACTCACAGTTTTAAAACCGAAACAGCGCCGAAAGCGATTTTGTTTCGAGACAATTTACCGAATGTACGCAGTGCCCGGTGGTCGTGCGGCTTCAATTCTTTTACGATGAAATGGCAAACCAAATTTGGTATAAATGAAGTAACGGCTGTTAAAAAGACCAACTCCGAAAAAGTATGGCACACGTTCATAAAATAACACCCTTTATAAATAATAAGTTGATTCGTCCGGTGTTACTAAATAAATAAATAAATAAATAAATAAATAGGGTGGCGCAACAGAGCGGGGTGCCCCAGGGTCTAGCGTATTTCTTACAAACATGCCTTGTGAGGGAATGGAGGGGACCTACAATTCGCATTCCGAACGATTAATCGAGAAAGCGATTTTCATGGTAATGAATGTGTGGAGTAAAAATCGGATTAACAGTAACCCTTGGCCTAAGTTTTACTAACTTCTACACCGACGTTGAATAGAGAGTTTATCAGGTTTTCACACCTTCCTGTGCTTATCGAACTCCTTGATTGCTGTATAGCTTCCCAATGGGCTGTGTTGTGAGTTGGTTTGCATCTAAAAATTTACTTTTTAACATCGCAGCACAGTTTTTCGATGGAATTAAGGTCCGGAGACTGTGCGGGAAACTGCATCATATCTACTCTACTCTTCGCAAGTTTTTCTAGAATGCTTTGGGTCATTGTATTGCTGAAAGACCCATTTCATCTTCAGCATACGGTAGCATTATTTCCTGCATTATCCTAAGGCCGGGTTTCCATTTGCAAGTAAACCCGCGGAAGTCTTGCAGACTATATGAATTCTTGTAATTTCTTCTGCAATAAATGTCTTGGAAGAAGCTCGCGCATCATACTGTCGCAATTTATTGCAGAGGTATCTACACTGAAGAGTCATTAATGTCGCAAGAAATTTGGTTATTTATTTAAAATTGTGTAGTCATGGCGAGAATACGTCAACGTTTAGGAGCTGCAATTACAATTTTATGGATAAAAAAGAAAAAGCGATCAACTTAAGTGCGAGATTGGATTTTAAGAGGACGCGAAGCTGGTGCCTTCAATAATTTACTAAACCAACTAAACAAAGAAGACGCTCAACAACACCTCAATTTCACTTGGATGACCCCAGTTGTTTAGGAAGTTTTTGTTATTAAAAATGGGCCCTATTTTAAAAAAGCAGAAAATTCGATCCCGTGATTCAATACCAACGAAGGAAAGACTCTTCTTGACGCTGGGACTCTTAACATCCCTAAACATTCCATAAATACGGATTACACTTGTAACGTTAAATTGACCTCAATATTTCTTCGCGAGACCATTCACGTACTCTCTTTTGACTCATTTTTAATTAAAAACAAAGACCAAACAGCCGCGAGCGCGATACATACGAAACTATTTCGGTAAGCTGCAAGAACTGTCGCGAGTCAATGCAAACCTGTTTAAACCTGCAATTTATTGCACTCGGAAATAGTCGCAAGAAGTTATGCAAGAACTGTCGCGATCGAACTTGCTTCGCAGTTTCCACTTGCAAGTCACTGTCGGACAGACTGTCAGACATTTCTTGCAGAAATTTTCTTGCAAATGGAAACGCGGCCTAACAGAGATGCTGATCCATAATGCCTTCAATCTGGTGTATGGGTCCAACTCCGAAGAAGGAAGAAACATGTCCATACCATTATGCTGGTAAAGCGTGGATTATATTCGGTGTTTGAAAGTATTCCACCATATAAAACAATCAAAGTGTAACGGTTTTTTACCACAAGGCTATACAAAGTGGGAAAAAACCAATCTATGCAATACTTTTACTTACACTAGTATTATTTTGACCGCAACTGTATGTAGAAGAAAACACCGAAAGGTGTCTTCGCACCATGCAAGGGAGAGAACTTACTGCAAGCGGATCAAAATTTCTCAATCTTGTGTGCAACTGTTTGGGTGAATAGTCAGAATATGCTAGGGAAGAGTATCCCATCACTCTTTGGGAAACGTTAATTCAGGAAAGTTTTGTTTGTCCCGATTTATATTTGTAATGTCTATGGCTACTGTGACGCAAAATTGAATAAAAAAGTCAGCGATACCTTCGAGATGGCATTGTTTATAGCGCCGTAAAAAGTAGAAGAAGAAAAGGCACATTCTGGGAACGGAGGTAACTTATTCTTTTAAGAATGTGACAAACTGGGGGAAATAGCAATTCATAGCAATTTCGGAAATATTGTGTCCAAAATCGGTGCTATGCGATGATGAGGGGATTTCCCAGCTGCAAAAGAATTTTTTCGATGGATAGTATTACGATAACAGTTTTGTTAGTTGAAGTCCTGTAAATGCCACAAAGGGTTTCTTTGAAAATGTCAAACTCAGTGATTTTTGAGCTCTGGGATTGCTGTCAATTGGAATATAATTTTTATCAAGTGGCAAAAACATGTCATGTTTTAGTGGTTGAGCTTCTTTTAAGGCTCTTTTAGACGGTCAGTTCTCAGTCCATTTTTGAGCGTTTAGACATCAGCTTAACTGAAGGCTAAACTTAAATGATCGTCTAAAAGGGACTTTAAGGCCCTTGCCTTTTTAGACGATCATTTCAGTTGAGCCTTCAGTTAAGCTAATGTCTAAACCCTTAAAAATGAACTGATAACTGAACTGAAAACAGAACTGACAACTGATGAAATTTCCATTAGTTTTCTGTTCTCAGTTTTCTTTTAGATTTTGATTTTTCTCAAATAAAAAAAAGCTCAACAAACATAAGATTATGACCGGGGTCACGTTTCGCTGCTGTGTTTGCTGGACTTTTCTAAGGCTTTTGATAAAGTCAATCACAAAATTTTGTGTTGGAAGCTGAAGAATAACTTTGGTTTCAGTGAGAGGTGAACGTTTTTCACAGTTGAAAGAAATAAAGCAGGGAGTCCCTCAAGGCTCCATATTAGGCCCGATACTATTCTGCATGTTTATTAACGACCTCCCTACAGTTTGCAAATATACTTCAGTACATCTTTATGCAGACGATGTCCAACTACATCTAGCAAAAGCTTCACGTAACCTTAATGAACTAGTTTTTCTCATGAATGAAGACTTAAAACATATTACAACATGGTCTGAAAATAATGGGCTTCTTCTCAATCCATCAAAATCCCAGATAATACCCATCTCAAAAAACAATTTTGACCTTTGTCTCCTTCCTGATGTTTACCTTAACAATAACAAAATTAAAGCAGTGGAATCAGTCACTAGTCTAGGTTATGTAATCAACCGTAATTTGTCTGGTTGCAATCACACAAACGTTGTCGTGGGGCGTATTTACGGAGGTCTTCGTAAATTGTGGATTAGTGCTTATTTTACACCTCAAGAAACAAGACGAAAGCTGGTACTGTCTCTAGTCTTACCCCTCATAACATATGCTGAGGTGGTCTTGACTCCTCGTCCCAGCGAAAACTGCAAGTTGCGTTCAATGATGCTGTGCGTTATAATAATGCTATTCGTAGATATGACCATATTTCTGTGTTTGCTACGGGTTTGCTTGGATGTACTCTGAAACAATATATCAACGCTAGGAATTGTATGTTTTTGCATAAAATAATTATAACTCGAAACCCGCCTTACTTATATAACAGACTTAATTTTACTCGCTCCTCAAGAACCATCAACCTCATTCCCTACCGTTACAATTACCTTAACTCATCACGCTTATTTTTTATCCATACTGTAAGACTTTGGAACTCTTTGCCCTTTCAATTGAAGAATATTTCAAATCCCAACAATTTTAAAAGTGCAATTTTCCAACATTTCTCCTCCTCATCCATTTAAATTATTTCCCTCATTACCCACTACCTTTCTTTCCTCTATCCTATCTCTCACTCCTTAGATTTAGATAAATATTGTTATTAGATTTAAGTATTTGAAATTATTATAACTGATATGAAAACACCATGTACTATAAAAGATCATGTCTTAATGTACAAACCATAAATTTTAAATAAATAAATAAACGTTCAACATCGAACTGACGTCTATTTACACACTGACCTGAGAGCTGACTATCTAAAAGGGTCTTAAACAGTTTTTTAAACAACTCATAGGGTTGTTAAGGAAACCGGGATAAGCCCTGGGTAAAGATCAGGGAACGAACTGTCTCTTAACAACTTAAACGATTTAACCGATTTCCTTCAAACTTGGTACAATGAGTCTGCTGCTTATAGGGCCCCTACACTACTCAAACCGTTTGCGCAAACATATGTATTTTGTTTTTGTAAAAATGTTTGTGCAAACTGTTTGAGTAGTGTGTAGCGATGTTGAGTGTTTGCGCAAACCGTTTGAACAAATTCTAAAAATTTTGAATTTTCCGTGTTTGCACAAACATGTTTGAGCCGTGTGTGGTGAATTTTGCTCAAACACGTGTCAATTTTCAAGGAGTAAGGATGAATAAACAAGTGGAACTAATTTTTGGACGGAATTTATCGAATTATATAAAAGTTTACCGGTGTTGTGGTGCGTTAAAAGCAACAATTATTGTAATCGGGTAATTAATTAAAGCAACACATGCGAAATCGCTCATTGCTCCGTAGGTCTTATTTATATGAAAAACGTCAAATAACTAATATCTCTCAAACATGTTTGAGTAGTGTGTGGCGAAACTATGTTTGCACAAACACACGTTTGTGCAAACGTGTTTGCGTAGTGTAGGGGCCCTATTACCTTACTGTGATGAAGGGGCTGTTGGGATTGAACTTCTAGGTCTTAAAATTTAACTACTTTCACCAAAAAGGAAGGACACTTTGAGCATGCAGCCCATAGCATTAATATCAAAGAGAAAGAATAATAACAATGCAATAAGTCACATAAGAGCCAAAGCCTTATGACATCCGCACAGAAGATTCAAAAACCATTTTCTAATAATTGTGGTTCTATGCTCTTCTAGAAACTCTGTTCCTCTACTGGAAGAAGGTTTCGATTCGAAGTAGACTTCTATAACAAAAGGGCATTCGTACATTCGTAGGTAACGGATTCAAATAAGGCAGATAAGTTGGTCGCATTTCTATTTTATTTTAAAAGAAAGAAAAAAAAACAAATAAATTCCCACAAAACTTAACACAAGGGAGATCGCCTATTAAAGAAATTAGCCAACAATTCTTTTTTCGTAGGTCGTATGGGACATCATACGACGAAAAGCACTATCCTGTAATTTAAAGTGAAAGTTTGCCTCGTTATGTCATCTCTTCTTTTAACTTTTTAACCTTATTTCGTGCTACGTGAATGTGAAACTTTAATTTCCATGACTAACAAATTCTCTAATTTTGCTTCATGGTCATGACTGTTAACTTTATCGTTATTTATATCATTAAACAACATGAAGTTAATCAATCGACAACAACTACACTATCACCTAATCAGTCCTGACAAAAAAAATCAGCACAAACTCAAAAACGTGTCTTCTAGAAAACAAAATCCACCCATTGCTTTGAAATAGTTTTGATAGAGGAAAATGATTTCGCGTACTTCCTTAGAGACATCTTGATTCGTTTTGCATAACCTATCAGGTTATTCAAACGGCATCAGGTTCAATTTAAAGATTAAAAAAGAAATCAAAAAGCGAGCCACAGACAACATGTGCAATGTTCATGTCCGATAAACAGCGCACAGACATCTCTTATCGTTTTCAGTTGGATTATGAACTGGGGACAAAAACATTTGAACCCCAAACTCACTTAACCTCTTTTTGGAGTTCAAGTTTCATTTCATTACATCAATTGTTTGTTAAGTAAAGTGTCCAGAGCAAAAGAAAAACCCTCAAACGACATATAAATGTGAGGACAAAGTAGGCAAGGCTTACCTCGGCCTCAATAAGATGTGTGTCCTCTGGAGTTGACGGCAGTGGACATCCAGCATCGTCTTCTTCAACGAGATCATCGTCGTCATCTAGCAAGTCAAGATCATGTGATAGGATAGACCCATCAGGATTCCATCCACGACGTCTTCGCAAAATCATGCGCACCTCCTCGAAGATGTCATCTTCGTCATCACTGCGACCAGGGAATGGATATTCAGGCAATGGAATCATTTTATCCAACTCGCTGCTAACACTGCGGGCATCAACATATTCCGCTTCAGATGATGTACGTGGCAGCGAGGTTGCTTCCGTTCCAGACTTCTCAGCCATGTTAAAAACGTATCAGTGTCCACACTGTATGACGTCTCAAAACTCTGAAAAACGCAAAAGAGAAAATTCTTGTTACTAACTGGAATCTGCGATCTGCCTCCAAACCAATTTATTTAAAAGCACTACGAACTTTTAATTAAAACGACGCCATCACTTCGTTCTAAATGGTATCTAATAACAACAACACTAGTAATTATAATCAAAAACGATTGACCTTTGGAGTTAGGAAACAAATATGAGATCAGTAACAACTATATGTAAGTACCTACTGCCAAATAAACGACGAGTAGTCATGTATAGTGTCAACAAAGAAATTCAACTAAAAAATTATTTGCAAATGCAATAAGCGGTCAGGAAAAAAACCCAGTTTATGTACACTTATGTGGGTCTATACATATATACACCATTATGTGTTTTCCCTCTTTAAACACACGTTGCATAATATTTCTGTTTTACTTTAATTTTTTATTTTTAAACCTCAGTACACAACCAAGCCAACCAAAATTATGTGAAAATGATTAGAGGTAGGGCTGGGGAGGATTAAGAATATCGTCAAACAAAGCCTCAGTGTTAGAAAATTCAATAACTTAAAACGAAAATACGACCAGCAAGTTATAAGACTTTGGGCTTCGATAGGAATTGGGAATTTAATTTAATTTTCAAAGACACTCACGTTTTAAATGGAAAGTATAAAAAATAATAAGAACAGTATATTTTGTATCGAAGACTTTCTTTTCACGGTTGCACAATTACTTCAGGTTAAAGGTAAAGTAAAGTTAATATATATACATATATCTACTTTGGAAAGAAAATTTGGGGAGAATAAAAAAGGCCCCAATGCTCGCTATCGCTATTCTACTGATTTGGATTTCTGTCAAAGTGTCAAGTGGAAAAGTGGATGACGGACTACAGTGGGGTACATCACACAACGTCAAATGAGTAAGACGGCAAGGTAGTGTGCAAAACGTTAAGGCGTGCTCACAAAAGCGATTTTTCCTTTTTAGAACTGCAGCTCTACAGTGAAGCAGTGAAAGTAAAAAAGTTGAGCATGTTGATTTTTGACAGGGTCTGCAAAATACTCCAAACTTGATCAATTGTGTGCTTAAAACATCTCGATCAATGGCTGCTAAAAGACTTGAGTCAGGGAACGAGGTCAGTGTGTTTTTTGTGATACTATAAAATAGTCCACTGACCAAATTTGCTTTGTCGATTCGATAAATTAGGAAAACAGTCGCTTTATTAACACGAAGTTTTCACAAATCGACCAATGTGAGCTTGGTCATAGTTTTTTGACGATTAATTGTGGATTTACATGCATCTGCAAGTGCAGATGAGAAAGGGAAATCGACACAAGATGTAAAATTCATACTTGTCTGATAGAGAGGGAAAACACCTTTAGTTATAGGATGCGGATGAAAAATTATTGGTGCAGATGAACATGTGCATACTCATTGATCTGCAGCCAAAATTGTATTCGTTTCTCTGTTTAATTTGCGCTTTATAATCTTTATGCTTTATTTACATGCATCTGCTATTGCAGAAGTGCAGAAAAGTAAAGCGAGACAGATGAAGATTATAAAGCACAAAAGTTAAAAAGAGATTCATATTATGCACCCATAATTTTTCATCCACATCCTATAACTAGAAGTGTCTTCCCTCTCTATCAGACAATAATGAATTTTACATCTTGTGTCTATTTCCCTTTTTCATCTGCACTTGCGGATGCATGTAAATCCACCATTATTCGTCCCTCTTTACTTTTCTGCACTCCTGTAGTAGCAGATGCATGTAAATCCAGCATGACGAAGTTTACAATGGTCGATTTGTTGAAACTTTTACACCAATTTTTCGGTATTGAGTTGCGGTCGATTCGTTGAACAATGTAATTACTTAGATCGATTTGTTGCTTCAACAGAAAAAACTACAAATGTGTGGAAACGCTGCGTGTTTTGTCGTATCGTCATGGGCTACCGCGACTGCAACTTCACTTTGGGATCAAAAATCCCTAAAAGTAACATTTCATTGATTTAAACAGCGCAGCGTTGTTATAGCAGTCGCGGCCTGAAATCGATCGATGACCAGAACGACCTTAAAATTTTTTCTCAGCATTAGAATACTACATTTATTTATTATCTCCGTACTCTCATGGCAACGGAACTTCAAAAACTACTACACTGATTTCTGAAATTCATTCATAACGGTTTATTTTTACTTCGATTAATTCATTATCGCTTTATACACAAAACAAAGAATTGTGACACACGGGATATGAAATATTTAGCAATTTTCGATTTGTTACTTCAAGGACGTATAAATTCTCACGTACTTGCGTTTACATAAATACACAAACAACTTTCGTTTTACTAATTTATTTATTCTAGGTATCTACTTTTTTACATAAGCCTTATAATAAAAATCCACAAACATTGCCGTCATGAATGTATTTTGTGGCAAAAATATTAGAGCCAGAGCTTTCGGAAAGCCACAGCTAGGCCCTAGAACCATGAAAATCCATTGAATTGATATGATTCCGAATTGAAACTAGAAAGAAAAATAAAAATTATTATGATTCCGATAAGCACACGATCTTTCTACTCACAATTTGCAGCAAGGTTATGTATTTTTTCCACCAGATTCGTGAAGAGTTATCAAATATTGCTCTTAAATAGTATGAATACATTATGGTGTGAACAAATGTGTTGACAAAACCAATAAAAAGAACATGACCACCTGCAATGAGAAATACAAAGTCAATTTGGAAATCAAAAATTAGTGAATCTTGCCAAAAAATATTTCTGTGCACAATATTTTAGTCTTGCATTGCTGTACAACTAATTAACAATAAGCAAACTATTTTCCGTTTTTATTGTAGGTATTTCCACTTTGGATTGAAACAAGTTTAACTCAAAACTATATCCCAAACCTACATGAACGCGGTTTCAACGAAATCTACTCGAAACCTACTGACATCTTTTCGTCAGTGAAAAACGCTATAAATTTCCAACTATAGACATAAGATATCAGAACTTAATGTCTTAACATATTCGGGCCTATTAAGTGACTGACATAATTTATTCCCAGTACACATGACTGCGAATTGGCTCTCCCAAACTAAAATGATTTTATAATTTCGACGGCCAATTCAACTTTCAAATTAATTTTACATGGAGATATTTGACAGTGGTCAATTGCCCACACTGACGTGACGAACTTGCGCACACTCGCAATTATAACGATTGTAAGTATCGAACAAGAATCTTTCAAGAACAGGGGCCGAATTACGGCACACGCTATCGAATAAGTCGTATCGGAATTATGGGAATTTGGTATTACCGCTCACGATATCGAGTCATCTAGTACCACAATTCGGCATTCTCTCATCAGTAATCGATCGGAATTTCATTCGATGCATAAAGTGCTCTCTAATTCATACATGAAATACTATCGAAACCATCTATTATCAATATTTCATTTAATAACACCATCCGAGTGTATTTTATGTTTAAATTTTCCGAAATTCTTACTAAATATTGTCTTTTTTTTACAAAGGCATAAATTTTACCTACCAAAAAATAATGAAATAAGTATAAAGAGACACCAGCGACATCTATGAATTAATAGAAACTCGAAATTTACTAGTGAATATTCTATGATACTAGTACAATTTTAAATAGCAATACGATACGAGAGGTCACGTATGCTGTAACTCCAAAATGGTTACTAACTCACTCGATCTCTAATGCCACTCACTCATTCGATATCGTGATCTGTGATTCGGCCCCAGGTTTCATTTTGATATATTGAAAAACGACTATATTTTTAGAAAAATCATATCAAATACTTCATTGCTAAAAAAGAAACGTATTGTAACGTTCGCTTAGTTCGCAATAATAAAACTTTACCTTTCATTTTAATTTTACCACTTTTATTCGATCTTCACTTTATTCGATTTCAACACTACCAATAATCACATTAACTCACTCTTAACATTATCATTTGTTTGCATTACAGTATATATGATTATGTAAAACAATAGCCGTGTTTTATTGGGAATCTATATGCAGCTTTGCAAGAGATCGCAAAACATCGCACATGGAAAAACAATAACGATTAGTAAACAAAGATAAGTGAACAGAAATTAGTCAATGTTCAGAAGTGAACAACAGGAATTGTAGGAAGATTGTGTTTGTGGTTTATAGTTGCATTAGTGAGCAGAGCGTTTTATTGAGACTCGTAACTGCACAAGCTATGAGATTCTCAATGAAACGCACATAGTATAAGTTAAATGGCTGCGCATGGAAAGCCATATATGAATTACTTTCGTTAGATAGTCCATCTTTAACTCTTATATTTTCGGAGTCCAATCACAAGAACAGCTGCTCCAGCCACCACTTCGAAAATTTGAGGCCCCAGCATAAACCAAAAACCGCATTATAAGCAGTATCATGTTGAGGATGTTGTATTCAAAAATTCAACCGTATCTAAATCTTCGGTTTTCAAAGCTACAAATGTAACAATTCTGCTTGTTAACTTAGCCTCTGAAATAAAAATGAACATAGTTCATCGAACAGTGACCGCAAGCTCATTTCACAGAATCAATAACTATAATTTTAAGCTCTCCAAAAATATTTAAGATACCTATTGTTTCCATCTTTCTTTATGAAACTGTCGGTCATTAACAGGCCCTTGTTGTTCAAGCTATTTCATGAGTTAACCGCGTTTATAAACTTTTTCAGGGTCCCAGCAAGAGAGACATCAAGTCGGTGCGGTGGTGGTCGCAGAAGGATTGCAAAAGCTTAAGATAATTTACAACTGGAACACGACTCTAGTCTGTGATTTATGAATTGGAAAATATTCAATTCATAAGCTATATCTTATCAGTTACCTGAATTACATAGGTGTTGAATTTACAAGCTTGTTTATGAGTTCTGTGAAATATGAATTGAAAAATATTCACAAACTAGCTTACGAATTGAATATTTTTCATTTCTGAAACCAACTACTAGCTTACAGCTCACGGCTTCTTTAATTCAGAAACTCACAATCCTGGGTCACTGAAACAGGTAAGAAATGTTCCCACTCCATGGTTAATGATAAAATGAAACGATTGACTTAAAATCATAGAAATGAATATAGGAACACGCTTATACAGCGATTACTACAGTTTTAAATGACCCAAACTTTCAGGAACGAAGAATTCAGGAACGAAATTCCCCTGTAATTTTCCGGATTTGCGTGTTCTCCCTTCTTTAAAACTGGAAAGATAGGAGCTTCTTTGAATCTTTCAGGCATTGTCCCCTTATTGTATACTTCGTTCAACAAATGGCATAGCTTATTTCTCATTAGATCAGAACCGTTTTTATAAAATTCTGCTGGAATTTTATCAGATCCAGCTGCTTTACCGTCTTTTAAGTATAAGAGTGCTTCATTTAGTTCCTCTTGTGTAATTACAGCGTCCAATGTTTCATTTTTAATTTCCGGCGGGGCATAATGGAATGAATACATTGCTTCTATCGGATTCAGTATTGGTCGATGAAATGGTTCCGAAGAACCTCAGGGCTTAGATTCCGGTTAATAACCTTCACTGTTCCATTGAGTTTTCTAACTAATCCCCAAAAGTCCTTGGAACTTTTACAGGTTGCTAACTTTGCCGATTCCATTTCCAAATGGTTTTTTTTCCTTTCTTTGCAAATCTCCTTATATCGACGATTTGATTCTATATAGGAAAGTTTCCGTATAGGTGTGCTGTTTCACTAAAAAGCATGAGCTATTTAAATGAAAGATTTCGTGCTTTGATGCACTCCTTATCAAACCATGGCGCCGATTGAGGTTTTCCATTTGCATTGAACCTTGTACTTGGAGCAGCTTCTTTCACGACTATTTCCAGTGTTGTAAAATCAATTTGCTCCGCCCCGGACAACTTCATGTCTAGGTTTTTTCTATAGCTGTCACCCATAAAATCTTTCCATTTGAGCATCGGAAGTGGAAAGATGACCCAAACTTAGTACACCATTTCCAAAAACTAAACTTCTAGATACGGTGGCCTTGATTGAAGCCGTTTTCACAGCCGTTCACACTAATTTCGCTTTCCATTGGACGAAAAGAAACGTTCAGGAGCGTTCGGAGGCAATCTCTAACCGATCAATTGGTGCAAACAGATCGCTTCTCTTGATTCTGATAATGCACTCAAGAAGCACTAATACATGTTACTCAAATGTCAAGATCAAATTTATGAGCCATCGGTATTTGACTCACACCAAGACAATCTGTCAAAACTGAACAGAAATAATTCTAGGTGTTCCACTGTTTTTTAAAATGAGTGGATTCACGAGTAAAACCAATGGAAAGCGACATTAGTTGAGCATCATGAGCACATGTTTTAAGAACCCCTTGTGGTTTTGAATGTTTCAGCACTTCATCCGCTTATTATCGGTGACTTGATATTTGATAAGTTCTTCGAGGCGAGCGAAAAAAAACCAGAAGGTTAAACTTAACACGCTTTCTCTTTTCAATGTCTGCTTCCCTAATTAATTCAAAACGTATATTAATTTGTAGCCACCTAGGTGTTTCAATGTGCCTACAGTTGAATTCTAAATATGAATATTAAATTTCCAATTCAATACCACTGAGTTCAATGCTCACAAAACAAAGTATCGCACGTTTCTGTCGCCTTAACTCAATCATCCAAAGTTCATCGCTTTGCACTTATAGTCAGAAAAGAATTTATTTTTTTTTTTCAAAACTGTGTGAACTATTGAATGAGAAATCCAAATGATCTGAAATTGATTCCGCTTAAGGACTACGAATTGAAAATTCGTTTCGCTGTTTGAAAATTTTTAAAGTTACTGATTCAAAATTTGAATGTAGGATTTTTTATAGGAAAATTTTGGTTTCATATCTTAAATTGACAAACTTTCAATAGCAAAAAGATCAGAGGAGCTTGGAAATTTCTAAAACGTTGCGCGGTAGCTATGAACCCCTGACATCAACTTTGTCATGAAAAGAGAGACTGCACAGTCGGTTTTATTTCCTTGATTATAAACACTTAATAAAAAATAAAGATTTAATTTAATTTTTCTTCAAACTCACCAGGAATAAATCGAACTCCTGTCCACGTTGCCAAAACCATACCCACGTGATGATATGTGTGCAAAAATGTTACTTGCTTCTGCTTTTTTCTCAACACAAAAAATACTGTGTCCAGGAGGTCTAATACCTTGATTGAATAATAATTGTACACCTCATTTGCAGCTAGAAGTCCCAATGCGCTTGATGAATAATCAACGGGTTCACATCTATAACTATAAGGCCCAAACATGTAAGCGTATCTGCATCCCTTAAAAATGAGAAATTTCTCTTTGAATTTTTGTTTGTATGCAAGGAAACAATTCGATCTTACGAGATAAAAGAACCGAACAGACAAAATAATCTGTAGTAAGTTGTAAAGAACCAAAACTTTGTTCAAGTTGAAAGCTGGACGATTTTTCATAAACTTTGGTCCCCATTTTTGAACAAATTGCAAATACACCACTGCTATTCCAATCGGTATAAGAGGACTCTGTGAAAGGAAGAAGTCTTTTGTTCGCGGATCTAAAAAAAAAAACACAAGTTTTGAGACTCTGTTAGTGATTTAAGTGAAAAATCTTTTTAATAACTCTAACTACCCGCATAGTGTTCCATCAACTCATTGTAATTTTTGTATAATAACTTTAAAACGGTCGTCATTTTGTTATCGGAGTACACTGGATTTGACCAACTATTTTGTCGTTATTCGTTGTGCGTTTTCAGAGTGACTAAGTCGAACTGAGGAATGCAGTATGCCAAACTCAAATTCAAACCAAGTCAAAGGCTCGCTCGATGCGTGTGTTCGTGTGTAATGCAATATGCAAATGAAAGAAGGGCGTTGTTTAGGTTTTGGTTTTTTCCTCTTCGCCAATTGAGCTTTTTTTAAAAAGGCCGAATGGTTGAAATCAGCGAGGTCACACGGGACACGGCCTATTTATTAAACAAAAATTTTTAGATTTCCTTAAATTAGAAAAAAATATCAATGAGCATGAGCTCTTCGCTTCGAAAGTTTAATGTGCCAAATAAATATAGGTCTTCCAGCATGAAGCTAAATAAACTGCTTGCCTAGAATTAGGTAGGTTTTTTTAATACTTTACTGCAGTATAAGCTCAGGGGCTTTGACTACATTGACTATTTGTTATTGTATAAACTTTGGACTCATTTCGACAAGCGGCTCAATGGTCTAGGGGTATGATTCTCGCTTTGGGTGCGAGAGGTCCCGGGTTCAAATCCCGGTTGAGCCCAAAGCTTTTTTGTATTTTTCCAGCACTAGGCTAAGTTTTTTTTATAAAGTGTTCCATACCGCGTGTAAGCTTGTGACCAAACATCGTGAACAGCGTTGCCGAAGTGGCACAATTGTGCCATTTTGGCACCCTTCAGTCTCGATTGGCACCTTGGCACCTTTAGCTCTCATTTTGGCACCTTAAGAGCTTGATACATTTTAATGAGGAAAACTTAATAAAGTCATTCGAAAAAGACTGAAAGGGATTTTTTTTCAAGTAGTGAAACATACATATCGTGTGTGTGTGAGTACTAATTCATACCCAAATAATCGTAATGATACTTAATGGGAAAGTATTTGTTTTTTGTGTTTTTAAATATCTATCTACCTTTGAAGAGCTGTTGGCACCCAGTTGGCACCCTTTGGTTACCGAAAATGGCACCTTGAAAAATTTTACTGCGGCAACGCTGATCGTGAATGCAAAAGTGGCTATATCATTTTGTGTATTTTTTTTTTTGGCAATGGCAAACATAAGTCTTTACACGATGTATGAATCGCACAGGATAACCAGAGAGTCAACTGCGGCAAGGTAGTGCCATTTCGCCTACAAGCAAAATTAGACCGAGCTCTCTGAACCGAGAACCCTCTGTGCCATTTTTTTGTCAGTTGGTTTGGAGGCAATTTAAAAAATTTAAAGTTTTTTTTGTTAGATATTTTTGACATAGTAACTGGGGAGAATTTAGACAGCTTCATTCAAAGCTACCGTACCGTAATCAACTACAGTGTACAGTAAAAAAGCGGAAGAATGAAACTCAATTATTGCTATAAGCAGTTATTCAAATGAGTTTCGCCAGGTTCTCTGTATGTGATCTAAACCATTTAACTGAAAATTTGAAAGAGATTTATCGATGTAACAAAAATCATAATTCTGAAAAAGCATTTCAAAGATGTTTTTTCAGAAATTTTCAAATGGAACAGTAAAAAAAAAAAATTCAAATGGAACAGTAACTATGTTGTCGTTAGAATTGAATAACAGTTGCTATACCAATCGATGGCAAATCACTCAAAGAATTTTTTGTTTCCAAAAAACCTACAAAAGAAGAAATATTTTCTTCTAAAATTATATTTTTCTATTTTCCTGATTCAATTTCATCAGGAAAGTAGAAAAATACAATTTTAACGGAACATATTTGCTGAATTGAACATTTTCTTGACAAAAAAAAAAATTCTCTGGGATATTTACTATCGATTGGTATATCATTTCCTATTCAATTCCAACGACAACACAGTTAATATTCCATTTGAAGTTTTTTCCTGTTTCTTTTTCCTGGTCGCTATAACTGGTACCTAAGCAGCAGATACAGACCAGTTTCATTCCCGCATTGAAGCTTAATAAGTATTGAGAAAAAAATCCGTATCTTCAGCTCAAGTAA
Organism: Melanostoma scalare; assembly: GCA_949752695.1. Lineage (NCBI taxonomy): Eukaryota > Metazoa > Arthropoda > Insecta > Diptera > Syrphidae > Melanostoma > Melanostoma scalare. The sequence continues at coordinate 228,984,213 of OX456985.1, read as the reverse complement.
CGAATATCCTAATTGTTAACTTTTGTATTCGATCATAAAAGGTCTATATAATGGAGCCTTGTCATCAATAAAATACAAACCTAGATGTATCCCACGTTTGTGAGCTAAAGCTGGACAAGACAAGAGAAGGTGGGACATAATTTCCTTTTCCTCCACATCCAAACAGTTTCCGCAAAAATCGATAGAGACGATTTCTAGCCTTGCGGCATGTTTTCCAATAAGACAGGGTCCTTTGATGACACCTGTCGTCGCATTAATCACTTATGTGTTTTCTTTTGAGAGAGATCAAGCCGTTCGACCGCTTAAGATTTAACTTGGGCCAGATATGTTTCGTTGCGTTACATGTTAAACAACTTGACCATCTCAGATTAGTTTTCATGTATGCGTCCTGCTTGAGCATGAGTTTGTATGTTGCGATTGGTATGCCGATACTCTCCGTTTTTGTCGAGAAGGACAGAAGTGTTCCGTTTCTGGCGAGTTCATCTGCTCAGCAGTTTCCTGGAATATGTTTCTGGAAATAACGGTATCCCTGTTATTCAAAAATATTTTAACCTCTTAAAAATCTGTGTCAACTCTTTCTTTCTCTCATATGAAGTTTTTAAGGAAAGATTCAATTATAGATCCAATATTTTTTATATATTTTCCCTCAGTACCTCGTTTTCATTTCCCCTTAATTTAACATACCATTGTTTTGCCACTATAGCATACGTTTTTAAAAGGTGGACTAACTACTATGGGCTTAGCTCAATCTGTACGCTGGAGCAAGGCTACGATGTGGATGTAGCTAGGAGTAGTAATGACTTCTGTATGGTTTTTGATAAAATCTCTCACCGTATCATTTATCTGGGGTCGAATTACCGCATCAGTGATCGAGTGAGTGAGTACTATTTTTCTTTCAAAATTCGTTCTATATTACACAAAATAAGTTTGCTCTTCATTTATCGACGTCAACTCGCTCAAACACTGATGAAAGAATATCGAATTGTGATACTAAAGTGCTCGATGACGTAAGAAGAAACGCCAAAAACACATAATTCCGTCACGTATTACTCGATCACGTGTGCGGTTATTCGATCCCTGGTTTATCTGGACTAACTTTTCTGCAAATTGGCAAAATGCCGGAACAGATAGTCATAGGAGAGGTAATAAAACAAGGTCTGAGTCAATTCAGCCCATAAACTGCTATCATGCTGAATCAGACGATTCACCGAAGCCGTTATGAGTAAGATGCTAAGATGCTAGAACAGGTGCAATGCAATAAGACCCGCGGCAATAAGACCCGTGGGTCTTATTGCCCAAGGAAATGGAAATAACACCCACGGGCTTTGTTTCCACTTTGAAGAGGCAATAAGACCCACTAAAGAAAAGAATTAAGGCCCATGTCTTTTGTTGCCATTTTGAAGCAGCATTTATATGGGTCTGATGAACATGGGATCTAAAAATTAGTTTTCATTCATAGAAAGGGTGAAGAACATAGTGGATGCGCTAAATGCATATATTCTTTTTATTTGAAGGAAACAACAATTTGAGGTACCGAAAAACAAAGCTCCAAAATTTCGAAACTTATTTCAGATTTCCATGGATATGAATTCATAGCTCACGTTGTCCCCCACTTCGTGACATAGGACATAGGATGAAAGCTCAATCCACTTTCTTATGTGTGGTGTAAAAATAAAAATTCGCCCGAATTTTTATTTTTACACCACACATCCATATTCCCTTGAGAAAATTTTTTCCGCTTCGCTTTTAGCTTCATTATTCTATCCGTGAGTAAAAAGCAAAGCGAACAAAATTTTCCTACGTGTAATACGTGCCTGCGGTTGAACTTAAGAAATACGCGAGAATTGACCGCATTAAACACATAGTATGATTCATAGTTCCATAGATACTTATTATGTACGTGTGTTCCTCTTTGGTATGTCATAACCCACACCCACAATCAGAGCATGGACTTATGTCTAGTGGAGTTACGTCCCTGTGCAAGTTTATTCACATTAAAAATAAGTTTAAGTGCAAACGGTGAGACTTCTTTCCATTACGAAATGGTATTTAAGTTCGCAGAAAAAGGAACTAAGGCCCGCGGCTGTTACTGCCATTTCATCATGAAAATAACCCCCGTGGGCCTTACTTCCAAAACAAAGAGGAAATAAGACCCGCGGGTCTAACTAACTAAAGATTTGAGGAAGTAAAAGCCAAAGAAGAAATTGCAAATCTTCGCTAGAAGCTTTTGAAATGCTTTTAAACTTTTTGCATTGAAGAACCAGGCTGATTTTTAACTTGCAATGTCTGTACGTCTCATGTGGTCCAATATATGTCGCTTTCCATGGGACGAAAAGAAACTTCCAAGAGTATTCGGAATCATCTCCGAACCGTTCTATTGTTTAAAAAAGATCGCTTCTCAAGATTCTTTGAAGTAAGAATCCACTCAAGAATCACTAATACATTCAATTCAAATGCCAAAAAGAAAATTTAACCTTAGTAATATTTTTTTATAACCCATAAGTTCACTCACCTGAGATCAGTAGGTGATTAACTTGCTGATCTCTGTGGTATCACAATGGGCCCTTGCGGCCTTAGTGTGTCAGGCAATGTACTCATTGGTGGACAGACACTTCCACCTAACCTAACCTAAGTTCACTCACACAAAGACAATTGGTCAAAACTAAACATAGGTATGTAAATAATTTTAGGTGTTCCATTGGCTTTTAAAATTGGTGTTTACCCGAGTGAAACCAATGGAAAGCAACATTGTAAACAAGTATAGTTGTGGCAGCTTTGGATATAACAAGGAAATGTTGTAGGTCCGACTTTGAACCTTTCGCTCTTCATCCGTCTTTCAGAAGTGCTGCTCTTTTTCTAGATCTGGCTTTAAGAAGTGCTGCTCTTTTTTTAGACGTACTTCACTATTATACAATCTTAGCATGCATTTCCTACGATATTCCGCAGGCAAAATCAACCTCAATGGTTGCATATGATTAATTTCTTAAAATTTATTATAGTCAACCAATCTACTTCCTTGGCCACAGCAGAAAATTTCCCACATTGAGTATCTATTCTAGCAATAGTTCTTTGAAATGAGCATCATTTGTCGCAGCTTCATGCAAAATATCGTAACCACATAGTTTCCTGCTTTTGCATATGTATATTTCGGTGCACATATGCATATTATTCTCAATGATTAAATTCGACGGTTTCCGGAAGGTCGTGTTCCTTCTTTGGTTCATGATTCTTTTGCAAAGCAAGCAGTTCTCTATTCCTTCCGAGTTCTGTTGGACAAGAAGTCTATCCAGAAGAGCACCTCACTATATTTCAAAGTAATTTTTTTTTTCAATAGAGCTTGGAAAGTTCGATAAACATAATTCAATAACTTTGTCACGCAGCTAAATCACAAAACTGTCATACCAGAAACTCTTTTACATAACAAATCTTTCAGTTCGGAAAGTTTTTAAAATGTTTGTAGTTAACCGCAAGCCCGCTAGGCATTCCCATATTCTAAACTTTTTTTTCTTTTCCAAAATCCGGTCTGATTATTTTGTCAAGCATTCTAATTATATTTTTATTAGAGTCACGAGCTCGAGCTCGCATCAAAATGTGTGATGAAAAAATATCTAAAAACTGCTAAGATGTATCCAACCAAACTAATCTCTATCCAGTAAATTCGACATTAATTAATTTTGTCGGTAAAAAGATGATACCATAAAATAAATTGCACTGTTATCATTTTCATTCACAAAACCATCTTCTTGGATTTTCGCGAGTTATAAAATTTATCATACAATCATATACAATCTCGGCCAAGGCAGTATTAAGCTGCGTGAAGTTCAGGGCTTAACAAATTTAAAAAAAATTTGCATGGCCCTTGCGAATTTTTTTTCAAACATCTTCTTCCTTGTATGTGGTGAATAAATTAAATCCAAAAAGCGATTTAAAGTTAGCAGAATGCAAATTGGTTATCTAATATTTTCACTTCAAAGTACCGTGGTTTCGTGACATTAAGCTATAGCCACAGATTGGTTCTAAAGAACTTCTTGTTTCCCATTAAGATGCTGATCATCATCATTAGAATCATCAATCGACCACGAGAGAAAGAAATTTATACAAAGCCGGTGAAAAAAACCTGTTGAGCCATGGTTTTTTTTTTTGCAAAATAGGAAAAAAAAAAAGAATTATTTATGAGCCAATGTTGAGAGGAATTTACCTATCAAAACAATGAACTTGAGAGGTTTTAAGATTGGACTATAGCCAAGCTTTTACTATCTTTGGTAAATACAGTCGCTGAATTTAAACTATTGTGTAATGCAAGAAGTAGCCGAAAAGAAATTAAACATCAGGCGCTGTCATATGAATAATTTTTAATCGTTTCAAAAAAACTATAAAAAAAAAAATCAACTGTTTTGATCGGCAATTATTGTAAATCTGTTCTCACAGCCATAATGATGCATAATTGTCTAGTGCGAACATTTTTCGGCAGATATGTCCATGGGCAAAGCACAATACAAATGTAGTTGCTCTTAAACTACTCCAAGAAAGAGGTTTGCCGTTCATTAACATGTTCCCTCATAAGTTCTAGGGTAGGCCTTCATTTAAGTCCGAATTGAAAAAGGAAAACTGTTCTAGAGTACACCATAGAGAGAGTTCTTAGATAAACTTAAATTTTGAAAATTTTTTTTCTATCTTTGTTCTTATTGGTTCTTATATCATTTTCAATTTCTGTTCATTTAAAAATACTTTTCAGTTTTGTTTCGGCTGTGTAAAATTGAGTGGTTAAATTGGTAGCATATCGGGGTTAAATTCCTAAATCAAGAACTTGGAGGCAATGAAGTTTTGCTTCAAATACCAAAACCTAATTCTGACAATGTAACTAATTCGAATTAAAGTGTTATTAAATCCTAAGAGAAACGGGGTATGAGAAAGAATGGCTGAATTCAATTACTACATGGAGAATGGAGTACCACTCTACTTTGGAATGGATCACTGCTTTTTCGTACCACTCAGAACACTACCTTACTTCGAATGTCTAACTTTTTGCCAAAGGTCAGTTTGCGATGCAAAGTGGAACTGCATTTAGGAATTCAGTATGTATGAAATGACATGTCTCATAGCAGTTCTTCTAATCAACAACGCTCCGGAAATAAAAAATTGTTTTCTGAAATTTTGCATCTTGTTGGAGAGTGCAAAGCATTGCTTGAAGGAAGTAGCGGAAGAACTTTCAAACCACGGTACTGAATGGCATTTTATTCCTCCCGCTTCTCCCCATTTCGGAGGGTTATGGGAAGCAGGTGTGAAATCGGTCAAGTACCACATCAAACGGGTTGTTGGAAGTGAGATACTCACCTTTGAGGAACTCGCAACGCTTCTTACACAAGTAGAAGCATGTCTCAATTCGAGACCCTTGTGTCCACTGACCGAACGTAGACGATTTGGACGTCTTAACTCCCGCTCACTTTCTCATCGGAGAACAAATTCACGCCGTACCGCAAGGGGAACTTACCCATAATATCACCCACTTAGAACGCTGGAAGAGAATTCAGGTCCTGGCTGACCAATTCTGGAAGAAGTGGCATTCCGAATACCTTTGAAGGCTTCAACAGCGCCCAAAATGGACGAAGACGGAAAAGGTTTCAAAGGTAGGTGACTTGGTTCTAATCAAGGATGAGCGTCTCCCAGCAACGTACTGGAACATGGGCAGAATCACCGAGACGCATCCCGGATCAGACGGACTCATCCGAGTCGTCACCTTGAAGACAAAGATCGGATGCTTAAAGCGTCCAACGCATTCTCAACGGATTCTATGGGTCACCCCAATCCGTTGTGTCCGGTAAAACTCATTGCTGTCAGTTGAATCCGGCTTCCGGAAGCGAACGGACGCAACGGATTCTATGGGCCGGGGCCTTAAATCATGCATAACCACTGCCAGCTGATCGTATGATAGCTGCATAAGCTTTTATGCCAAATTTATTTTCTTCTTGAGACGGTATCAATATCCTTCGCCATAGCTTTTACTTCGAATGAGGTATTGGTTGCATTTTAATCAGCAAGCATATTCGGAGAAAACATAATAAATAAATCACAAAAATCTCACATTTTACATTTCAATATTAACCGTCTACTAAATATAAATTAAAGCGTTGGTTAAACGTAGAACGTCCGACTGTGGGTGTTTCATAGAGCAAATCTGAAGATTGAATTTTAATTGCGGGAAATTATCATTTGCAAAACAATTAGTTTAATTTTATCGATGGTAAATTGCTTTTCAACTTTAAAATCACAATTCATTTAGACAAAATCGTTCATAAGTAGATAAAAAATTGGTCACTGACACTGTTCAAATTTTAAGGAAAGCGATTTGAAAGTTTGGCTTCCGATTACTTATTACAAGTGAGGTGCAAAACGGGTTAGGGTCAAAATACTGTATGGGTCATAATACTGTATTTAAAATACTGTACCTCAAAATACTGTATTTCAAAATACTGTATGTTCAAAATACTGGATGGTCAAATTACTGTAAGTCAAATTACTGTATCTCAAAATACTGTATCTCAAAATACTGTATTTGAAATTGCTGTAATTAGGCTGAAAAATAAAAATTGTTTTGAGAATGTAAAAAAGTGCCGGCACTTTTTTACATTCTCAAAACAATTTTTATTTTGCAGCCTAATTACAGCAATTTCAAATACAGAATTTTGAAAACAACAACAATTTTTCTTTACTATAATAATCTAATATATGTAGATACTTCCTTGAACAATTACATGTACCTATGATAATTCGTTAGTCTTTGAATTAATTAAAACAAGAACAAAACAACTGGTATCTTCGTTTTTTTTCTCTATTTCATTTTCTCCTTCTTGATTATATGTATGTATCTCTCTCACATGTTAAAATGAATTGTTTTGATCATAATCAACAACTGCATGAGCAATTGCAACAGACAAATTAATCTGTCGAAACTAGCTCGCGTTCATGCATTCAGTAGATGTTTAAAGGTTTGTGCAAATTTAAGTGTTAAATGTTATTTTGCTTCAAAATGAATGTATCGATAGGGAAAACAAGTAAAGGAATGGAAGTTTAAGAATGGAATTATGCAAAAATACAGTATTTTTACAGACAGATTTTTGAGATACAGTGTTTTGCTCATATACAGCAATTTGGCATACAGAATTTTGAACTACAGTATTTTGATCATACAGTATTTTGAAATACAGTATTTTGAAATACAGTATTTTGAATTACAGTATATTAACCATACAGTATTATGAACATACAGTATCATACAGTATAATACAGTATTTTGACCATACAGCATTTTAAAATACAGCATTTCGACCCGCTCCCGTGCAAAACTTATGGACCGAGTATAAATGCGTAGCTCGAGTCCTACAGTGATCTATTGTATAGCATCGACAAACTAGGCCGTTTATTGAATGCATAAGAGAATGATATTCAGTTACGGATCGAAAACAATTAAATAAATTAATTAAAACAATTTTATTCCAAGCCTAAGTTTAAAGTCAGCTGTCTTTATTTATAAAACCAAACAGATATAAAATTTTATTTAGATAATTCCGCTTGTTGTTAAGCCATTTTTAATTTTTATTTTTAAAAATATTTTTCCTCTTTGCTTCGGTTCGTCCTTTCATCACAAATTTAATACCAGTTATTGATTTTGAGGTAAACGATAGATTAAATGCAAAACTGAAATCTGGAGTGTAAATTGGTAGCATATCGGGGTCAATGAAGAACTTGGTTAAAGTGAAGTTTTCATTCTATAAATCAAAAAAAATTAGTAAAACTTATGAGAGAAAATGACCGAACTCCTAAATCCAGTACTACTTTAATTTACATCACTGCTTCTTTGTATGGCTCAGAACACACACTGCTTTACCTCCAAAGCATTTTTTGTATCAGATCGATTTGTGATGCTAAGTAGAACCGTATTTAGGTGCTAGGTTTACGTTTTATTGAATGACGTATCTTACCGCTGCTAATGGACAACGCTCCGGAATGTGTCCCGATTTCCGCATGCCATTGAAAATAATTTTTACAATATTCGAATCGATTTTTTCTAAAATATCACACCCATTGTAAAATAAATCAAACAGAACCACCGGTGGTCTGCCAGCTGAGCGTATGATTTCTGCACGAGCTTTTACATCAAATGCAATTACTTCTTGAGCAAGTATTAAATATCCTTCAGCATAGCTTTTATTTCGGATGTTGAATCGGTGACATTTGAATCCGGAAACGTATTCCGGAGATTCGATAATGCATATGACCTCGGTTAAAATAATATTGAATGATCGCTTTGAAAAGAATAAAATAGTCAGTAAAACCAATAATGAACACACTAAATAAATTAGTAACAGAGGAACATATCAGTATGAAATAATTACCGATGCTGCAACAGTTTTCACAAGAACTGACATCCAAATAAAAGCCTCAATGGATTTCATTTCATTTCTCTTGCAACATTAACCGTCAACTGAATATAAATTAATGCGTTGGAAAAACTCGGAACAGGGGTGATTTATAGAGTAACTTTCATAATTGAATTTTAATTATCGCCGATAAAACAATTAACTAAATTTTATCGATGGTAATAGTCTCTTCCACTTTGAAATGATAGTTTAGACAAAAAACTGTTTAAAAACAGATCTAGAAAGTGGAGTGAATATCTCCTCACAGATCGGATTCTCATGTTGTAATTCAAATATCTATGAGTACCTAAGTAGTTCCTGCATTTCTGGTGCGTTAAATACTTACTACTATTTGTGCTACTCATTGTCAATTCACACAATGCAAATATGTAGCATAGCAGAGACTATTCCGTAAGTCAACACCAGAGTCTTTAGCAAAGGCATACATAGTTTGTTTGAAGTTAAAATTTGTGAGCTTTTATAAGAAAAAATCATAATCATTCAAAGAATACAAAGCAATCCCTTCTATTTCTGATTTCAAAAAAAGTATTTATGTTAAGGTACCGGAACTAGCGCCTCTAAAAATACCTCGATATTTACTTACAAAATTACGTTAGCATTGCTGTTGTGATTAGCTTGAAAGACTTACCTTAGCGTTGTGTAGTCTGCTACATTCTGCTTTTCCTTTGCAAGAAAAAAGAAAGCATAGTTGTCTTGACTTTCAATTGCTATTTATTCCAAGAACCCGACGCGACGCGACAAAGAAATTCTCTGATTGGATTTGAGCTCAGCAGCCCTCAGACAAACATGTGTTATATTTGATTCAAATTTCTTTTCGAGACTTTACCTTGGCTTCAGAATAAAGCATGATCATGCTCTACAACTTTTGAAGTAATAATTTGATTTAAAAGAGCAATTTCGAGGTACAGAACTTTACAAATCATCGAAAAGCAAAGCTTTTTTCTGGTTTAAGAACTTCTGGTCCTAACTCGAAACTATACAAAGTTGATCTCAGCTACGTTTTGGATTTTCACCTTTTTATATGAATAAAAGATGGTGGGTGGTGTAACGGTACTGCTTGCATTTAAGAGTGTCAAAGGTTATAAAGAAGATACTGAACACTGAACTCCGATTCTAAAAAAAAATATTAAACAGGGTGATATACTAATTTTCCGTTCCCAGCCCCGTTCCTGTGTGAATAGGGAAATCGAACCTTGACAGGAACTATCTCTGGACTAAACTATGTCTACCCTGAAAATTTCATAAAAATCCGTTGGGTGGTTTTGGAGTTTACCCCGGACATACATACATACATACATACGTACATCCCATTTTATAGATAAAGATGAAACAGAATTCTGATGTTTTAAACATGTAAACGTTGTTTATCAACAACGATCATTATCAAATTTGTATAAAGTCAAGCACAAAAATTGTTACAGCAACATTTTCATACTCAAGGAAAAACGTTTGTGATGCTTTTAACACCATAAACATTGTTGGTTAGTAATGAGTTTGAGTATTTTCCTTTTAGTTCTAGCACAAAAATTCTTCCACCAGCATTTTCATACTCAAGAAACACGGTTTGTATGTTTCTAGTATCACAACCGTTGTTGTGTAACAATGTTTTTGCTCAATGTTTAAACACGAAATTGAAAATAGCGTTGTTGATTTAAGCAATGAAAATTGTATCATTTCAATAAACACAATGAAAATGCCAGCTTGTTTAATTTAAGTATGTTCCTGCTTGACGCAAAAACAAACAAGTTTCATGTTTGATTTTACCAAGGTGATTTTTCGGTGTACAGCAAGGGAAAACCGGGAATTAGACATTTCTCTCAATTATAACTTGTGAGGAATGAAAGGCCTCTAAAATTTTTGGTCGATTCCAAGCTGCTAAACAAAAAAATAATTTTCTTGACAGTGTCATTCCTCTAAGAGAACTTGTCAATTCCTCACGAACGGCGATACTCGTAAAAAAGCAGTAGGACGTTTCAGGGATTCAAACTTCGAACTCTCACGCAACAGGCAAACATACTAACCATTGCCAGAAACATTTAACATTTACGTTTCTTTATTGCAGGTAATTTTGACTACTTCAGTAATATGACATATTTACTGAAAAATCTTTAGGCCAGTGAAGAAAGATTGGGCCCCTCAAGACAACAGTCCTCCTCGATACTCCATATATTTCGTATAACTTGCTATTAAAGTACTCACAATTTTAGCCTTGCAGCGTGGAACCACTTGGTTGCTGCGAATCTATAGACAATGCAGTTAATCGACAAATAATCGTTGTTTGTTTGGAAATCAAGGATGACTCAACAACAGATATACACAATCGAAGGAGATACAGAGCCTCAGATGACAATCTGATTCTATTCTCAATTGACAAAACTTTTGAACACAACAAATTTCCAAAGCCCTAATCGATAAAGAAAAAGCACGCCATCAAATATAATAAGACAGCTCGTATTTCATTTTTTCCGACCACTCTGGTAACGGCTTAACTATTTTTAACTTTTATTTTTAAAAATATTTTTCCTTTTTGTTTCGGTACGTCCTTTTATCAGCACTCGAAGAAACGTCTTTGATTTTGAGAAGTACGTTGTGTTGAACGAAAAACTGAAATCTGGAGTATACAATGGTAGCATTTCGGGGTCAATGAAGAATTCGGAAAAACAGAAGTCTTCGTTCTATGAAGGAAGAAAGGGACGAGAATAAGGAATCTACTAAAAAAATTAAAAGAATGGCTGCATTTCTTTGCAGTATGCAGTACAACTCTACTTCGCATCTCTGACTTTTCATATAACACAGAACACTACCTTACCTCTGAAGCATCATGTTCAGTATCAAATGAATTTGAGATGCAAAGCAGTAAGCAGTACTGCATTTAGAAACTTAGCCTGTAGTTTATTTAATGACGCATCTTACCGCTGGCATTGGACAACGCTCCGGTACGTTTCCCGATTTCCGCAAGCGGTCAAAAATGACTTTGATAATATTATTCGAATTAATTTTTTCTAAAACATCGCACCCATTGAAAAGCAAATCAAACAGAACCACCGGTGGACTGCCAGTTGAGCGTATGATTTCTGCGCGAGTTTTGAGATTAAATTGGTTTACTTCCTGAGAGAGTTTGAAACATGCATTTACATAACTTTTACTTTGGATATTGTGCCAGTTGCATTCAACTCTGGAGAAATACTCAGGAGCTACGGCAATGCATTCGATTTCGGATATAATAATATTGAAAGATCGCTTTGAACAGAGAAGAAAGTAAGTTGGTAAAAAATAAAAAAAAAAAACATAGTAAAAAACAAATAAATTGTATAACATAACGATATGAAAGAATTACCGTTGCTGCAACAGTCGTTACAAGTATTGACATCCAAATAAAAGCTTCAATGGATTTTGACATCTCGCTTTACAACATTCAACTGAATATAAATTAATGCGTTGGAAAAACGCAGAACAGCGGTGTTTTATAGAGTAACATTCATAATTGAATTTTAATAGCTGGAAATCAACCAAATTTGATCGAAGTAATAGTCTTTTTGACTTTAAAATCAGAATTCATTAACAAAAAATCATTTAAAAATAGATAAATAGTTTTTCATTGTTTTGAGCATACTACTAAACTTTTATATTTTTCGATGTACCTAATAGTTTTTCTAATCTCTATAAAAACGCAAAACAAAAAAATGGAAATAGAAGTCGAGCAAGGATTTAGTTAACCTTAAACGTAACAAACATAAATACAAGAAACTATAAAAATGTACTTTCTTAAAAAGTTGGTTCTACACTAAAATAAACTACACGTGCCTTCGGTTCGAATACGAGCAAAGTTTATTCTGATCACGATATGAAATGCAAAATGTTTGCATTACCATTACCAATCTAATAGGTATAGTGAGCAGCTTAGAAAAGCAAATCAAAAATCTTTATCTATTTTGGGAACATATAAGTATATGTGCCAGGTTGATACCTAAACGAATAGATCGTTAATCTTTGAGCTTGTTGTAAGTTTATAAATTCAGTACACTTAACAAGAACGTCAAGTCTCATTATGCATATTGTAAAGAACCGATTTTTTATTAGCGGATATTAAATGAGGTCGATATCTAGACGCATCTCGAAGTAATTAGCATGCATGTGTGCTAGGTAAAACATAAAGACTCATTCAACTCCTTAAAAGAACAATGAAACTAGTTTCCTTGTTGCTAGATAAATTATAAATTTGGTTAATGTTATTTTGTTTCTCTTTTAAAATTAAGCACACTTTGAGTATTTCTTAGGGCTTAGTGTACTGGTAACGGTGTCACGGAATGTATTATTTTTGTCAGATTTTATAGATTCAAGACCAAGCTTAGGTAGTTGGCATAGTAAAAATAAATAAATAAAGACTGTCAACTTGACATTGGTGAAGGAGTTTCAATTTGCTCAAATTGCTGCCAACTCGACACTTCCTCATAGCATATTGGCTCCACCTGAGCTCGAGTCTGCAAATTCTGTGATTAAGCAGATATTTTTTGAGCCCGCTCGGTTGCGAGAGTCCTCAAAGACCTCAATATACATAAATCCGCTGGTCCAGATGGTATCCCTGCCGTTATTCTGAAGAGGTGTCCTTCTAAGCTGGCAAAACCACTGCGTAAACTTCTATCTTTCCTATTGAAAAACTATGCTTCGGCATATCTCACCGAAAAGTAGAACCCATCTTTACATTGCTTTGGAGAAAGTAAGATTATTGCACTTGATATTTCTAAAGCATTTGATAGAGTTTGGCTATTCTATCGAAAATGCGTCGATGAGTCTCTTCTTCGTTGGATTAGAAATTACATTTACGACCGTTCCATACAAGTTGTATTGGATGGCTTCAAGTCTGATACCCACTTCATAAATGCTGGTGTGCCCCAGGGCTCCGTTTTGTCTCCGACTCTCTTCCTCATTTTCATCAATGATCTCTTGTCTGAAACTTCTAATCCACTTAACTGTTTTGCTGACGACTCGACCCTCAGCTTTTCATATTCGTTTCCAAATTCACGTCCCTGCTCTTCGGATGTGGTACTGGAACGGTTGCGTATGATAAGCTCATTGAACTGAATTGAGATTGACAGCATTGTTACACGGGGTAATAAAAACCGAGTAGAATTCAATGCTTCGAAAACTTAATGCTAACTCTTGTCGTTGAAGCTTAGCATTCCCCCTTTGCCATTATCCATTAAAACAGTACCTGCATCCAAGAAACCGAAAAGGTGTCAGTGCTTGGTATGTTTTTAAAGATGGTCTTCGTTGGAATGACCAAATATTTGACGTCGCCTAAAACGCTGCTAAATACTTAGGCTTATTGAGACGATGCAGGCAGGAAGTTCTTAGCCCCTTCTGATCTGGCTAGAATTTATAAGGCCTTCATCCGCCCACAGCTGGAGTAAAACTCCCATATCTGGTCAGGTGCTCCTTAAAAATCTTTGCGAATATCTACTGTTAGGGTACAAAACAGAGCGTTCAAATTGATAGGTGATAGTTCAATCGTAGAATCGATAGATTCTCTTGAACATCGTCGAAACGTTGCCTGTTTCACTCTCTTTTATCGCTTTTTTCACAAACAGTGCTCTAGTGAAGTAGCCAGTTGCATTCCTCCGCTGAAACAATTTAGCCGATCGAAGTCATCAGAACACTCTTGCAGCGTGACTTCGATAAGATCCAGCAATATTGCGATGACTGGAAGTTGAAAATCAACTTCCAGAAATCGGAAACAATTGTGTTTAGGACCCCGTTGGCTCGGGCTTCATGGGATACGAGAAAGAACTGGCGCAAGCTGGTGATCGTTGATCTGTAGGGTAACCCACTGCCAAACAAAGTAGTAGTCAAGTACCTCGGCATCTGGCTAGATCAGTATCTATATTTTAACAAACATATGGATGCGGCTCTGGCCAGGGCTAGAGGAGCTTTTGCTCTGACAAGGCGACTGTTTCACAGCAGACAACTTGATAGCAGAGTGAAAGTGATTTGCTACATGGCCCTCATAAGGCCAATGATTGTCTATGGGTGCCCCGTGTGGTTCAACGTTACAGCGTCTCAAATGGAAAAGATTCGGGTGTTTGAGAGACAGTGTCTGCGTACCTGTCTTGGATTACACAGAACACCAGAGTCGGAGTACAAAAAATATTATCCCAATGAGGTCCTTTACAACGGGGCTCAAATAAACAGGATCGACAACTTCATTATAAAACTGACTCGTGGTCACACGGTAAGAGCGATAACCTCGACCAATGGCCTGATCTTTGGGGCTTATTACCCCAACAGAGAGTATTTGGAAAGAACACGCTTCAGTGGATTTGTCCCACCGGAGGCTTTCCTCTATTTTGATATGGAAGGGCTGATTCAGGATAGGTTGGCGGTTCCGCTAATCTACCACGTCTGCCGTAAGTCCGTGGAACGACGGCTCCTTTATAGCCGAGACGTCACCGCAGTAGGCGGAGACGTTGAAGAGCTCCTTCGGTTCAGTAGGGCGGTCTCAGATCGCGATCGTCGTGACGTTGTTAAAATGTCAAACATGTTCTGGTGGTTGTCTGAGCACGAAACTCAAATTGATATTGATAGCGAGTCGCCAATGGCTGGCTTACACAGGTTTAGCGTGTAAGTCTTAGGGTATAGGGGGTGGGCACAGTGGCATACAAAAAAAAAACCAAAAAACCAAAAAAAAAAAAAAAATTAAAAACAAAAAAAAAAAAAAAACCAAAAAAAAAAAATTAAAAACCAAAAAAAAAAAAAAATACAAAAATCTAAAAAAAATCATAAAACATAAAAATTCCAAAAAATACGAAACAGAAAACAAAAAAAAAAAAAGCTACTGTGGCTGCTCTAGGTTTAAGTAGATTTAAATAGATTTAAGTAGTTTTAAGTAGTTTTAATAAAAACCAAAAAAAATATGATCCAGCAAACTAAGTTTTTTGTTTTTAAATTTTCTTGGTTTTTAACCATAGTTCTAGTTTGTAAATCCGTATAAGTTATCTTTAGGCCGAAAGGCATTAGAATTAAGATATTGAGTAATTTAGAGTACCCGCTTAGGGTCAGTAAGTTAGTTAAGTTGTTATATAAGCTAGTTTTATACATTTTTGCTAGCTCCTAAGTAGATTTAAGAAAAAGAAATAAAAAATGAATTAAAACTGAACTGAGTTCAGAACCTACAATTTAGCCGCAACACCCGCCTTGCTAGGAATGCCCATCAGTTTTACCTTCAGCCCAACTTCGGGCGTACAGTCAAGTATAGAGATTCATATTTTAGTCACACCACCCGAATGTGAAATGCTTTACCTGACCCTGTCATTCCCGATTCACAAAAGTTTAAAAGCAACGTGCATCGGGGTCTCCTTTTAAATCCTCTCCTGTTTTCCTAAATGCTCACACTGTGTTCTATAACATTATAAGGGTAGTTAATTAATAAAATTATGAAAAAAAAAAAATTTAAAATAAAAATTAATTAATTATAAGAAAAAAATGAACAAGAAAAGTTTAAAAGGCAGGAAGTTAATGGGAGAAGCTTTTATTCTATATTTTACTGTTAGTCAGCGCATCTCAGGTCAAATCTTAGTAAGACAAACTGAAAATCCCAATGTTTACTTTGTATAAAAAAAGCTTGGGAGTTCCATCCGCCAATGAACCACACACGTCATTCATTTGTTCTTCTCCAATACTTCTAACCTTGAAAGACCTACTTTTAATCATTTTTTTTTTTAAATAACCTTGAAAGATTTCTTTTTGGTCAGCCAACGTACGGAAATTTCTATATATATTTTATCTTGAAAGCATGGACGAAAACCCATCGAAACTGGTTGGAAAAAGAAAATAAAGCGAAACTGAGTGATGCAACATGAGTCAGGTATCAGAATGCATATTTAATTGGCGTATGCGTAGATTTTTCATATTCGGATCTTTCCACTGCGTCCAAAAAATTAAGCGCAATGAAGAATGCAGTGATTCAATTTTCACCGGAAAGAAACTGTTTACTCAAAGTAAACGATGATGCAGTAACGTGTTCCACTGTTAACTTTGTAGACATAAGCAAGGGGCTTTCTCAATGGGAAATATAATTTAAGGTGTACCTGTTCCTTAAATTGAAGGTAAACAATGTTCAAGTCTTTTCTTCCTTACGGGCATTGAGAGTAGGTATTTTTTGTCTTGTTTTGTAAGAAGTTTCAGTTATATGATCACTGACACTGACTTGCTTCAATCGATATATTTATGATAAATATCCTTCATATAAATCGGTAATTGTCAGAAGCAACTAAAGTGAGGGCTCCAACATTAGTCGTACTTGAGTAAGCTTCTCGAAGCTGTGGGTCGTTGTACTTCGGAACTCTCCCGTTTACCTACAGCATAGCAAATTCGTGGCACAAAATTATGAGTGTGCATTACGTACCAGTTTTTCTTTTATTATATTCGGTTATATCGTTCGAAAGAATTCAGTTTGGTACTTTGTGTTCCAAATATAATTATAACATAAGCCTGCGCTTTCATTGTACAAGTTCCATTGGCAGAATTATCGCATCAGTGATCGAGTGAGTGAAGAGTGAATAACATTTTTCTTCCAAAATTCGCTCCATATTACACAACATTAGTCTGCTATTCATTTATCGACTTCAATTCGATCAAATACTGATTAAAGAATGTTAAAAAGTGGCACTCAAGTGCTCGATAACGCGAGAAGTAATCAAAAACACATAATTCAGTTACGTTTTACTCGATCACGTGTGCGGTAATTTGACCCCAGATTTGGAGATCGAACCGTTCTTCAAAATCAAAAGCCATAGATAGCTTCCCTTCTTGCTTAGAATTTTAGACACACGAGTCAATGAAGGAATTACAAAAATGTTATGGAATTTGCTTCCAAAATCCATGTCAATCAACTACAGAACGTAGCTACCTTAACTCTGCAGCACACATTTATTGTTCACCAATTTGTCATTCCAAAAGCTCGCATAAAAACGTCATAAAAAATATCACATACTCGCACATGTATTGAAAGTGTCTATTTTGTATACAGTTTTCTAGATCACTCATAAAATATCTTCACCTGTTTTACTATGTGTAAGACCTTGTCACTAAGCATCTACTCCACAAGCCCAGTTGTACATAAATATGTATATATATATTTTTTTTTAGCAAACAAACAAGCACAGCCAGGCCATTGTACCACCTACCCCCATTCATCTATTTATCAAGACTCTAGACTCTAGAGTGAACATAATGCACGTTACGCTCTGAATTCTCCTTGACCGAATGCGCAAAGACAGCAAAACACCGAGTCGCTTACTCAGACTCAGAGTGTCTAATGAAAAAGAAAACACAAACAAAAAACAAGAAAAACCGATCAACTGCTCGAACCAAACAATTGTAATAGATTAATAGCTAAAGCGTATGACTCGGTGCGTAAATCGCAACAATATCACAAATCATTCATTTGCTTTGCTTATTGATTGATAATGTTGTGGTCGTTACGAGAAAAACTGACGCGCAAACTTAAACATACACGCCACGACAAGTAAATGGTAAATCCTCACTTAATTTATACACATAATCATTCGAATTTGGTATCAGTGTGTTTAAGACGCGGACAGCCATCGGTTCAGAATTATTTGCACTTCAAGTCAGTCTTAAGTCACAGTTTAAGCGGAGTGGCTGACTCTCTCTTCTAGGCCAACGTTCCAAGTGGTTTGTAGTGATTCCAGAGCATCGGTATAATTAAAGTCAAAAAGGAGGAAAAAATAAAAATAAAGTCAATAACAGTGAAGAAGAATTTGGTTGAAGATTCAAAAAGTGAAGCAGTAATTGTGAAAATAATACAGAAAAGTGTAAATTGTAAGTTCAAAGAATTTAATTTAATTTTCGAAATGAAAATATTGAAATATTAAAAATCGAACACATTTGTGGAACACGGAAGGAACTGTTGTAGTAATTAAAAGTGATAAAAGGTTGCCAATGGCGAATTTTTGATGGTCAAACCAAGTTGAGAAATTAAAAAAAAACTTATAATTATTCTTAAATTTAGTAGCAGAATTTCATTTACTGAAATCTTAAAAAAAATTTTGGTATAAAAATGAAAAGAAACCCGTAGTTTGTGACTTTTACTGGATTTTTACTAATCTGATCGAAAACAGTAAGAAATTTTATTTATTGACTATTCGGGTCACCAGGAAGTGAAAAACAGTTAGGCTGTTTAAAAAGTTCAGATAAAAAAATTTTTTTTTCAATGAAAACCAGCAGGATTTTGTTTTTTCTTTTTTTTTTGTACAAACTTGTTGGTTTTTTTTAGCAGACGACATAAATTTTTTCTGGAATGTATACGATACGTATTCACTATATTTACTGTGATTTTTTTATAGCGTGCCTCATTTCTTCGGCAAATTTTTTCGTTTGTCAAAAAGAGGAATCCTCCATAAAGTTCGATTAAAATTTGACGCCTGACAAAAACTAGCACGTGACATAATTGTGTTACGACATATTTAGGCAACTTATCTTTATCTGATAAATTGGCGGAAATTCTCGCTCTTTGTTTTGAAATGTACAACGCTCTAGTCAAAATCCTTTACTTTGGAGTTAAATTTTTTTGTTCAATGAACGTCTTTTGTCATGCCCTGCGCTTGAAAACAGACGGAAAGCTCACCTAGGTGATTACTTTTTCGACGACACCAGCGATCTATAAGCTAAAAAGACCACAAAAGTCTCTTCCTTTTCGTACCAAGTTCTGTATGGTTTGACTAACTGGTGATCAACTCGTTAATTCAGGTTCGATTAGAGGGTGTTTCAACTCTTTAATCCCCTATATAGGAACCAGAGGGTGATCAACCTTCTGATTTCAGTGGTATCACAATGGACCCTCTGTGGTCTAAGTGTGTTGGTGACCGTATACCGGCAGCCACATCTAACCTAACCTAACCTAACGTCTTTTGTCTTGGGACGTGCCATACAGCTGGCTTGCGAAGTATACCGTATGATTGTTACTAACAATAGTAAGCTAAATAAAATAGTACGCGTGGTGTAGTACCAAGAATTTTGTTACGTGTTAGGTTGGGGTTCAAGTCCCATAATCATCCAACTGTTTTCTATGAATATCGCCTTTCGCGGGGATTTTGAAATTCATTCGAGAGCAATTAAGCTGCCATGAAAAAAGAGTCCCCAAATAGACGTTAGGAATCGGTAAATTATTGTAGGTCCCTTACATTCCTCACAAAGTCACAAGCTATGGTTGAGGAAATGCGTTATGAATCTGATTCGATTCTTTCCCAGCTCCGTGGTGCTACCCTATATATGTTCCTTTCGGTAAATATTTGGGTGGATTAAGCTAGGGCCTAGTGCAGTCCTCTAAACCATTATTATGGAAAATATAGGAAACCCACAATTGCTTGTCTACTAAGAAAGTGCTTTACATGGCAGTTCTACTCTCTGAGAACTTGCCAATTCCACGTGAGCGTTTATAACAAAAAAAAAAAAAAAAACTGGCAACTCGGATTTTACTGGGAATTGAACCCCGATCTCCTAAGCAATAGTCCGATGCTTTATTACACTATCAGTTAAACTTCCTTTAAATAGTTTGGTAATGAATAACATAAATAATGGGGATGGCACTACAGAGCTCGGTGGCACCGCGGCATAGCTCATTTCTCTCAACCACCTCGGGAAGGAATGGAAGTGGTCTACAAATGTTTGCTTATTGCAAATAGCTATATCAAGAAGCTCATATCATAGCACTCTTATTACTTTCGAAGTACCTGCTTGCAATTTTTCACGAAAGGCGATATCCGTGGAAAAACGATTGGACGTTTCTTTCATCCGAACCTCGAACTCCCACGTAACAGTTAGAAGCTCCATCTGTTATGACACGGGAACCACCAAATTTCGGTATGCAACTTAAATTTAAATAAAATAAATAGGTTGTCTTCAAAAAGCTATGGGAACCTCGGGCCTAGCGGAATTCAAAGACCTACAGTTTTATGCCGACTCCGAACTGCCAAATGAGAAAGCGTTTTTCATGGCAGTGTTTTACTCTTGGAGGCGTTGCCAGTTTCGTGCGAAAGCCGATACGCTTGGAAAAACAGTTTTTTGTAATTTCTGTTACATTTTTTGTGAATATCGAGTCATGAGCTAAACGCATTAGGCGTGGTTGGATTGCAAGGTCTGAATTTGCTTTGATTTCTGTTTGGTGATTCAGTGGTTTGAATGACTGCTGAAGCACATACTTAAAATATTTCGGAGTTCTATTTACTCAACATTAATATTCACTTAGGAAGCATTATGCAGTCCCTTATCAGGAATCGTTAAGTATTGAACGGAATAGTTTTTATAGAGTCTCACTTTGCAGACCCAGCACCCAGTTCATTTCCATTAGACAAACCGCATACTTTATTCTTTCGATTTGATTTGTAAATAGTATCCTGGTGGATTCTGTCCATTCACTCAAAGTGGTGGTAGATATTTTCTTGGATTGACTTCATTTTCCTCCTTCGACGAATGGAAGCAAGTTCAATTTCTTCATGCCATACGAATCGATTCTTCAATAATTTCAATACTATGGTCTACAAGTTTACTGTTCGCTTTGTCGAGGAAAAGTGTTGCCATTACACAAACTTTTTTTGAAATAATATTTAAGAATTAATATGAAGATCTACCGAAGTTGATCATTACAATTAGCAGAAGTCTCAAAAAATGTGAAATTCCACGAAAGAATAACAACGGCTTTTCTTTTTACGTTTTGTAATTTATGTAAACAATAAATCTGAAACTTTAGAAGTCATTAAGACTTAGTCATTTTACGACGCTGGTACCTAATGAGCAACTCATTTAAAACAGTTTTGTTTACGCACATTTGATCCAAGCTATCAAAACAAACATTTCTGTCTGTTCAAACGAAAAAAATGCTCTACTTTATTTGAGCCACATTTTTGCCTTCCCTTAAACCAAAGCCATTAGACTTCATTCAGACACCTTATTCATACGAGCGTAAATGTTCAAAGAACACCAACAAAAATACAAACTCAGCAAACTTGAAATGAAAAACAATAATTGGGCTTTATCCATAGTGGTTTTGTTGTTTTTGTATTACTCAAACAGTGTTTCTTGGGTCACATGTAGGCATTATATAATTATGATTCTTTCATAATTAATTAGGTTTGCAGGTCAAGAGAGAGAATCACGCGAAAATGACAACGATACCTACTCATCGTAGTACGAATAATTTTACTTTCAGTTCATTCAATGGACAGCAGCTTTGACCTTAGATTTTATGCTTTATGACAGAACCTAACTGCTAATTTGTGAAATCGAAAATGTGAATGTTGATTTAATTGATTACCTTCTAATTATCGTTTGCGAAGATATTTGGTAGATACTAATGAGATAAGAACACGAAACAAGATATGGAAAATTATATTTGGCAAGGTGTTCTGGCGTATATTTAATACAAGTTGTTTCCGCATGGAAGAATCTTATGCAAAACTATTTCACCAATTGACTGTACTTTGAAAAATTCAATAAGTCAAAACAGTAAGCCCTTCATTACTTCCTTATCAAATAAGGTAACCACAAAGTGTTATAGTAGTCCATGTCAATCGATGCGGAATCGATTTGTTTATCCCAAAAGAATACAAGTCTAACAGGAATCTAATGGCTTAGGGTTTTAACGCAGATGAAGTCGTAGGGATTATTTACATTCTAGAATTTACTTAATTTGATTACTCGGCCTAGTTACCATAACGAAACTCAATGATTAAGCTGTGGTATTTTTTTATGTTAATAAGGAATTTTTATAGGAAAACGATTATACATGTTATTGTTGTAAACAATAATGCTGTAAGCAAATAAAACAAACAAATTAATAGAAACTATTCTTAGATTAGAAAACATTGGAATTCAGATTTGCTGCTGAATATTCAGATCAACATTTTGTTATGCCAAATGTATTTTGCCGGTTAGCAGGTGGTTGTCGCTCAAGGTTCATTTGATGTCAATTACATGTTTCCTGGACGTCAATCCTCATTCCTCGGAGAGAATTATCTCGATATACTTTTGCCTAGAGTTGTGGGGAGTGGGGACCATTTTTTTTGGTTCCTTTCCGCATTCCTAACTTTTAAAAAGCGTAACGGTAGAACGTGAGTGTATTTTTGAATAACTGATTTGTTACATTTGTTACCTACGTTTACTACCTCTCTGAAAAGAAAAGGGTTGAATGTACATGACAATGATAATTTGAATCACGATATTTCTTTAAGATAAAAATTTTAAATGATGTAAAAAAGGGAAACACGATGAAACATTGAGCACAACTGAAACTCCGAATTCAAATAAAAAAAAAAAATGGCCGTTGAGATAAAGAAAAAATATTTATTACAGCTGCTTTGAGTGAACGCGTTCAGCTCCAAATGTTTTTCATTTTTGATTCTTTTTGTTGTTTGATTCAAGAACTGTCATTGTAAAAGTAGCAATGTGTTAAAGCGTTATTAACTTCGAGGCATTCGTCTTACAACACCTTGTGTACTTTTTTTTTCATTAATTGCCAATAAAACTAAATTTAATTGATCTTGCAAAACTTCCTTAATGAGCTTAGATTGAAATTAGAAAGTCATTAGATGATCTTTAGCAACAAAATGAAGAATATTTGAATTCACAGTTTGACATGAAATTAGTTCCTAATGATGTTATTGCATGTGAAATTTAACACTTGCTATGCACTTACTATAATTTGTGTAAGATCATTATTTATTAAGTTTTGTTTAGTTCTTAGGAACGGTGTCAATTTGTAAAACACACAATTCCCGGTATTGTCTAATGATAAGCAAATGTTGGCTTGGTTTGAAACTCTGTTTACGGAAAAAATTAAAAAATTAACGTGTGAAAAATATTTGTGTTTGATCCTATGGGTCTGTGTGATCGGAGAGTGGAGAGCTTCTTCATTGTCTGCGACTGATAGCAAACTGCTATGGTGCAGTATCAATAGCATCTTTTAAAGAATGGATAGTTCTTCCATAATACGTGTGGTTTTTCCACAATTCCAACATTCCCTTTTCCAAACGATGTCAAACATTTCAGAGTAATGTTCTAACTAACAAGCTTCATTGGTCCAAACATGTCGAGTTTAGAACTGCTAAGGTACTGTCAGTCTTGTGGCAATGTAAGCCAGCCTTTGGCAAGACACGGGGTCCGTCACTGAAAAGGATCCTCTGGATCTATACGACATCTCAAGTACTGAATATTCCTCTCAAGACCATTTCCCGCTTAAAAACTAGTAACCAATTGTCAATGGAGTTGTGAAGATTTCACAGAGAATGTTTTTAAACTCTTTTCCAATGGTTATGCCATCCGATACGAGAATCCCTGCAGTTAAATTGGGTCAAAAATACACGGGCGGCTTTACTACGGTTCAGGGCTGGTTCGCTCAAGAATCTGAACCAGGAACGGATTGTTATCGGTTCTTCACGGATGGTTCCAAGGCCGATGATAGATCTAGCGCTAATGTCTTAGAAGAGAGCGATGATATACGACGGCTATTCGCCTTATAAGGCTCTTACACTTCCGCTTTTTAACGGAAATCTTAAAATAAAAAAGAAGTGTACGGTTGGTTGTGATCGATTCACTTGAGAACGGCTGGTTCGAATGAAACCAAATTTTTGTGGTAGCTTAGCAAATGTTGTTAGTTGATTTTTATAAAAATCTGAAATCGGTCGATCCGTTCCCGAGTTATATCATTTTTCCTGAATGTCACTTTTGTCCATATAAAAACTACGGAAAACGAAGGACGAGACCGCGGGATCCTCAAAACTACGGACCTGTGCAACACCGGGTTTCTCAGCTAGTATTAGACCAAAACTCAAATCTTTGCGGCACAACGATGATAATGTGGCTACTATACGTTCCTGGTAAAACCATATTCTTTTCTATTACCTTGGTAGCTCTTCGAATTCTATCTTTGAGATCTTTGATCATTTGTGTGCCATTGGAATTGACCTTATCTTTCATGCAGCAAAACAAAACAAAAATCTCAAGGTGTCACTAAATTACAAGTATCGGTGGCCAAATGTGGTTGGCTCTTCGAGAAATCGCACGGTCACAAAACTTTTAACCCAAGAAAAACGGTGAAGTCGTTGTTTGTGTGGCATATAGCGCCATTTTGCTGAAAATAAACGTCAATGCGATAGCGCATTCCATTAACAATCCGTAACAGTTGCTCACCCCTCATTTTCAAAAAAATTAGGTCCAATGACCCCAGTAGACCAAAATACCACATTAAATAGTCACATATTTAGGATGGAGAGGCTTTTCAATTTTTTGGGACTCATCACTCAAGATGGGTTTTCGATTAAATGAATTACAAGGCCTCGATCAGGAAAGGCACGACCTTAAGGGTCGCTTGGCTTGAGCTCTTGTGTAAACTGAACTTTATTAGACTTAAGACCTAAGTATTTACTTATGCGAAATTCGATTTCGATCGTTTTTTAAACAAGAGTTAACCCTAGCTTTTCCTCAACACCACGGGCATATACCAAAGCTCCCAGTTATTCTTGAGCGACGTGCATGAGTTCGGTTCATGACATCGCTTATTTGTCCGGGCAGCTGGTTTGTCCTGGACTAAAAGTTATACTGCAAGACGAACTAAAAATGCCTTGGGTTTAGAAATTGTAGTCCCCGAAATTCAAGCGTAGTGAATATCAAGATAATTTCAATGCGATTGCATATATCGTAGAAGTGACATCTAGAGTTATGATAGCTATTAAAATAACGGGCTATTCGCCTATAATTGGAAGACATTTTTTTGTAGGGTCAACACACCATTTCATTAATTTAGCGGCTATTAAATTATAATATGCAGGACTCTCAACCCTTGGGGCTCAAATCGTTTTGAGTAAACAAAGTGATATTATGTGTGCTAGTAAACAAAGCATTTGAATCGTGAAAATTTATTAAATAAGTTAATAGTTCCTAACTTCACTTTTCAAGTGTTTACCACTTTCAAGTTTAAGACCTTCATTAGTATTTCTTTATTCAAATGCGCAAATACGAGTATTTATTCATATAATTTTTCAACGTCCGCGTCGTGCTATGATTTGGTCAGAATTTCTATGCCGATAGATTTTTGACGTCAACCTTTTGTAACTTCTTGTGATGTCAATAACCATTATACTTATTGCGGATACGTAATTTTTTGTTGAATAATTAAGTCTCTGTTACTATCAATATAGTCATTATATTTTTAAATCCAAGAACTGGTCATTGCTGGCACCGAAAATTCCCGGTTTCATTTAACGCCCAACCGAAAGCCTGGATGTAAATTCTTGTCACGTTTTTGAGTACGTCAATGCGATGAGTAGGTATCAGACTCGCAATTTAACACACAATTCAGAGTTTGAACAGTATTTAGGGTAAACTCCACATTATGTTTTGAGTGACTATTTCAATTTGTCACATAGTGGCATGTTCCATGTATTAAAAAAATATCAGTAGGTACTTTACCCTTCCACACACATATGTGCGAAAGCTTTGTTGTTTGTTAAAGTGACACCTCTGAGACAGGAAAACTTGTCATCGAGGCTTACTGAGTAGAGAACCTCTTGTGTGAAAAATGTGTTTGTGGCTACATGACCATGAACTCTTTTCGTGAGTTGGAAATAACATATTTAGCTGCTTTTAAAATCTGAGAAGTAATGTAGATGATGATGGTTACTCAAACAATTCGTCACCTGCTGATCAATATTGTGAGGTTTGTCTTTTTTGTATATTATCTTAATTGGTTTCCCCCCAATGATTTCTTGTGTTACAAGGTGATGGGAGCAGTGTAATTATTTGAAGCAGATAGAGTCACTATGTGAGTTCATGTACCACAATGCATGTGATTTTAAGGCCAAGATTAAGTGTGAGTTATTGCAACTTTGTAAAGAGCGATTAAGTTGTGGATATAATAATGCGAACTTGGATGATTGGCTTAAACACAGAGAACAACTTTTTAGCTTCTTTGTAGACACATAAACAGTTTTTGTTGAAATGTCAAGAGAACCAAGAAAAGTCATACTCAATTTTTGCGGAAAATTTAACAAGTGGAATTTTGTTACAACCAAAAAACCCTAAAATTTTCAAGCTTAGAAAAATCCGACATCATGATTTAGGCCAGAAAACTTTTAGTTGTGCTTCTTTTACTTTTTTTTGGTCTAAGGAAGGCTGGTATTATTTGGTCGCTTGCAGTTAAGGCAGGTCAATTACACCCAGACTCTTTTATTACGCTATTTCGTTGCAACTAATGAGTTAGTTTTCGTAACAACATTTGAGGATTTTCAAAATATTTTTTTTTCCCACAAAAATCAAAACTACTCGCCAATTTTAATTTCTTATAACAAAAAGTAAGAAGAGATTTGGGCTGAGTCAAATTTCATCGAATAATCTTATTTGACTTAGAATTTCTGCAGAAACTGCATGGAAGAAAACGAGAAGTAGACAATTGGACACCTTCTCTGCTAACGCCTCGCCTTGTCTCAAAGACGAAAACTAAATTAAGATTCTTTTTGACGTTTTCTGGCAATACTTTTTTGAAGTTAGTTCTTTTGACAGCTGCTGCTTGATTTTTGCTCAGTTTGGCTTGCAATTTCATCGTGAAAGAATTGAACCACACGACCACTGGGCGCTGCGTACGTTTGCTAAATTGTCTCGAAACGAAGTCGCTCTTCACACCGATTTTCACATAATTTCGAATACATAAAGGATTAGTAAATTTTTAAATAAAAACACTTTTTATATATACATATTTCCTCAAATGCACATTTCGGAAGCAATGCTTCCATCGTCAGTGAGTTACTCCCAAGATCCGGTCAATTAACTCCGCTGGGCTAATTTTCGTTTGGCGTTATGTGAAGTCCCTATGCAGATAAGACCGAATCGATCGACCCCTTGGAAATGAATATTAGGACAGACGGCTCCAAACGAAGTAATTGAAAATTTAGCCTCTCGGTTGGTGTTTCTTCGAGCCAGCCATTTACTCGAAATCATTTTTAAAAAGTAATGGCAAACTCTTATTTTCGTAATAGAGTTAAATTCCTGTCCACAACATTAAATTACAAGCGTTTTATTTCCTCTTGAAAACCACACGTCTAAAAAAAACAACCTTTTAGTTTGGGAGAGCTCTTCTCAATGACCCAAGCGATCATATGAACATAGACTTCACTGTCTCCAAAGCTAGAAAACGGTTTAAATATTGAGGTAGTCCTTCGCTTACTTGTATCGTATTCTTGTTTGACAATGAACCCATAATTGGCCTAAATGAGGCAGTCGTTTTCCTGACAGCCACCATAAGCCAAACTGAGTTAAAAGCCTGGATTAACACATAAAGTAATTTTTACCACTATAGTTGCTATGGCCTAGCGACTTTTATCATTTATTTTTAAATTGGGTCTTGAAATGGGTGTGGTGGTATGGGTTTTTTCGACGTCAATCGATTTAGACACCTTTTGATCGATGTCATTATGAAGGAGTTCATTAAACCTTACACTATGCACACGTACAACCAGTTCCGCACATGGAAGTTTCTGTTCAAAACCAATTTTTTTTATTTTTCAATTTACACCATCAGGAGTTGCTGATAGATTTTTCGATAATATTTTCCTGCGTTCCCTAACTAACTAGCTTCTGACTATCTGCATTCATGGTAAAGAGCGTAGAAGAGTGCGTAGATATGAACTTTCCAAAATTCATTTCAGTCTGTGAAATGCAAAAAAAAAAAGTAGGTAGTTATCCCGTGAGTTGTGATACCAAACATCATTTGACAACACATGAAAAAGTACGACTGCAAAATCTTCTTGCAACTCAGTGTACTAAAGTTTAATTTGGCTCACATTATGTAATAAGGTTTATCTCTGATTTGGTTTGACAGTGCGAAAGTAAACTAACGCATACCCATTCAAGTTTTTTATTCCTCTAAATTGCTTTGGCATAATTATGTCATAATAGTCCAATTATCGAGACAAGTGTCATTTCATTGATTGTATCAAAACGATGTTTGCTTAACATTTTCATCAAAACTACTTGTACGTGCACACTACCATTGTAACACCACATACAACATTTAAATTCCTTCCAATTTTGTCCGAAAACAGTTAATGCAGTTGTAATTGTACCGCGCAATTCCAACTGCTGTTTGTCCACTTAATCTGTACAAAACGAACATTTACCATACCAATGACATTGAACCCATAACACTGCAAACAGCAAAAAATTTCCAAAGATTATTGACTTATTACCGACCTCCTCTGTTACCATCCAAGAAAAAATGTATAAAGAAGTCAAATTTAGCACACTTGTGGCCGTACCTTGGTCCAACTCCAAAGTCAACGAGTTCTCTAACCAAATGGAACATATAATATTTATTATCTCTTCTTTTTCTTACCACCACTTTTATGCCAATTTAAAGTTAGCAGGTTTGATTCTGAAGTTCAACGAAGAGTTCTTAAGTTGTACACAGTCACAAGTAGCAAAATCGTTAGACACAGTTTGCTTACTCAGAAGAATAGAATACATTTTAGCAATTAGCTGTGTCAAGGTGTTCATCTCCGCTAGTATGTTACCATACATGCGAATCTTAGAATTCGCATAGACTGTAGCAGAAACCGGGGTTAGATTGGGCTTGGTTATTCTTTTTTTTTTTTTACTATTTTGTTTTTAAAGCGGCTCATTTGCAATTTTAAGGATTTTGGCGCGTGGAATTGAATATTCTCAAATCGGTTCTTACATCATCACCTCGATGTTTTATTGACTTTCATTTCTTTAAATAATTCAAACAAGTCAGTATTGATCTTTATGTTTTGTTTTTTATAAATCAGTGCTATTCGAATTAGAACACAACTAAACAATAGTTTAATTTTATAAAGAACTACGATGATAAACGCAAATGGTTGTGGAGGAGGATGTGAAACAAAAATAAAAACGAAAGACTTCAGCAACAAACCCGAAGTGATGGATATTTTCACTTTTTACATCGTTGAACTAATTTTTCGTTATTCTTTCTTCGAGTTGAAAATATCACACTCTTGAATGCAATACTCAAATCATATTTAGTCATTATTCGCACAATTTCTTGAACACAACGGCTTCTTTTTAGCCTAAAAACCAATGCAGTTTCTTGCGAATGAAGATGCTTGAAAGAAATGGTTTGCTTTAGAACTTCACAGATTAAACATTCTTATGGTTAATAATCGTTATTTTACATTTGGAATGTTCAGAGTCCTTGTCGTTTATAGAGACAGTGTTTGGTGACCACATCAATTTATGTTGTGTTTTTTTTTTAATATCATTTGCATTAATATTAAATGAAGAAGTAAGAAACTGTCTAATTGAAAAGAGCCAATTCTAATCATAAGTCGCATAGAGACGTTCCCAAAATAGCTTCTTCTCCAAAAGAGCCAAAATTTCAATTGACACCTAATAACCTTTTGCTCAAACAAAACTAATTTTTATTCCATGTGTTCCTCTCAAATTCACATATACTTATGATAATTCAGCTTCAAAAAAAAAAAAAGAAGATAAAAAAAACTACTAAACTGATTTGAAATGATATTAGCACACATTAGCACATATTATTTTTCCAACCTGACAGGCCAAACTTTTCTGGACTTTAACCTCTCTTCTAGATTTACACAGCTGACAGCAAGTCTATAAAGAAAACACTCATAAAAGCAAAATTGACTCATAAGAGAGTTCAACACAACAAGCGAAGCAATGCAATACTTTCCGGAAGAGTCTTATAACAACAACTATAATTTCACTTTTGCAATTCCATTCACGTGCTTTAGAATATTTATATACTTCTTCACATCAATGGGTCTATGACGGATACAAAATTGTATCCATGCCCATCGCAGGTAATACCTAACCAAATAAGCTATTGTCATAATTAAATCATGGCAGATTGAACGTTTATGGCGTTTGTAGTGTGACTTATCTAGCTGGCCATTCAATTGGGTTAAATGCATTCTCGTACAACCTGTGCTGACGACGCGACGAGCGACGGGTTTCCGTGGTTGTTTCCATATAAAATTATTGTTCTTTGGAGTGACTTAGTTTTTGGAGACAGTTTTTTTTTTGAGTGCACTATAGCATTTATAATGTTTCTATGCGTGTGACTGTGAGCATAGTGTTTTGATTTAGTATTGTAATTATTGGAACGTTTATCGGTTCAGGGTCAGTTGAACTTGTTTTGGTTTCATTTTGATTTGGAATTCCAGAATGATGATGAGAATGGAAAAACTTTTGTGAATGAATTTGATTGAAAGTGTTGTTTTGAATCGATATAGTATAGTCTTTTACCATTTTGGCGCCTAGTTGAATGGAAAATGGGAGAGTTGTTTGTTTTCCGCATACGAAGTATTGAAGAACGTAAAATATTCAATTTAGGTAGTTGGACGAGATTTCGTGCACGAGGAAGAGTATTTAATAGCAAAAGACCTAGAAATTACTTGAATAATAAAAAATAAATCCATAAAAAGTACAATTTTCTGTTTCATGATGACAAATCCTATTTTCCCTCTTCTTCTGTGTAAAGAAGCAAAATAAATTTGAATAAGGATATTGACGGTTGGATGCACCCACTCTTAGTTACTTTACCAATTCTAGAACAAGTTGTGTTTTTTTTTATGAACTCCTGTTGAATATATTTATTCACATTTCGGTAGTAAGCCCAAGGATATCGGAGAGTTTTGTATCTTCCAAGAAATGCGAAACACTAGCAGTCGTACTTGTAAAAAGATTTTAGAGGACGAACATGCTTTTAGTCACCAAGTTATCAAAAAACTTAGAGTTTTCTATTCTCACAAAATGCACAACAACGAAAAAGACCAACTCCATAAAAAAGACCAACTCCGATAAAATATTGGCAGACTGAAAACCTCACGTCTTACTATAAGACAACGTTTTGTAATAATAACAAAAACATTAGTGTGAATTCAGGACAAACCCGTGAATGAATAAAAACCTAAGAATGAATTTTTCGGTCCACATAAATTCGTAATCTGTAATCTTTTCAGGAATGGGAAGGAAAAGCAAATAATTCTGCAAGAACTTCACAATAAGTCATGAAAAAACGCGCGCTTGTCAGTTTTTGTGTCTGTTTGACTGTGGCCGAAATTTGCAGAGTGGCGAAAGCTTCTACTATTTCGTTGAGTACAACTTATGAAAAATTACTGTGCTCGATTAGGACCTAACTTGTTTTTGTTGAACTTTAATTTACAGCACGCGGATTAAACATCGTTTACCATTTTTTGTGTGAAAAAAAAATGAACAAAATAAATAGGGCGACGCACCAGAACACTGAGCACCAGGGCCTAGCGCATTT
The DNA here is from genome assembly GCA_949752695.1 of Melanostoma scalare. Taxonomy (NCBI): domain Eukaryota; kingdom Metazoa; phylum Arthropoda; class Insecta; order Diptera; family Syrphidae; genus Melanostoma; species Melanostoma scalare. The sequence continues at coordinate 228,952,437 of OX456985.1, read as the reverse complement.
CTCACAACCATGCCTTGTGAGAGAATTGAGGGGACCTACAGTTTTCTGCCGGTTCCGAACGGCTAATAGAGAAAGCGCCTTTCATGGCAATGAATTTAGTATCTAACGTAGACCGTGCCAATTCCTCGCGAAAGGAGATACACGTGGAAAACAACTTTGCCTCTGTTGTGATTCGAATCACGAATATCTCAGCAGACATGCGAACCAACACGCCACGGGTACATTTGCGTGTAAGCAGATAGGTAAAGGCTTTTGGTTTCAAACTGCGTTATCGACTTAGAACAAAATAAACTGCGTGATGATTCATTTTCAATATTGTTTCGTGGAAGTATCTTCCCAAAAAACCTCGGCAGAGTCCTATTCATTCAATAGTTGAAAAACATATGATATTTTTGCATAGTCTCCTGCTTCTCTTGAAGTTCTTGATCACCTTGTAATTTTCTGAGAAAGAAATGATAGTAGTGGTTCGATTTCGTAGAAAGTTCTTACTACCGAAGGTGCCTTGACTTGCTATTAATGAGAAGTTTTGGGAAATCGTGCTCGTGCTGTTTCATAGTCATAGAGTCTGGGCATAGACATAGAGTCCAAAAACCTTGTATTATTATTATAATCTCGTAGATAATTAATGGCCATTTCGGGTTAATTCATGGCATCTATTTTTTAAATACAATTTCCCCACATGTAAGCCACGTCTACAAGTTACGTAGTATATTCGATCAGTCCAATTTTTTAGTACTTTTTTTTAATAATTCTGCCCGTATATTGTCAATGGTGGTTAAAGCTTCCAATGTGTCAAGGGTTGCCAGTTTGCCAACATAAACCAGTAATTTAATTTAATAATTTACATAATCCCATAAAAAGTAATCAGGAGGTGCTGAGTCACATTAACGAAGGGGGTCAGTTAACAGGACCACTTCTAATTGTCAGTAGTATAGTCATCAAATTGATTTTGCAGTAAATTGATGGTTGAGGGCGCTGTGTTGCGAACAGTGGAACAACAAAAAATCAGTCAAAATTGATAGATAACGCTTGACATTCACCACAACGGCAGTTCCTTCCTCATTTCAAAAGAAATATGGACCGATGATGGCGCCGTGTGGTATAGTTCGAATGGCCGTAATGATCATTTGCTAATGGTCTTGAATCGTAAAGAGTAAAATTAGTGCGAAAACGATCTATAACAGCACGAAATCCTTGCTTACTTTGCCGATTATGTTCACCGTAAAATCGACGAACTGCTCTATAAACTTCACGAACAGATTTTAATATTTTTCAACGTAAATTTTCACAATCTGGAAGCTTTGTTCTAGCCTTAAGAGATTGCTATACCGAAATGTCAACAAAGTTTGACATTCTCAACTAGATTAGATAGATAGATAGATTGTTTTATTCATTCCTTAAAAAAAGTTACATTTTCAACTATCAATAGGCAAAAACCATTAAAACTTATAATGCAGCTTAAAAAACATGCTTGAAGACTGGCAACATTCTACAACATCAGCGGTACTTTGCCGGATAATATTAAATTATGCTCTATAATTGAATGCCCACTACATAGAGTATCCCAAAAGAATTAAGTTGTTTTTCTACGGGTACCACCTTTTACGATACTAATTTCACTGCCATAAAAAGATCATTCACACTAATCCTTCGGAATGAATAATCATTTGTAGGTCCCCTCCATTCCTCACAAGAGATGGTTGAGAGAAATGGGTCTTCCCGAGCTCTGCTGTGTCATCTTTTTTACTTTTTATTTTGCTTAGAATGTTTAAAAATTGGTCAAATTCAAAACAACCTTAAAACATAATTTTTCTCCAAATCCTTACGCTAAATTTTTGTGTAGCTGCTAAAAATAGTAAGTTGCTTGCTTTACAGAAAATTGCAATGGCATCTACTTTCTAGTAGGTATGTACTTGATTATGTCACAAGCTTTTTTCACTTGCAACTTTCGATAGAATAGGGAAAAAGACAGCTCTCATCAAGTAATTTTTCCTTGTTCTTGACGTTGCCTTCACTGTCGACCGTGCTGATGCATCTCATATCATTCACTCAGTGAACATTCACTTAGTGAATGTCTTGCAAATAAAAATTCACATCACCTCGAAAGATTATACATTTTCAACATAATGACAGTCTTTATCTGCCTAATCGATTACGTGCTCATATTAATCTCACCTAAATTCTTTGCTTATTAACTTGTACATATTTAATAATATATATCTAACCATATATACAAATATGTATACTCATACATATCTACTTACCTAGGGTTTTACCGCATTCACAATTGAATTCATATTGACGTATAACAAATCTCTCGATTGTCCAAATTGTGAAGAGAACGATCTGTAGAAACTTTTTAAAATGTTAATCAATATTCCGATGACAAATTTGCCGGTGGATATTGAACGTGATATGACTTCGAAATTGTCTCGTATACCGTCACCCCCTTGAGAAACGCCTTATTCAACAGGCCGTTATTTGAAAACAGAGAACTATCTTATGTTAGGTTGAGTGATTTTCAATAAATGAAAGCGACGTCGTCGTTGCCGCCACCGGCACCTCCACCAAGCCAATGCTTCTACTCGTTCCTTTTAATTAGCAATCGATTTGTTTGTTCCGATTTCTATTGGAGTCGATGATAAAATTTACTTATTTTTGCATTCTTTTTAACTCATTCCAGATTACTGAAGAAATATCAATCTTACAACGATGACTTCCATCATAAGAATATTCAACGATAGGATCGCCGACCTAGCGACTGGAGTTGGTGAGTTTTACTTTGACACATTTGTACCAATGTCTTTTCTAACTTCGTTGTGGTTTTGCAGATAAAACAATAGACGACTGGATGCTGATGAGCTCTCCTCTGCCACTACTTACCTTAATTGGAGCGTACTTAGCTTTTGTGCTTAAAATTGGTCCCGCGTTGATGGCAAACAGGAAACCATTTAATCTACAGAAATTAATGGTAGCTTATAATGCGTTTCAAGTTATATTTTCCACCTGGTTGTGTTACACGGTAAGACAATTTGAAAGCTTCAATCCGTAAAATATACTCACAGTTAAATTTTCTATCAAAGTCATTTCAAGAAAGCAGAATCTTTCAACATCTCTTGGACAAGAAGTGCGAAGTGCATCGGGATAGAAGACAAACACTGATGTTGTACTCAGGTGCATGGTTCTATTTCTTTTCGAAGATAGTTGATTTCTTGGACACGATCTTTTTTGTTTTGCGTAAGAAGCAAAACCAAGTTACATTCTTGCACGTGTATCATCACACAACGACAGCGTTATACTCATGGGGATATTTGAAATATGCTCCAGGTAAGTTGGAGTTATTTAGTAGGACATAAGAAAATACAGTCAAACCTGGATAAGTGAGAACTGGATAAGTGAGAAAACTCTATAAGTGAGAGTAATAGCCAGGACCCGACATTTTAAGCTCCCAAAACCTCTATTAGCGAGAAACAGAAACCTCTGTAAGAGAGAGTCGTTTTTCCCTCATTGACCTCCGTAAGTGAGACTGCTACTTAACTATACCTCTCTAAGCGACAGTCGACTTTCGTGGAACTTTCTACCAATGTTTTTGTATTGTTTTCTCGTCAATATTGTACCCATTCTATTTCGTGGAACTAAAAATTTTTTGTTATTTTATCGCATTCTTTTCGAATGGACACGTGTCCCTGTGTACCGTCCTGTCGACAGTCGAGCTTTATTTACAAATTTAACATCTGCTATTTTATGACTCGTTCTTAACTTTCGTGGAACTTTCTACCATTGTTTTTGTATTGTTTTCTCGTCAATATGTATTGTACCGATTCTATTTCGTGAAACTAAAATGCACATAATTTTATCATTATTACATATTAACTACATTCGTTATTGCTGCGTACCTCTATAAGTGAGAAACGCTACCCATGTACCTTAATTAGCGAGAAACTCGGGTTAGTGAAAAACCTCTATAAGCGAGAGTGAGATTGTGCTCCCTTGAACTCTCGCTTATCCAGGTTTGACTGTATATACTAAACCACTTATTCAAATCGTTCCCTAACATTTCCTCATCCTTTTTCTTCCAGGTGAGCAAGGTGTGATTATTGGCATTGTGAATTCATTCGTTCACATCATCATGTACTTCTACTACATGGTTTCGGCTATGGGACCGCAATACCAAAAATTCTTGTGGTGGAAGAAATACATGACAACAATCCAATTGGTCCAGTTCGTTTTAATTCTCGCCTACATGGTAACCATCACTGCCAAGGATTGCAAAATGCCAAAAGCTTTGACATTATTCTTTTTGGTCAACGCTCTGATCTTCTTGTACTTGTTTGGTAGTTTCTATAGGAAAACTTACAACAAAAATAAGAAAGCAAATGCCACAATTAATTCTACATCTGCCAAACCAAAGAATTCCTTACTAGCCGAAGGCGATCAAATGAAGCGGCTAATCGATGTAAACAATAACAACACAGTGAACGTTAAGGCACTTAAGGCCGAATAATTAACTCTTTTCTTGTTGTATAGGTTTTTCTTTTAAGTTCATTATTATTATTTTTAATTTTGTTTATTTTATTTTTACTTTATACTTAATTACTTAATCTTAAGTAATAGGATTATTATTTTTATTGTGAATAGCTTTTGTAAAAGGGATTCAAGTTTAAACAATCCAGCTGTGATTGTGAGATATGAACTGAGTGGATAAGATGTAGAATTACAAAACAAAATTAATTGTGGCTTGGGGATGTAATGTAAGTTGAAAATGCAGCCCGTTAAAGATAGTTACAACTATTTGCTGAGATTTGTTGGACTCTCCATGAGAGTTTTAACATGATGAAGACAAAAAAAAATTTAAAAACATAAACGAAAATCGAAGTGTTCTTTTAGAGAAATACATATTTTTATAAAAATTGTGAATTTTGTTTTATTATTTTCTTAAAAAAGCAACTGATTCGATTACTTTTTAGATAAGTTTTTGTTCGTTGGCGGAGTTTTAAAAGATGGACAAGATTGCCCATACTTAGGATGTTATCAGGCCTTATAGTCCTGATAACATCCTAAGTATGGGCAGTGGCAAGGTCTTATCAAGTATCAGGTTCTTCAAAAAAGACAGTCACCTCTTCAGGTAATCACTGCTGGAATTGAAAAGCGAATTAATTACTATTCGGTAGCCAAAATCATGAAGTCTCGACTGAAAGACTACTAAGTCATATTCGGTGAAGCTGTGAGCCAGCAACACCTTCTTCTGCTGACAAATTTTTTTATGGTGATGGTAGAGAGTATTAAACAAACAAAGATTATTGGTAGAGAAGTGTTATAATTTTGACAATGCGGAAGGGGGCCAATTCATTTCCAAAATTAAAAGTTATCTGTACAGAACCATCAACAGCAACACAGTTCTATGTAACTGCAGCTCCAAATATGTGGGATTGCCAGCAGCAAATATGCTTGAATGCTTAAAAGATCCAAATCATTGCTATAGGGGCTTCAAAGGGACACTACCAACGAGCCAAAGAAATTTGGTGCTGATGAAGCTAAAGTAGTGATAAATTGGAATAAATGGGGTTGTAGGTGTACAAATTTCATCAATTTACACATTGCAAATTGATTTCATTTTACGTTTACATTTTAGTACGTTTCCAAATATCCCTGGCCAGTGGATTACAAAACAAAGCGCCTGTTTACAAAAATTGGCTAAAGGCAAAAAAATAAATGGCTTCCAAAGACAAAAATTAAATCAATTAAGTTAACTCACGCGCCTAAACACATACTATGGTTTTTACATTGAAGTAAGTCGCTTGTACAGTCCGAACCAAAGAAATTCAAATAAGTGCCAGAAGACCCATTAACGAATTTTTTTTTATTGTAAAACACAAAAACTCCGTTTTGAGTTTGTTTGTACTTTTTGAAGACCACCAATGCTTAGTTAGGGCTTATTTATAGTTAGAAACCAATTTGATCAAGAGCCAATACGACTTCGACGCCTTGTGAGAAACTACTGAAAGAAACGTTATTTTTTGAATTCAACAACAAAAAAATGCCTACCAATGGGTTTTTGAAAAAGGGAAAGATGAAATTTCCGGAGTTTTTTTCTTAGATGCTCCCGGTGGCGTACCAAAACGTTTTCAATAATATCATTTTGTCGACTGCAAGCTTAAATTGCTGCTCTTGCTTCAGCATTCATCAGGCATTTCAGCCTAACTTTTGAAGGAAGCATTTATATTGCTGTTGAACGCGCAAAAACACTCTAACATTCGGGGAATTAAATTAATAAAAAAATAGGGTGGCGCAACGGAACGAAGAGCTCGAGGGCTCAGTGCCATGCCTTGTGAGGGAATGGAGGGCTCGGCTAACCGAGAAAGCGCTTTTAATGGCAATGAATTTACTAACGCTTGCCAATTCCACGCGAAAGGTGATGCCCGTGGAAAAACATTCTTGCCTCTGTTTGGATTCGAACCACGAACCTCTGGTTTAACAGCAGACATGCTAACCATCACGCCACGGGAAATTAGCCGATGGCAAACATGTTGCAGCTAAATTCCTGTTGTCAGATCGTCTATAGATAAATATTACTTCCTTGCCAATATTTGTCATTTACTTAAACTAAAGACCAAATGTATTGAGAATGCGTTTGTAAATACTGGTCAGAATACTAAATTACCAAACTATTGTTGGATTGGAGATTGGGGGGAAGTCACAATAGCACCCAAAGAACTAGGAGTATTTTCGGAAATAAATTTTGGTTAAATAAAAGTATCAATCGAAAATCTGTAAAGTAGGTTTTATAGCAATACTTAAAAATTACAAAATGTAATTTTTATAATAAAAAATATTTAAAAATGGCGGCTGCTCAGCATATGCCCCAAGGTGCCTATTTTTGAAAGCTTGTTGATGGCCTAGAACGTAGACTCCTCAATTTTTGACCAGAAAGAAAAAACCAAAATTTTTTAGTTTTCATAGAACAACAGCTAGCAAGATACGTAGGTTATTTTCGATATATTGTTTTTATAAAAAACGTTAAAGTTAAATTTAAAAAAAAAACCCATAAAATTGTTGATAAAAAAAAAACTAAGCCATATAAAATAAAAATCTTACGTAGCTCCGTGGAGAACAATATTTCGAAGCTACTGTCAAAATTTCAAGTCGATCGGTAAATATTTGCTCGAGTTATGTCTTCAGCGAACTCAAAAAAGTGGTTTCGAAAAAAAAAAACGTTTAAAGTTTTAAGTACTGAGAAACCATATGAAAATTTCTGAAGAAGCGTAACCGTAGAATGAAAAATTTGGGCACTCGGACACTGTTGCCGTATTCTATCATTTTGTATATCATTTTTAAAGCCCTAAAACAATTTTTAAGCGGAAAAAAGTATTTTCGAAAAATTAAAATTTTTACTGTGATTTCCCCCCCTTACTGCCTGAACAGAATGGTGCAGTAGTAGTAGTAGTAAGCAGCACTGTCAAATCAAAAATCAAATAGCAGCTGAGCAATGTAGTAAAGCTCATCTACAATGCCAATGAAGACGTCAATTTTGCTGAGCCATTTTGTTATGTTTTGTTTTTTTTTTTTTGTGTGTGAAACGTCAAAATGCAGCACACAGCGCACTCAAAAGATAAAGTTGAGTGAACTTGTATTACTGCTGCTACTACTACTGCCGCTGCTACTGCACATTGTGTATACTTTCAAGCTATTTGCTTACTTTTAACTTTGACAGTGCTGCTTACTACTGCTACTGCTGCACCATTCTGTTCAGGCAGTTAACAGAGATGATGTAGTCAGCAATCAAAATTGCCGTTAACACCATTCTTCATCTGCAATTAAAAGTCGTATCAGTGAATATAAGAATATAAAATTATAATTACATCAATAAATACTAAATTTTAAATAATAATTATAATGTAGCAGAGTATAAACCACCCCCTCATTTATAATGGCTTCCGATGAAGAAATTAACTAACGTAACGTAATTGGAGCCACAAGAGAAATATACAAAGGCAAAAACGTTTTGACACTACAGTACTCAAAAACTCTTAAAAAGTACTTTTAACCTCGTAGTGCAATGAACCGGTAATTGTTCTGAATGCTGCAGCTTAGTTTAAGCCTTTTTATTTGACAGTAATATAAGCAACATTATCACATGCTTCTTGAAAATGATACAAATATTTTTCAAAATTACTTCATACATGGACTTAAAAATAGGAATTGTAACAATCCACTGTTTTATTGCCTACAGGTAAACAATAAACAACTCAATTTATTCGTTTATTCTTCAAACTCCATACAATTCTTCACAACTTTTGAGCAATTTTATATTGTTTATCATTATTGGTAAGCCAATGAACGTGCCATCGCCATGATGGTGATTTTGTCTTTAGAGTATGGACAAAAAACCCCTGGCTGCCAGAAAATAATAAAATGAAACAAGAAATCTTTATACTTCACGCTAAAATTCAATTTGATATGAGACAATGCAAGACAAGTCTGATTGTAACATTAAACTTTTCTTTTTGTGATTTTATCCTCTGATTTTCACTGTTCTTGTGAAGAATTTTTAGGAGTTGATCTAAATCTCTGCAAAATCGTGTATAAATTTAAAGTTTACGATGATACAATAAAGTTGCCATTGCCAATCACACGCAAACATCTAATTACACTGCATTTAACCGGGTTGACATCAATTTAAACTTTTCGTTATACTAATGCATACAAACAATTAAATTAATTTCGATTCATGCGCCGCACCAGCGCAGCATTATGTACACAGAACACCTATGAAAAATAACGAATACAAGATACATTTTAAGTATAGTAATTTATTTTTCTAGTTTAAATTAAAATTTTAAGTACGAGTATGTACATTTGTAAATGATAAATATAACTGATAATTTATTGAGTTAAAGACAAAATTGCAAAAAGACAGCCATAGAAGTGTCTTATCAAGTCACTTAAGCCTAAGTGGATTGATAGGAAGCACATTGAGATGTAGACAAGCACTGCAGACAAAAACCCTGAATCAGTTTTGCCGGTAGTATTTGGATAGATTTGTGAACAGATGCACAGAGAAGATTGCTGTCCCATCGTGTGTACTACAAGTCAGCTCCGACCTTGAAGTTTCCTATAAAATAGATTATTATGCCAACATTTTTAGGATACCTTTAATTCGTTTTGTATTCCAAGATGTGTTGCTATTAGCTCGTTTTTAACAAAGAAGAAGCTGAGTCACAACTATACATTTGCATTCATTTTTCAAACCGTAGCTTTGTGTTCACAAAGCGTCTGACAACTGACATTGACAACGATCTTTATCACTCAGTGATCATCGGTTTCCCTAACAGCAAAGTACTCATAAAGAGTTCTACTCTCTAGATGAAGTGAAATAGACAACAATGGATTCTATCAGAAAGTCCGGGAAATATTAATTCCCTAGAGTATTTCACTCCATCTCTTGGTAGATATCCTAATTGGATTTGATCCTAGAAAGTTTCTGTTGGATCGTATAGACCTCTTTTCTGTAGAAATTCAAGGTTTATCTCTCTGTGATGTTAACACTCTCATTATAGTGAGTAAATTAGAAAGGTGTAAATGAAATTGGAAATATTTCAAATGTGTATATCAAAAACATAACCATCGGAATCAATTGCATTCACACTCCTCCAATCTTTTCACCAAAATGAAAGCGGCCAAATGCAGTGAGATAACACTGTCCAAGTCAAATTCAATAATTGGAACTTTCTAGAATAATTTTCCATCATAATTTCCCTAAGACAGTAAACATTTTCATGAAAATTTAATGATAACTCAATTTAAGTTGTATCAATTCATTGTCATTAAGATTTTAAATCTTTTTCATTTTTTCCAGATAAATTGAGTAAATGTAATCATTCTGTTAGCAACATGTACGGTGACTTTTTTTTTAATCGATTTATAGTTCAACGAACATTATGATTATGGCATTACGCATTACTAACTCACTTTTAAATCAGTTGAAAGTTCAAGTTTAAAGGTGCCATTATAATGTCCGAAGCTTCCGGAACAAACAAATCAATTATCAACTTTTCTACCACCGATGTTTATGCAAATCAATATCAAAACTCAAGGTTATTGGCACAGCAGCCATGTTAAAATAATATAACACGAAGAATCATCTTTTTTTTTTGATAAACGGTTACTTGTCAATGAATTTATATATGATAATGAACAGAGTATTAGACAATAGATAAAAAATGCCACAAGCTCACTTGGATTTAAGTCTTATTCTATGCGCGCTCGTATAATTTCGAGGACTGCGAGCTGAAACTATTTTAAAACACCACCGCGTGATGTTAGTATGAATTTTAACCGGAAGAAGCCTTTAGTTTGAACTCTTGAAGAACAAAACTAGTTAGGCAGATTACAATTTGATATGATCTTGAATTTCACCACAATTTGGGAATTTTTATTTTATTAATTTAAATAAATTGATCTTTTGAGTGAGTGTGTGTGCTTTTTTTATAGCTTAAGTTACTAAGGCAATAATTCTGATGGTGTTATGTAACTTGCGTTTTAAGTTTTAATGTTTTGCTTGTTTTTTATTTATAACCAAATCAACTGGGGGAGATGAGAATTAGGATGGGCATGAGGCTTGTGCCAAGCTATTCATGGATGATCCCAACTAAAAGAATAAAAACGTTTTTAATGCCTCAGAAGAATATCGTGTGTAATTTATTTTGATACAATTTGTTTTAAAATTACTTGTATCACCATGATAAAATAATTATATGCATCTCCAAAAGTAAGTTCCTTATTGTTCTAAAAAGTTGTTAATATGAACAAAAGAATGGCTACCGGGGTGTGTTCAATCTGATGGAAGTCACATTCTTGATGATTCAGAGACAGTTGTTCAATTTATTTAGTGTACTAAAGTTTAACCTGGGCAGGGCATGTCGGGCTACCTAAGTCGTAAAAGACTCTGATTTAATTTTTAAGAACTGAGTTTGCTACGTGATTTTTAATTTTACACACATAATTAATTTGAATGGAATCTGAGCTGTATAATGAAGAATTAAAAAAAAACAAATTTTGAAAATAATTTGAGCTGAAAAAGTCTTAAGTTGTAGTCAGTGAACTAAATTTTGTAGTTTTAACGTCCTCAAATCACAAGTTCGACCTGAACGGCGTTAGTTAAGGTTTGAGGTTAGGAGAAAATACGCTGTAATTCCACAGCATTTAAGCTCTACAAAAGTGTTTTTTTTATTTATTTTCGTTTTACGGCATACAGATATCTATCTATAAGATCTGTTTTTTTTTCTGTAGTTAATAATCAATAATCATGCACATAATCAATTAGTTAGGGGAGGATTTAAGCGCTATGATTTATTGAGATTCATACCGCAAGATATGATGGATTTACTTCCATATTTCAATATTCAAGTAGGTGTGGTTTTGGTAACCGATTTCTTTGAAGTTCGCAGAAGATGGTAGAGAAAAATTTATAGAAGTGAAATTGAAAGCCCTTTTTTATTCTCTCATTTTAGGGTAGTACATACTTAAATAATGAAGTGATATTTTTTTGAGAGTAGCTTACCTACTTTAGATCTGGCTTACTTTAGAAGTGCTTAACTTTTAAGCCCTCGCAAAAAGACAACATCGGCAATAAAAACTTAAGACTCACGAATAAATTAGTAATGGAAATACTGGAATATGTAACGCTAGCTCTCTAAATCTGGAAAAAGCTTACCTTTTGCTGTTTTTTAACATAAACGTGTTCTATATCGTAGTTTTTTAACTCGGTCTTGTATTCCAGATTGTATTCTAGAGTAGTCGGATGAATTCGATATTTTTTGTGGAATTATGTAGATTCTACATTGTAGAATGTAGTGCTTGGGAAGTAATACTGCTACTCTGAAGAGAATTGACAGACAATTTTGGTGTCTTTTGCATTCCTCATTGGAACGGTCGGGAGAAATTCAGTAATAGGCTCTGACCACTATCTCGAGCTGTTTTGCCAAATATTATTGTAAGGCTTTTTAGGTAAACTTCTTAAACCTGAAACAAACATTTTGTTTGATTTGAAAAATGCATCGTTTATAGCATTAATAATAATAAGGTAGTTTTGTAGATTTTTGTAGTTCAGTTTTGTCCGGCTAAGCACTTAGACCGTTCTGAGTTACCCATCTGGAAAGCTAATTTAGAGCTTGTTTGATGATTAAAGTGATAAATTAATATTTAAATTAAAAGTTGAATTAACGTAATTAAATTCTTTTCTCTGACAGCGAGCTTTCATCTTTTTTCAACACCAAGTTTCAAAAAAACCTACCGTGTAAACCTACTTTTTGAGATTGAAATCGACTTGGATTTGAGAGCTCACAAGATGTTGTAGAACTTCCAAAATTTGTATATTCCATCAAGCTAATGTTATCAGATCCTTTTGTAGATTAGAATATTCAATTGTACGAACATGAAGTGAGTGTACAGATATCAATATACAATACGAATGATCAGACAAAGAAACAAAATTTTTTAAGGCGCTTATTTCGGAAAATAAAATGGGTATTTCTCTATTTCTCCATTACTTCTGCATATCAAAGACATTTAGACATCGCTATGTAAATTACCAAAGGATGACAAGAACAGAAAACATTTTGTCACATAAACTTTCCCGAGAAGTATTGGATAAAGCATAAAACAGTAGTGCAGTAATCGGAGTCTTCGATATTCGAGTCATGCTAGTGCCAAGCTTTCAAAACAGATAAAATAGATTACTTAGTCTAGTAAAAACTATCAGGGATTCAAATCTTAGTGGCGCCTGTGTTAATGGTAGCCATAGTCGAGGGATTCAATTCAATGTTTAGGTTATTTAAAATATTTACTTTTATTACTGGACTTCGAAGCATTCAATCGCTGCATGGTTTGGCAGAGACATAAATTAAGTTATTTGGAATGGAAGTGGGTTTTTTATCAATAAAGAAGTGTTTTCTGAAAAAATGTCTAATGGTCTAGATGAGGAACATTTAAAAAAAATTCTGAGTTCAAAATTTGCGAGGATAGCATTTCTATGTTAGCTGTAACCTAAATACCTACGTGGTGCAACAGATCGGGGAGCCCTGGGGCCCAGCGCATTTCTCATAACCATGACTAGTGAGGAAATGGAGGAGACATACCTACAATTTTCTGCCGATTCCGAACCGCTTATCGAGAAAGCGCTTTTCATGGCAGTGAAATTACAATTGGATGACTTGCCAGTTCCTCGGCGATACCCGTGAAAAACATTTTTTGTTTTTCTGTTGGGACTCGAACCCCGAACGAAGGAGAATTGAAATATGTTGTCAGTTGACCGTCAATTCGCACATTTTTGATTAGATAAACCTATTTTATCTATTTGAGTAAATAAAAAACAATTTTTACTTGCGATTATGGGTACTATAAGGTAAGTTTTTACGATGATAGAGAATACGAAAACTGTCTGTCTGTCTGTCTGTCCATATATGGATCTACAGCCTGAACCACTTGACCGATTTTCTTCAGTTATGGTCTCTGAAGTAGCCTACAGAGGCATTTTTGTAATTGGGTCTTTAGGTTTTGAAATAACGGTACCTACCTGCCATACAACATCTGTGATAATGCCTAATTTTCTCGAAAACGACCCTAACGAATTTGATAACATTTTACGTGAGGTATTATTCTGACCTCTTATTCTTATGATGTAAATTTTTTTTTGGAAAAAGTATAAAAACGGTACCCCCCATAGTAGCGTTTATTTTCAAAACCGACTTTCTCGCTAATGGCTAACACGCTTTTGACGAAATTTAAAATTTTAGAAGTCTAAGATTGTTTGAGAAAGATTGCATATCAACATTTGAGAAATATAGTTTTTTCGAATTTTCATTAATTTTTCTAAAAAGTTTTTTTTCCAATATTTTCAAAGCGGTATTTTTGATTCATTGCATATTTTTTTATCATTACATCTTTTGTTAAATCATTTTTTTTTTTAAATATAAAATAAAAAACAGATTTTTCAAAAAACGGCTCTAACGATTTTGATGAAATTTTTAGGGTCTATGTGTAATAGCAACTGCAAGAGAATGGCCTTTTTAGATTTTCACTTGAATCCTTTCGAATATTTAATTTAAATTTTGTCAATATTTTGCTTGATTTAGTTCAATTTTTATAATTAATGTTTAGTTGGGAATTCTGTACCGCGAAATATATGTATTAAGAGCGAATACTAAAAACTTTTAATCTGCCTTAATATTTTGGTATTGTACTTAGCACAAAATCGCAAGTTCGTGCGACCCAGTCATGCCCAATTTTTGGAATTGGCCTCGATACACTCAACCAATACGTCTAGACAGAATAAATTTCCTTTGGCCTTCCTTTTGATGCATCTTACCCTGTAGCCTGTACCATCACCATGTTCATTGTTCACGCAAAAAAAAAAACGCAAATCTGATTTAACTAAAGGATACAAATGTCCCTACCGTCTAAACTATTCAGATTCAGAAAAACCGATTCAAGAAAAACTAGTTTTATTCTTTCCTATTTTATTGATTGATTATAATTCTTAAAGACTTTGCAAAGTTATACCACAATACCAATAAATTATCTAACTTATTTGCATTCACCTTTTACCTATTGATTATTTATTGCATAAAAATATGTACATACTTAGTGATAAAAACAAAAAAAAACATTCAAAAAAATTTGAATCACACAAATAGGTAATATACTATTTTATATTGTACATTTTATTCAATGCTCAGCACTTACCTCCCATTCTACTTTATATGTAACACTTAAACAAAAGTAAAAGTTCAATTAACATCTTAATTGTGTTTCCATGTTTCGTTTTAGTCACGTCAAATAAAACATACATACGAAAAAAAATTCAGTCTCAAAAATCTCTATTGCTTATGATTTTTGTATGGTGTAGGATGTAGGTTGTAGTAACTACCTTAGTTCAAGGTTCAAGCATAGTTGTCTCCCTGGCACTTAAACACTTAAAAACGAACCTTGTGGTCCTTTGCAACTCTACTTCTCCTCACATTCGATTAAACTAAAATAAAATTAAACAAAACAGAAGAAAATTATATATAAAAAAATTCTTTTATTTAAGTCTATCATATATACCGGTATATATTTATATGTCAGTTCTTAATTTCTATAAATCTTACATAATAAATGTCTATGACTAAACAGAACACGAAAAAATACTTCTAGCGCACTCCAAACATAATAATTATAATAATATATTTATATATAAAAAAAAAAACAATGAGTCTTTGACATTTTCAAACAAAGAAAAGGAAATAAACAAATACAAAAAGTTGTCAAGTATAAAAGTTGAAGCAATATTGCTAAACAGACTTATAGGTAAAACATTAAACCTAGTTTTGCATTCGTCTAAATGTGAGTCTGTGTCACAAGGCAACATACATTTTTATGTATGTACATAAATAAGTTGTACGACTAGGTAATATAAACAGAAGAAATTTTAACTGGATCTGTATGTATGTACAAATGTCAAGAAAATACTTTAAAGATACTTTTTTTGTTTTTAAATATACGGAAGCCAAATTGATAAAATTGATTTCTTTCTTTGTTAATTTGTCTAATTGAATTTTACAGATCTTTCTTGTCATCGATGGTGGTGGTGTTGGCGGCTTGATCGGCCACCAGTTGATTATGATTTTTGGCAGTGATATTGTTGTTGTTTTCACAAGCATCTTTGGAGTTTTGTAGGTCTTCTTCAGCCTTTAGTTTAGCAGCTTCAGCTGCAGCAGCGGCAATCTTCTTCTTCTTGTATGACTTTTGGTAGAAGTCATTGAATAGGAAGTAGAAGAATACAGCATTGGGCAGGGTAAAGCAAACGGACCATCTTGGGTAACCACAATCTGTGTAGAGTAGTTGAGTTTGGTGAATGAAGGCCATGCAGAATTGGATCTGTGCGTGTGTAGCAAAGCAGGCAGTACAGTGTGCAGGAAATATGAAATTGAATTTGAAAAAGAGAAAAACATAATTTAGCCAGGGATTCGCAGGAGAGTTTTTTTCATGTGTGTTTCGAGCTGTGCTTCTTACCATTTGCATATTTGTGATGTACTTCTTCCACCAAAGGTACTTCTGAACCTTGGGTCCTAGAGCAGAAAGCAGGTAGTATGCGTACATGATAATGTGCACGAAGGAGTTGATCAATCCAATGAAAGTTCCATGGCCACCTGGATAGTATTTAGTTGTTCCCCAGGAGATCATTGGCATGACCGTGTGGTGGTACAAATGCAAGAAGGTCATCTGTCGGTCCCGTTTTCGGAGCACAAAAAAGACAGTGTCTAGTAGTTCGGAAATTTTTGCCAAGAAGTAAACGTACACGCCTCTTGCTTCCTGTGGGTAAAAATTAATTGGTATAAGACAAGCAAAACATAAATATGGTCATTATTTTAGGCTTACCCTGTAGGCCTGTGGAGTATCTGATCTATCGACGGGCTGGCACCGCCAGCTGTAATGCCTCAGCCATGCGCAGTCTAGACCCTGTAGAAACAAAATTGTTAAAATATTGATGGTAAATTGTGTTGTCAATGAAACATACCTCAAAAACGAGCCATACGCTCACTAAAACCTGAATAAAGTTGTAAACGATAAGAGTTTTCTCCAAATTGAAGGGTTTTCGATTCGCCATCCAACGGGGACCCCAATGCAAAACGAAGTAAAGATACGCTGCGATTATTGTGAGACCAGGTACGGGCGATTTGATCATGGGCCAATCATTTGTGCGGGGATCTGTGGAGACAAATAAATTGTTGAGAATGAGTTGTGAATGTGACCACCTCTTTAGAGTCTTAAATAAACCACTGGTGTGGTGTTCTTCAAATTAAAAAATCTCAATGTAGACTCAAAGCAGATGAATGAGAGTAGTTTTTGTTGAAGCATAGTTTTTGGATATGTAAGAGCACAAGTTGCTATCCAAAACATACTTTTAGGAGCTGGAAGCTATTGGTGATGCCAATCTATTTCTTCTAAAATGTTTAATGTACTTAGTACTATTAAAAAACACAAGAAAATGTAATGCTGCTTTCTACGTTTTTGTAACTTAACTAACAAAATTTAAAATGTTCGGTGTTTGCTCTGCTTTTTTGTAACTTATATCATAAAATTCAAGTATTTAAACAATCATTTCTGCAAAAGACTAACAAAGCTATTCCATTCCTTTAAATGACGTGTTTTAAAGTTAGAAGAAAAAAGAAATTTTACTTGGTTCTGACTAATACCGCATCGAAATTCATTACACAGTTAACTCAGTGAGCAATTTCTTTTGTTCTGAGTTGACTATGAAAGCAGAGTAGACTATACAATATACATAAAGTCAACTGGGGCAAGGTAGTGTCATCTTGCCCACACAAGAACCCCCGGAACAGGAAAGTATGGCCGCCAATTCACTGTCAGTTGGTTTGAAATCAATTCAAAGGAGTGGCTGTTATTTCTTTTTTTGGTTACAGTGAAGTCTGAATGCCTTAGATTATTTACGAAGCAGAATATAAAGTACTTCATTAAGCTGCAGTAATAAATAAATAATAAATAAATAAAGTCAAAGTCAGTCAGTAAAAAAATAAGGAAAAAAGTCCAATAACTTATAAGTTAGCATTTGAATCAACCACATGATGAATAATCAGAGTTCACTTGAAGTAGTAAACAATCCACGCACATGCTGCAATAGTAAGTAGAGCGGAACAACATAAAGCTTGGGTCTTAGCTCACGTCTTTCAACCATACTTTGCGAGGAATTGAAGTGACCTATAGTTTTTTAGGCAATTCTGAACGACTAAGTGTGAAAGTGCTTCTCATGGCAGTGTAATTACTCTCGAAGACTTACCAATTCCCCACGAAAAGTGAAACCAATGGAAAAACAATTAGATCTTTACTTCCGGGCATTATATTTAGTTAGCCTTTGATGAGCTTTCGACTAAGGTACCTACTAGAAAATCGATTTGGGTTATTTGCAATATTTTAAAGGCGTCAACAATGAAGCAGCTTGGCACTATGACTATTACGTCGTTAGATGTATGAAATTTAAGTTGAGGTAAAGAACTGCACTGCACGCAGTCAGAATTTGATGAAAATCAAGCTTCTCTGATTTTTCTTATGTAACGCTAATGCCAAACCTCTGATAAGCTGTGTGCTTATACGAAGCATTGACAAATCTAAGAAAATCTATTCAAATTGGTTGTTTGTTTTAAAAGCCTTGTTGTCATAGAAATGAGTCGATAAAGTTGACTCACACCGATGTCACTAAGTTAATGATGAGATCCAAACTCGCTGTTTCGAGACTAGATTGAAAGTGTTGCAACATAGCGGTTAGTAAAACATGATTAGACATAAACGAGACGCATCACGTATACCTAACTAGTCAAGCCAGCCCACATTAGTGCATATTAATGATGTTTACATTTTTGATACACATTTTTTTTTTTTGCTTTTATTATTATTTTTGGGTTCGTTGTCTCAGTTTTGTTATTTAATAAAAATTCAAAAAATTAAACCACCGTAAAACTGGCTGTAGTAGATCTTGTGCTTTGACCGTGCACAAGGTTAGTTATCGGCTCATAAGTATTCTGAAAACGGGGGATACATTTGAGGTATTAACAATCGAATGTAACTGATGGCTTTTCTATGTTACAACAACAAGTTTTGCTATCGAAAATAGTTTTACAGATCATCCATTGCAACTTGTTTTTGTTTATATAACGAAAAAATACAACAGAAAAATGCCCAATTCACAATGCAGCGTCAACACCGGAGGTCCGGAGGTAACCGAGTTTAGTGTCAGTGTCAAAACTGTCAGATAAAGTTTTACTACATGTGAGTTATTCACAATGGTAATGCTACCCTTGCCATGTCTTTTATAACGGATGCAATGAAAACAGGTAAGGCTACACGTTCTTATGCTATGGTCAGAAAAAAGAACACGTTGGTAGTGTGTAGCGTGTTCTGCTTGTTTCAGAAGACAGATAGTAAAAATTGTACTGCAAAAATTGATTTACGACAAAATTTTTCCAACAAGAGCTCAAAATACTCGTATCAATTAAATGTCAGAAGCATGTGCTGCACAGTGAACCTATTCGAAAATCACTTTTTAGTTGGGCTCGTACATTGGGCAATCCTAAACTGGGAGACTTAATGCATTTTGCATTCTGCATCGTTCGCGGCGGATCACTTGTGTGAAGCAGATAAATGGAAGAATTGTTGTCCCATCGAAACATAATCGACCAACAGAATAAATGGTAAATCGTAAATGCATATATTTAACTTATTAGTCTTCCTTCCCATTCGGAATGGGAGAAAAATGGTAGGTCCCTTCCATTCCTCAAAACGTATCGGGTGTTTTCTTATAGATTGGTTTTTCAAATTGGGATAAAATTAACATTTTGTAGTCAAATCGGTCAGATCTAATATCATTTAATTTCAATTTGATTTGCCATTTTATCAAAAACAGGTTGACAAAAGAACAACGCTTGAAGATCGTGCAAATTTATTTCGAAAGTAATGGTTCAATTCGCGAAGTTT
This sequence comes from Melanostoma scalare, assembly GCA_949752695.1. Classification (NCBI taxonomy): domain Eukaryota; kingdom Metazoa; phylum Arthropoda; class Insecta; order Diptera; family Syrphidae; genus Melanostoma; species Melanostoma scalare. The sequence continues at coordinate 228,932,910 of OX456985.1, read as the reverse complement.
AACGCAAGCTCCGTCCATTCTATGGTCAACATAATCGTCCATCCAGAGCAATTGAATCGGTTAACCATGGATCGTTTTCGCGTTACGTCTACTTTATGTGATAAAACGGATCCGCAGAGACGTCGAACAGTGCGCGACGAAAGACCCCGACCCATAGAATCCGTTGCGTCTCTTCGCTGCCGGATTCAACTGACAGCAGTAAGTTTTACCGGACACAACGGATTGGGGTGACCCATAGAATCCGTTGCGGTGTGAAGAGAAAACTTCAAATTGGTTTTAACTGCGCATGTCATCAGTTCTGCCGGACGCAAAAGTTAAAAGTTGGGCTACTTTTTCCGTTGCGTCCGTTGCATCCGATGCTTATGGTCAACCTCTCATAAGATCGTGTGTATTTAATCGAGCTGTCAGTTGAATCCGGGAGCGAACGGACGCAACGGATTTTATGGTTCGGGGCCTGAAGAAGCAGTTGCCGCTGTAGAGCAGAGAGTTGAAGAGGAGCCGAACGAATCGATTCCCCACCATGCACAGCAATTGCAGCCTTGCCCATCAACTTAATTTTGTACAAGGATCTTGGCTTACGACCATATAAGATCCAGCTTGTGCCGCGAGACCATGTAATGTTTCGTGATTTTGGTGTATGGGCCGTAAATGAGATTGATCTCGATGCTGAATTTCATCGCAAAATTTTGTTCAGTGATGAGGCTCATTTTTGGTTGAATGGTTACGTCAACAAGTAAAATGGCTGCATTTGGAGTGAAGAGAATCCACATGAATACCTTGAGACGCCATTACATCCACAAAAACTGACTGTTTGGTGTGCTCTATGGGCTGGTGGAGTTATTCGGCCATACTTCTTCCGAAATGATGCTGGCGAGCCATTTACCGTTAATGGAGACCGGTATAGAGCCATGACAATTTCGTTCCCGAATTGGATGGAATGAATGTGGATGAGATGTGGTTCCAACAAGATGGCGCTACACAAGGAAAGTCGCAATCGATTTTTTGAAGGAAACATTCGTTAGCGCAAAATTCGGCGGAATGGACCTGTCAATTGGCCACCAAGATCATGTGGATTGACACCATTGGATTATTTTCTTTGGGGATATGTGAAGTCGCTCGTCTACGTTCGTCATTAGAGGGTTTGGAAGCCAACATTCGTGGCATTCTTGCGGAATAATGCTCGAAAAAATGGTTGAAAACTGGACCTCTAGACTTGGCTTTATTCGAGCCACGGCGGCCACATTCCCGAAATCATATTTAAACATTAATGGCATAAAATTGAAATTCCAACAAAGCCAAATCGATGGACATTATTAACGATTTTCTTGTGTTTTATTTCAATTCAAAGTTCTATACCTCAAAAAAAAAAAAAAAAAAAATGTACTACTCGTAGGTCCCAGCTCCTATTGTCTCTATTGTAAGAATTTGACTAGTTTTGCTTTGCACTTGACATTTGAAATTATTAACAACTAATTCCGATTCTAACTGTCCCTTTTCACTTCAAATCTTCTTAACATTGTCTCAGACCTTGACAATCGTTCTGAGACGTGTAAACATAAAAAACAATATTCACTCGCGAAAGCTCTCCATTCTAACCGCAAACAATTTGAATGAAATTGAAAGTTTAATTTTTCATTTACTGTACGACGTCCTTATTCAGAAAACTCATTAATCATGTCTTTATTGGGATAAACGCATAAATAATTTAAGCTTCTTAGTCATATAACATACCTGCTAGTTCTGTAAAGATGTAGTTCCAAACGTCTGTCGTTTGATTTAATTCCGCCATAGTTGTGCTTCAACTCCAATCAGTCTTGATAATGATAACACAGTTCTCGAGAACTCTTTGCTTGGAAATTCTTTTATTGGTTTGAAGAGTAAATTCCAAAGCTACGCAATCATTGATGATGGCGCGAATGAAATTCCCTTTTAATCTGAAAATAAAAAAAAGATACATAAATAAATGATTTGAATAAGAAATGGAGGCTGAAAGGTTTTGTCACCACAACGACAGTTTTCACATAATTATGTCTCCCTACATGTTGAGCTTTTTTCTAGGTCCAAAATGTATGCTTGCTATTCCTGACATAACATCTCCATTATTTGGCTTTGTAACGTTTTTTTGGTTTGGTTTTCTTTTTTTTTCTGGAGTCACCTAAACTTTGAGATGTGTGAATCTTTGCAAACATGAACAACAAATTTGGGACCATGTATATGTGTATATATTTTTCTAATGTGACAAAACTTTGCTTATAAATGATAATTGTACAAATTGCTGTTAAAGTACAAAATTGGTGGGTTATAAATTTTGTTTTTACTTTCACTGTCTGTTTCAGAAGATTTTTTTTTTTTTTGAAAATAATCACACACAAGACACAAGTTAGTATAAAGCCACAAGCAAATAGGAAACTAAAAACAAATGATACAAAACCAGCTTCGAAGTTATCATTGTTATGAAATAGCAGGTAAGTGTTATGTGACCTTCAATTGGGTTAGTTGGACATTTATTCCAATTAAAAGCAAGTTTATTTTGATTATGGTGACAACAGTGGTAGAGTGTTTAGCCGATAGGCCACAAGAAAGATAAGGCTGCCTCCCCCGTAATACATTACAATGGGCCAGTACCAGTACTTAATTCGTCTGAGCTTAGTAACATACTCTGTTTTTTTTTTTTTTTTGTTAAAAAGGTCACTAGGTTCGTTCGTTGAACTTTGCAAAGAAGGGTTGACCCAGGTTTTCTTGACAGTAGTATGAATTGTCAGAAAAAAACTGCTCAACCTGAAATCACCTGGTCGTTACCTGAACTGCCTCTAGCAGTATTTCAGGACTAGTAGAGAAAAAATCCAGAGCTGAAAAGAAACTCAGTGTGACTTTCCGGACAAGTTAAGGTTTTTTAAAAACCGTATTATGGCGACCACATGGCAACCATAGGGCTTCAACGAACACACCAATTTACAGTGGTCTTCTTCTTATGCCAAACAAAATTGGGCACCAGGAACAACTTTTGTCGGAATTGCATTTTCTTTCGGAAAAATTACTCTCATATAAAATACACAAAAAGAAAAAATTAACCAGATTCGTGAAGAAAAGTTACAAGCAAACTTAAGCAGTCTTTCCGCCTGCTCTACATTTCAAAAAGTTTGCAGGTCCCCGCTTACCTCAAACATCAATTAAGAGTGTTTTCGATATCAAACAAGTTGAAGCAAAAAATGACTCCCGATCAGAATGTCACATAAAGCGAGAAGCCTTTGCTTACGCTGAGTTTATGCGTCGCTTAGTTTTACTTTTGAGTATCTGACATTTAAAGGAACAGTATTCTTACAATGTGTAGAAAGTATAGATAATATATTCGAACTGAGCAAAAAACTCTCAAATGGTCTCTTTTATGCACTGCGTTCAATTCTTTCATTGGAAGAAGTTTCAATCAAAACTGTCACCGGTTTTAGCCAATGAAAGCAAAATAGGGAGGTTTTTCCAGTAACCGCATGCAGATGGTTAACATTTCTTTGTGGTTAGCAAAAACAAGACTGTAAATGCGGAAATACCACAACCTGACATCTTAATTGACAGTCATTTAAGACCTGCTTCATTTGCTACAACAAAGTCCATACCCCCCACAGTTCTGTTCTTCTGGCATGCAACTCCTATATAAATAGACATAGCAATCGCATTCAATCATTTACCATCGATAAGAGGATTAATTCAAATTTAGAGGCTAAATTCGAATCTACTTCCGCAACAATCTTGCGTTTTTATTATAAAAGAATATTGGAACTTTTATCAAATTAGCATACCCTTCTTGCTAACCTCGCTAACCACAAATAAATAAATTTTGATTTTTTAAAAACCCCATGCATCAGCAACACCACTAATTTATAGAACTTGCATGAGCTCTGACCAAGAAGGTCCATTACTATTCAAACAAAAGGTCAAGAAAACATCAAAAATCGATATTGACGGCCACAAAGAAAAAAAAATAAACACAAACCAAACTCACTTTGCAAGTTGGTGAGAAAATTTAACCAAGGGTCGGTCGGTCGGTTGTCGGTGGTCGATGGTCGGTTAGCTTTAGTTGATATTCTCATGTTTTTAAGCAAATAGACAATTAATTTTCAGGTCCAAAGCTTTGATCAAATATTTGTAATAAATTAAGAAACAATGCGCGTCCGTATGGAAAGCGAACTCAAGCGTACCGGTGCTGGTCGATTACATCATACCAACAATCGGTAATAATCGATGCTCTTTTGACTATGAAGAGACACTTTAGAAAAGGCCAAAGCAGCAATGGTATCAACTCATCATAGTCATAGGTGCCCACAGAAATCACCCAACGGACAACAAAAAAAAAGTGCGAATTGGAGTGTAAATACGAGACTCTGTCTATATGAGAAACTTAACAAGTTCCGGTGAGTTTAACTTTGTAACCTTGACACATCAGCGTTATTAACTCAGAAGGAAGTAGATATCTTGACAATAAAGAAACTTAAAGAATAACATGCTTTGTGACATTGCATTGGTAACTACTAATTATATTTGATATTGTTGTCTGTTTATTTGACCAAAAGACTGTTGCGCATGGTCAATCAATCGGTTAACAGGGCGGGGTGTTTGGCATTGGAAAGATACGATGTGATGACGGCTTAATTATTTCAAGTCTTGAGTGTAGGCGATTATTTATGGGGAATTCCTCGATTGTGAACGTTTTGTTTAGACTTTAGGAAATGAAGTGAGCTCTGTGAAGAAGCTAAGAAGGTTTTTGGCGTTTGACTATGTTATTTGGACAGCGGTATTTTATCTCAAAGGTAAGAAAACTTTGAAATGGTAAATAGTAGGTATGACAGTCTGTCAACACAGTTTTGAGCTTAATGTCAAGTTTTGTTGAGTGGGCTAGGATTATAACAAAGCAAAAGAAGTTGGCAAGACATTATCATTGACGGGGTAAAAGAAAGAAAGAATAGATTCTAAATGAAGAACTTTGTCTCAATATTTCTGACAAAACTAAAAGCTGATTTTCTATAAGATTTTGCTTTCGGCCAAATGGTCAAGCAGAAAAAACCGTAATATGACTGCAAGTCAAGTTACTAGCTGCAATTGCATGAGAACAATTATTTACTGTTATAAATAATGTAGTTTAGTTTAGCTCAGTTTAGACGATACATAGCGGCTCACATGAGAGCGAGAATATAAAATAATGTGTTATGTATTCTATCTCATTCTCTCGGCAACTTCATCCAATACATTTTTGTGTTTCATTACCGTGACGCATTTCTGTTTCATGTAGTTTCAAATCACAAATATTTTAAAGAGGTTTCACTTCAAAAAGTATAGTTGATTTCCATAAAGACTAGACATGAAATTAAAATTCAGAATGGTGGAATTAATTTTCAATTTAGTGAGTTTAATTCAAAATAGATAAAACTTCATAGACGAAGTTCACATTGGTCGATTTGTTGAAACTTCGTTCGAATATATGCGACTGTTTTCTTGTTCTCCTTCTCTGTTACACCAACTTGTCGGTATTGAACAGGCATGTGTGTTGTTTAAGTAGAGTTGCTTCAACAAGTCGACCAGTATGAACATTGCCATAAGCAACAAGGTGAACTAAAGTGAAAAGCAGTCATTTGATTTTATTTGATTTTCAAAAATGGTGGCATATTGGAACATTAGCAGTCCGGAAAAGATATCTGAATCGTTCAAAAATATATCAAACAAACGGGTACCACAGGTAGCATATCATATAGGTTTTTGAACGCACCCAATGATAAAATTTGTTCCTTCATAACGTAATTTATTAGATTTTCTGAGCTAAGAATGCCAAAATTTTCAAAAATGGTATTGCTTTCCAATAAAACAATGATTCAATTGAAAATACTATGTTTGTGTCCAAATATATCATTCTATCGTTATACTTTTCAAATTAATGTTTCGGCAATACTTTGGCATATCTTATGTCATTGTATATTGTTACACCAAGGAACACTATTTCCATCTGTAAGTAAAGTCTTACGCTTTTTGTTCCATTTTCCTTATTTTAATTCGATGAAAAGCCTAAGTGCGCTTCATGAATAAAATAATTAAAATAAATGGGGTGGCGCAACAGCGCCATTTATCACAACCATGCCTTGTGAGGAAATGGGGGAACTACAATTTTCTACCGGTTCCGAACGGCTAATCTAGAGAGCGCTTTTCATGGCAATGGAGGACTAGGCAGTTCCTCGCGAAAGGCGATACAAGTGGAAAAACATTTTTTCCTTTGTTCGGATTTGAACCCCGAACCTCTGGGTTCAACATTTTTGAACTTACGTCGTTGTTCCAACGGAGGTGTGATATTTTCGCAATAAATTGCGAAATCGCAACTAATTGACAATCCGCAATGAACTGGTAATTCGCAATGAATTGGCACTTGGCAAGGTTCACAAGGAACTGTCACTTCGCAAGGAATTCTTACTCTTTCCAAAATAACACATCAGTTTATTTTTTGAAGGACCAATTTTTCGTTCCCCAGAGAGCAGTCGGATGAGTTTTATCCCTTTGATAACTCAAAAATAAATTTTGCAACAGTCAGAAAGCGTTGTTTCTAAGAATGAATATTTTATCATTTTATATTTATTTTATATAAGAGGAGCACCTATAAATAAATTTTCTTATGTATAAACTTAAAGTTTTTTGTGAATTAATTTAATGTTTTGACATAATTCGGCAAGATGTATTTTAGCTGTTCATTGAATATTTATACTACGGATATTTTTTTTATTGAAAAATAAAAATTATTTATGTGTTTGTTTATTTACCAGACAATTCGTGTCTAAGATTGGTAACCGGTTGTTCATTAGTAGTATATGAAAAATTAGCTCTATGGGGGAGATATCAAACATTTAAATTTATACGCTATCATAGTTTATATAAAAAATTGTAGTGACTAGCAACAAGTTTTGAAAAGCTAGCAAAACACATTTTTGGGACAACTCCCTGTACGAACGCCTTTGTCGACTTTGTTGTTGTCTGGTGTTCTGGTTTGTAAAAGCCAAAAGCTTGGGTTTGCTATACAATGATTGAGTTTATAACTTGATCGTTTCTGAAGAACAGTTCCTAAACTTTTTGTATGAAATTTTTCTTCATTTTAGTGGTAACACGAATTGTTTGAAATATAAAAAAAAAAATTTTTCATAATTTTCTTTAAAAGAGATGGTTTTCGAAGAACGTCTTAAAGACAGTCAATGGTATCAGTGGTAGTGAAAGCGTCGCAGTATAACGTTTATTTATTTATACTTTATATTACAATACGATACCTTAATGCACCTTCGCAAGAATCGGGAGAATTCAGCGAGTCTCCTGAGAACAAAACTGCTTTTAACATAGGAATCGAAACAAAGTTGTATGTCCCAATAATTTGTTACTGGAATGATTAAGAGGAATATACTAGACTCTGGCCTATCTGGAGCTCTTTGTGGTCAGATCTTTTTGTTTGTTTATGGGAATATCCTAGGTATTAGACGTATAAGAGCGGATCACTAGTGTCAAACAGATAAGTGCGAAAGTTGTGATCCCTTCGTGATCAAAAAGAACAAAATATGTGTAAATATCTTAGATATCACCCTGTTTCAATTTTGGAGATTGAAAGCTATACTCTTTTGAAAAGGCGGAAAAAAATTGAGAGTTGCCATTTGCCAATGCGATTTGTCATTTTTTTTTTTTTGTATTTTCCCCTGATACTGATGAGGCACGTAGGCCAAACAGTTTGTGCTTTCGAACAATTTCGGTAGGTATTCTGAAGTTTTTAAAGCTTAAGAGGAAAAATGTTTCATTTTGCAAGTATTATGTTTACGTAAAAACAATGAAATTTTTAATAAAATTAATTTATGATTATAATTAAAAAAATTGGCACAAAGTAACCGCTATACATTGACTACGTAGACCGTAGGTCTAAGCAACTATTTTCTTTAAAATGAAAAGTTGCCTATTTTTAAACAAACACGTGCGTTATCTTAGTTTATTAATTTTACATATAAATTAAATTAACATAACATAATAAAATGAGCTGCTTCAAGTTTAAGTCGTGTTTCTTCGACCCCTAGACTCATGTTTTATGCATTCACCGGTACAGAAGTTTTCAAATTAATTCTTTTTGCATAATCTCATATCCCAAATATAGTTTTATATGAATGTTGGAAGAGCCACTAGTGTATGTTAATAACATTCTTTTAATTTAAAACGATAGTTTTAATGAAAGCTTCTATCAACGTTTACAAACTCGATACTGAAACTATTCTGAAAATTAATTTATTTAATGTACAAAGCAACATTTCAAACAACTCTCTATATTTATTTGACTGTCTGCATACATATCACATTAATGTTCGTTTTCCAGAATTAATGACCCGTTTTCATATTGCCTCAGGCTACTTTTAGGCTTTCAGTGACAAATGGCTAGGTGTCTAATTGATAAACGACATAACAGCAAACGGCTAGGGGAAAAGCAGCTAAGCAAGTTGCAAGTGATTAAGCAATTACAAGTGACAAGTTCTGAGCTAAACCCAAAAGAAAAGAAAAAAATCTAGGCTTTCTAATGTTTTCCTAATTTAAAAAAATCAAATTCTCTACAGAAATATTCAAATAACATTCAAAACCAAAAATCATTACTATTGAAATTTTATCGTTATTTTAAAGTTTGGTTATGTAACGCAAATGTTAACAAGCTCAGAATTTAAATAAGAACAAGAAATTGAATAATTAAATTTAAGGGTAGCGATTAAAAAATTTGCAATATCTGCTGGGGGTTTCAACAGAAGAAAACCTGTTAAACGTGTTCGGTTACCTAACCCAAAAGTTTTTGCAGATAACTACATCTTCAAACTTCTTGCTCATTAACCACGCTCAAGAGAATGTTACCATGGCCATGTATCGCAGGATACCGACACTGTAATCGCCAGTTAAATCCAATACAAAAAGTATTAAAAGTTTGTGCTTACTGTTCAGATAATAAATTGCCTTTAATAGTTAAAAAATAAAGAAATATTCTTTCACTTCAAAAGATCATAACTTTCAAATTGTATAACAATTTAAAATGCTGTTATAAAAGAAAAAACTTATAAAGCTCCAAGAATTAATTCAAGAACTTGGTCAGTTTAACCAAAAAGACAAAATCATTCACAGAATGTCTTGGCAATGGCTAGAATAAATTAACCGCTATAGTTCCACTGATTACGCATATTAATTTATCACAATGATAAACGATATTTGCATATTTTTTTACATGGCTAGACTTGATTAATATTCAATTATTTTTAAGAGTCAAGTTTTCAATATTTGATAACCAATTTTTATAAGGATTTTTTTTTTATCATGAACAAAATAATTGAATCTACAATTTTTATCACTCTTGACCAGAAACACTTTGCGATGATGCTCACGTGCAGTGATTTGTTTGTCTTCCCTTATTTCTCATTATCGATGACTTTAGCCCATTTCTCAAAATTAGTAAAATATCACAAGATCTTAAAAGAGGAACTTTAAAAAATTAAGTACATTAACGATGTACTTTCAACTTTGAAAGAAATGTGCCGCCCCCACACACAATAATAAAAGCTCTTCACTCAACAGGGAAGGTTTGCTTTGCTTTTCTTTTCTCGTCAGGCGCACTAGTAGTCCACGTTTTTACTCTACTCACTAACCTACAACCTCCCTTTTGGGAAAAAAATTTCTGTCAGCAAGGATGCACTTTTATTACTTACTCACCTTTCAGTCTGTCCTCGTAAATCACACACACAATTTTTGGTTTTCCCTTTTTCGTTTTCACTTATGTTTCAACAATTTTATAATATAATCCTTTTTGTCAGTTTGGAAAAGTGTTACGAGAAGAAATTCACAACCGTTTGTATAAACAATGCAACACTTTTGAGTTTTCACAATAATTTTGCTTTAAATTGGCATCTATTTTTTTTTTCTCATTGAAAAATTTACAAAAAGCAATGAAAACAAAGAAAACAAAAATTGAAAACTTTGAAATTAAAAGAGCGAACACAAAAATAAATAATAGAAGCCGTTTTCCGTTTATTAGTAGGTGTTAACTGATTTTTTCACTGGCCATCCGGATTCAACGAAACCCATTCACGAACTGAGCTTTGACCATCGAATGCTTTTCTAGGTATATAGATACTAAGTGCCGACACTGTATCAAATGATGGTATGGCGTTTTTTTTTGGTGGTAGCTACGGGTATTTTGGCTCATAGCAAAAGCTTCTTCAGCATCTCGATTGTCGATTGATATTTCTTGCTCTCGCACACATTCAGGCAGGTTGTGTTTGAAGTGCATGATGCCTTAGGGGCTTATGCGAGCCAAAAGGGCTACGCCGATACGGTCGTTGATGGCCTAGAACATAGTTTTTTGTCTCACATGTTTACTGAATGCCATTTAGTCTGCAGATAGGGTTGTCTCAATATTTAAACTTAATTTATGCGAGCTTATGAATCGATCGATCGGTTGACCTTACTAGAGGTCTTTTTCGATTCCGCTGCATGTGTTATTAGCCATAGGTCATTAACTTATGTGGTTCCAACTGAATGGAATAATCACAGATCTGTTTGAAGAAAAGAAAAAGAAGGGGTATTCAAAGCGGTAAAATTAGTGATTTGGTGAGGAAGTGAATTTCGTTTAGCAAAAGAATCGAGAATAAATGCAGGAAATGATTCAGTCGGTGGTACCATACGATTTCAAGGATCTTCTTTAAATGCTGACTTGGACGTCGATGTGGTTTCATAAATGACTTCTTCCGGTTTGCCGTTTATAATGTTCAACTGAATTTCACTTCTTGGTGCTACTTGAAATGAAATAACTATTGGTATAGTTAGGTATTACCAAGCCCCTGGGTACTTCAGATGGCCGGTTATAGGTGAAGAAAACTAAACTGGGTCAGGGGTGGTAGCCACCACCTGCCGGTATGTTGATAATTTCATGATCAAAGTCAAGAACCTAAGAGGCAAGTTTTTTTTCCCCCCCATTCAAAAACTTCAGCTGGCAGTTAAGTTATTTTCCATCTGCGCCTCAGTATTAAGAGATGTCTTGTTGAATGTGGTAAACTATCCTTGGACCTCGAACATTGGCCTGACAGAGAACAAATGCCTTGATCAAAGTCGTTACAAATTCAGAATTTTTGCAAAATTTGTGCTTCTACTTAGATACCAATAAAAAATTATAAATGCAAAAGACCGGGCAAAAAAAAAAGAAAGGGAAGCTATTTTTTTTTTTTTTTTAAATTTGGTTGTTTTTCATATAAAAAGAAACTGGTATGTTTGAATAGAAGAAGTTGGGGTGAAGCCATGCGGATTCAAGTTTAAATTATGTGCATGTTAATTTCAGTTTGATACAAACTCAAAAGAAATATATTATCAGTGTTGAATCACTTAGTATTAAGATGCGAATGTGTAGAACTTTAAAAATAATTTTTTTTTTTTTTTTTTTCAAATTTTGCTTATGGAAACAGCAAAATTTTTATTTCAATAAACGTGTGAATGAAATGTTGGTTTATGAATCCTTCCGGAATATGACAAAAGTCCCTCGTGTGTCGCTAATTAAAATCAAAGCCATGGATATGAGGCGAAAGACGTAGAATTATTATTTACTGTTTTCCTCAGTTCGTGAAAGCAGAGTCGGTTTTCCTTTTGCAGCAACCGCAAACAAAGCCAATTTTCCACCTTTGTTCTTTGTTTTATTTTTCCATTGAAAAGAAATGATTGTTTCAAGGATCTGCGTTATTAGAACTAAAGAATAATTATAAAATGTTAGTGGGTGGTATTTTTTGAGTAACGCGGAAATTTTAAATAAGTACCCTTATGTCCGTGAAAAACTTGAAATGTAGTTTCTAGTGGGCGTGGGTGGTTATTTTTCTCAATTTTTGACTGAGTTACACCCTGAAAGTAAACAATATTCATGTTGTGACATATTTATGTTAACTCATCCTCAGGAAATATTAAGAAAAATGTTGTTTTCTACGATTTTTGATTGAAAATGTTGATCTCTAACTAAGAACCTTTTTTTTACATTTCAGAGACAATGGCGCACAGGGCTAAAGGCAAGCAGTTGTTTACAATCTCACCCACGTTCTTCGTTATACGTGTTAGTATTAGTCATAAAAGAATAAAAGCAAATACAGGAAATTAAATAAAGAAACATCAACATCAACTTGAAATAAACAATAAATTAATTTACATCGAAATCGATATGCAATGGTTTTTAGTTTAAAAACAACACGTTTAAGACATTTACAAAGAATGCTTTGAAATAAACCAGTAAGAGGGTTCTTGTATGCATTAGATACTTCTTATTAGAGGCCAATGCGTTAACTACTATCCAGTTTGGTAAAGAAAGCTCTCTCGATAGGAATCCATTGCTTTCTGTTTCGTTATGCACAGTTCGCTTTTCCAATTCACAATTCGATGATACCACACATTTAAGGGCTTCAAACTTCAAGTTTCTGTAGATTAATGAATGAGACATTTAACTATGGTTAAAAAGGAGTAGTAAGAGTGAACAGCGAAAAACGACATAAGCAAAATAAGATAAGAAAATGAATAATAAGGCACAACAGAGAACGGAGTGCCCAGGATTAAGAGTAATACCCGTGGAGAAACAGTTGGATGTTTTTCGTATTCGAACTCAAAACTCCCAAGTAGAAGGCAGACATGTTTACCATTACTTCGCCGTCATTGCTGAGAGCGTCGTTAAAGACTTTCTATTCGAGAAACATGGTAGACTTCATAAGTTGTCCTATATCTTCAGAAATATTTCTAAAGTTCTCCTTAGACGTTGAATAAAAGACTTCCAAAAAAATTGGTAACAGAGGTGTTTTTGAACTCTTTCGATAAGGACTACGCTTGCGTGCCATGGAGCACAGGACTGGGATGATTAAGGTTCTATGAATTGTTATCTTGGTTTTTCTAGAAAAGGTTCTGCTTCTCAAATGCCATATTTACCCAAAAAAGCAGCGGTTGGCAAGAGTTTGTCTCCGTTTGATGTCCGCTCGGATCTGAACTCTTTCAACCAGTTCATCTTTCGACCAACAAAAGTTGGGATAGTTTTTGAGATGACCTCGTCAATATATGAATGCAGACACTGAGCTCACTGACACAATAGAAAGAAAGATCAAGAATAAGCTGCACGCGAACTTTGCAAGGGAAGACTCTGATGATGATACATATTCGATTTTTTATCCTTACTGGAAATCCGGAAAAAATCGAGAACAAAAGGGTATACGTTAAATAATTTTTCTATGAGAGAAGAGAGTCATATTTGATAGTGTTTGAGATGCTTTTGTAAAGATCTTTTAAGTGACGTCTACGTGGCTAACAATTAAATATACAATTAACAATTGAATAAATGACGATTTTTAGTTAAAGAAAACTTTAAAGTAGTTTTTTGTCTTAAATAAAATAATTGTTGTTTGTAATTGTTAATAAAATCTCCGAAACTACTCAACCGTATATCATACGATTTTCGATTTTTTTGTTTGGGAAAATGCAAACATTTTTCTTTTTTGAAAATATGACATGCGGTATTTGGTCTGGTTCTGATCATTTATTCCAGATATTTCATGAACAACGCAAACATATCTTTTTTTTTTTTAAATCTTCGCTCACTGTTTTTTTGTACCAAAACTGTAGAAATAAATATAAAAAAAAAATTTCTTGTGTTTCTTAATAGTTTATTTTTCAGGTTTAAGACCACTTAATACAAAAATCTCCTGACAATATTGAAAAAGTCGGTCAGGCCGTTCCCAAGTGCAACGGCGATAGCTTTATAAAATTATATAAAATAATTTCTTTCGGCTGATGCGACTGACAGCTTAGGACTCATTGGATTATTTTTGCAAAAAAAATTCATACAAATATTCGATGACAATTCTTAAGGTTTACGAGTCTCGCACTTAACAACACAATTGTCATTTCATTTTTGTTTAAGTTGTCTTTTACTTAAATATCATGAATTTTTTTTTTAGTTGAACAGGCTTTAGTTTAAATTATCACCTTTGTCTATTTGACTACAAAATTATCAAATATTAATTCAAAAATCATCCACTAAGTTAAGCAAGCGTTTTACATTACCACACCGAAAGAAAAACCTTGGTAAAATCAAACATGAAGCTTGTTTGTTTTTGCGTCAAGCACGAACATACTTAAATTGAACAAGCTTGCATTTTCATTTTATTTATTTAAATGCTACAATTTTCATTGCTCAAATCAACAATGTCATTTTCAATTTCATTGTTAACCAACAACGGTTGTGATACTAAAAACATACATGTCCATGATACTTTAACAACGTTTGTGTTTCGTCAACAATTCTGAATTGTTGGTAAAATATGAACATTGTTGATCAAGTATTTTCGTGAGAGTTCAGCCACGTTTTTATTTGCTCAACAGTTTTACCGTAAAATTTTTATTATAAATGCCTGAATTGAAGTTTGACCCATACATTTGATAGGTCAAACTTCAATTCAAGCATTTATCATAGAAATTTTACATTAAAACTGTTGAGCAAATAAAAACGTGGCTGAATTCTCACGAACATACTTGATCAACAATAAAGAACAATTAATTATCCCTTAAGATAAAATGGTCACGAAACTTATCATAATGAATTGAAGTTCCGTTATGCGACTTCACGTTTTCTGTGGGCTTAAGTATGAAAAATATTGGAATTCAAAATGTTACTGATACTTTAACTATTCTTTATTGATTAAAGAAGTATGAACATTGTTGATCAAATATATTGGTGATAGTTCAACAGTGTATTTGGTATTTCAATCACAAACGTGATAGTTTTTGTAATTTCAGCCTTAGTTTTTAGTTAAATATGTTTGTTGTTGATCAAGTATGAAATCAACAATCACGTTGTTGGTTAAAAATTAGAAAATATTCAAATCAACTACGAACATACTTAATTTAAACGTTTTTATGATACTTACCTGAAAAAAAATGATCACCGCAGCATACTTGATTTGAAAATGCGTTCTTATTTGTATTCATCACGAAACTTGGTTAATTTCACAACTTTAGATGAATTGTTGATTAACAATGAAACATGTTTGAATCAACCTAGGTTTTTTCTTTCGGTGCACAGACAAAGTCTGTCAAAAAAGTTGAATGACGGTTCACGTCAGTCACAGAAATAAGTAAAATCAAGAAAATATTTCTTAAGTTGTCAATATAATAGACATCATACATAGCAAATACATAAAAAAATTAAATAGCGGAAATGATTCAAATATTAGAAATATTGATTCAAATAATTGCTGGAAAAAAATCGGTAACAGAATCGTTATCGTTCGATTCTGGTACCGAAACAATAGTTTCTCCTTTGTGCTTAAAGAGAATATCTTTGTGTAGATTTTTTAGTTTAGAACAATTTTCAAAAAAATTAAAAGAGAACCCCTACGGAATAAAGTACCTATCCTTCTTTAATTTTGGAGACTGAACACGTCCAAAAAGAAACTCTACATTCTATAGGAACGCCCTGAAAAATTCAAACACAAAAATAGATTTTCATAAGACTTACATTCTTACCACGTTTCTTAATGGTTTAAACAATCTTCATAAATCTGTATCAAGAAACAAGTAATGCAGATATTTTGAATAACATATTTTAAACAATATAAATTATAATATCGGAGAACAGCCATAACAACGCAATTGGGAAATACCACATAAAAACGGAACTAGATGCACAAGTGCGTACCTATGTATATTTTTTTTTGGCAACAGTAAAACAAAGTAGTTTTAACATTAGTTAATTTCTCTTAAAACTCACTTAAAAATCATGGAAATTTCGTGAATATTTATGTCTCAGTAGAGCGGCAATTTTAATTCAGGCTGAATTTGAATTTGATTACCATACTTAAATCCTATTTGGTGTCTAAGGCAGGGAGAAGAGCAACTAGCTAAAAACTAAAGACGTTGGTTTTTCCAAATCAGATTCATTTTAATTAATTATATCATTTAAAAAGATACTAAACAGAGCGTTTAGAACTATTTGGTTTTTCATCTCAGCACTTTGTCAACCAATTTCGAGTATTTTGCCTATTATTTCAATGCAATCATTATCAAAATTCGAAAAGGTTAATTTGATTCATCTTACACCTCGAGATTATTTAAGTCATTATAGTAACAAGTTGCTTATATAAAGATCAAGACTTCAAAAATAATTGGAAAATGTATGGCATACAATAATAAAGGAGCAATTTTATTTAATATCAAATTAAAAGTACATCTCTTCAACTCCACTACCACTTAGGTTTGAAAGTGGTCTGTCTCATCACTTGGACCAAACATGGTTTAGCAAAATCTAACTGATATGCCAACTATCGTTCCTATCTATCGCATATTAAACTGAATTCAACTAATGATTTTATTTTGATTTTAAATCAACACAGGAGAAGTAGAAAGGAAAACTGATAGTGAAAATATTAAATCCAATCACTAGGAATGAAGTTGAATTTTAGTCAAACTCTCTTCGTCTCGTGGTTAGATTTCGTAGTCATTGTTCAACTATTGATATTGTATCCTTTACACCTACACATATGTATCACTTTGTACTTGTGTCTTATTAAAATAATTTATTTTTTCTTTTTATTGTTATCAACAATGTTTCAAGACTTTTTTGTTCTAACGTTTAGATTCAAAGCGGGTTTTTGAAAATTCATAACCGCCATTTTCGTTTTGAGGGTGCTTTGAAAGCTTTATAATTATGTAGTAACGTCTCTGATAAGTTAACTGTTATAAAAGCTTCGTATGATATTAATACTGCGTGCTTTTAGGAAAGCAATTCGAGTTCAATATTTCTTCTTAAAAATTGTATGCACTAAGGGTGCTAATTACTAATCTTATTTCTATTTTGAAAATATCAATTTATAGTTTCAGTTATATTTACGCTAGGTTAGGTTGAATGAGGGTGCAGTCTCGACGGCAAATCTCGGGATAACGATTAAATGCTTGAGGAGGCGGTTAGCGACGTGGAGGTTACTGGGGACAAGGTAACAATGTGCGAGTAACCACAACGAACCATCTACCATTTGGAACCCTGAATGAACTTTGGGAAGGTGAGAGATGTCCGATTTGTAGAAGAAGTTAATACAAAAACATGCTATTGCTGGCACTAAATTTCTCTTAGAAAATACATCTTTATGTTGTGACGGTGCAGGATAAAGGTCTCGTACTCGTCCCTACTTCAGCAGCTTTCCAAAAAGCTGCTCCCTAACGATTTTTAAAATATGTTTAAGTGAAACCCTTCTATTTTACAGTTACTACTATTATTTCAGATGACTTTCAGCGTTTGCGTTTAAAAATGTGAGAAAATATGAAATGTGCAAAGGCACAATATTAAATGCAATGACACCACGCGATCCTCGACCTGAAAGATACGATTTGACTTGAATTTGTAAAAGTTGATCTCTCGTATGTCTATTTAGGGAAGAGTTCAAATTTTTGTATAAGCTTTTGATTTTTAATGAACCATGACCGGGAGCTAGCGATATTAAAGTTTCCATAACCATATTTTT
This sequence comes from Melanostoma scalare, assembly GCA_949752695.1. NCBI lineage: Eukaryota > Metazoa > Arthropoda > Insecta > Diptera > Syrphidae > Melanostoma > Melanostoma scalare. Next base: position 228,915,361 of record OX456985.1, on the reverse strand, counting down.
TTTCGTTCTCATGGCTCAGTTACATTTAAGTGAATAAAGAAAAGTAACTTAAAAAGCTTAAAAAAAAGTTCAATGTGTGTTCTTTTAAGGTAAAAAGTGACTAGTTATTTCTTTATAATAAAACATAAACAGCTTCCGATGTTTTAAGTGAAAACGTGTTAAATTTCGAGATGCTTGTATTTTCATACACATATGTGTGTTCATAGAATACTAAAATAAGATTGTTAAGAAATCAGGATTGTTTCGCCGTTTTCAATCAACCATTGTAAAAACTCCAGCATCGTCGTTTATACACACAGCTCGAGCAGTCTCAAGTCTGAGCTTTAGGGTTTAGGTACTTGCTTTCAAGAATCAGCTTGAAAAGTGCATTTTTTTCATTTCCGGTAGCCGAATGATGTAAATATGACATACATGCGAACTACTAGAGCACTTAAATGACTGAAATAAATGAGAAAAAAAGTACCGCATGATAACAATGAATAATTAAAGAAAGATCATCGCAGTTCAGTTTCTGATTCTGCTCATTGCAGAATTGATTATCCAACAGATGTACAACTTGGTCTAAACACAATCCCATCGTGCACTGGAGCTCCATGTGATAAAGGAGTTAGAGCGGCGATTGATACTGAACATTTTCACCCTGTGATAGAAGCTAGTGACTGAAAAAAAAAAATAAATAAATAAATAGGTTGGCGCAACTGAGCGAAGAACCCCTGAGCCTAGCGCATTTCTCACAACCATGCCTTGTGAGGGGATGGAGGAGACCTACAATTTTTCGCCGGTTCCGAAAGGCTAATTGACAAAGCGCTTTTCATGGCAATGGATTTATTAACGGAGGACCAATTTCTCGTGAAAGGCGATACCCGTGGAAAAACATTTTTGCCTCTGCTGGGATTCGAATCTCGAACCTCTGGGTTAGCAGGTGTACATGCTAACCATCACGCCACGGGTACCACTAGTGACTGTTAATAGAAAAAGCAGACTCTGGCATCGTAGTGCATACCACCGAGTAAATAAAACATAGAGAATAGAGTAAACTAGTATCATCCCTTTTGTCTCAAACTACCTCAAATTATGTTTGCGGCTGCATATGAGAGTCATTATTTTCACTTTTCATATTGTAGTTTTCACCTTGATCCTTGATGGACAGTAATGTTTATTGTGAAAGTTTTGAATAAAGCTTTCATCATTCTCAACTGTTAAAATTCCAGTTATAGCGATCAGGAAAACGAATCAGGAAAAATTTTCAAATGGAATAATAACTATGTTCTCGTTACAAATGAATAACAAATGTTATACCATTCGATGGCAAATCACTCAAAGAATTTTTTGTGCCCAAAAAAGATATAATAGAACAAATATTTGCTGTTTAATTTGTATTTTTCTATTTTCCTGTTTCAATTCCACCAGGAAAATAGAAAAATACAATTTTACTGCAAAGTATTTGTTCAATTGAACATTTTCTTGGCAAAATAGATTCTCTGGGCTGTTAACTATTGATTGGTATAACATTTGTTATTCAATTGTAACAAAAACATAGAGATAATTAATTTTGAAAATTTTTCCTGATTCGTTTTCCTGATCGCTATAACTGGCACCTTAACTCGCTATTTCTATTCTGGTCATGGTGTTTTTTATTCCTAAACTTATATTAACTTTTATTTTCGATCACAAACATGTGACTGTTTAAAGTATAAAAGCCTCAGTTTGCATTTTTTTAAGCGGCTGATCCCTGACAGCCGAAGACTAACCTTGTGTTATTTGTGGCTGGAAAATTTTATTTTGTTTTAATAAGCTCATTTCAGTTTTTATGGCACCCTGTGACAGACATGAACTAGTAACAATTAATAAGTATACATTTAGGCGCAAAAATAAAAAAATATTCCATTTCATTGAAGTTGATGTCGTCAGCTAAACCCTTGTTGACACTGTAAATAAATCATTTGCTCTAATGACAGTGTTTAACAACAATCATTTATACAGCTACCTTACGATTATTACTCTCATCAATAATGTTGTTGAGATACTAAACAATAACAAAGGAATATTTTAATAAGTTCATGCGTAAATGGTGAATGACTTGTTTGTAGAAACAATGCAACTGATTTGTTTGTGTTCAAAAAAAAAAGAGAAGCTGATCTCAATGAACTTTTGAGATAAATCTACTGAAAAGTACCGATTTTTATAAGGAAACAATACATGGCTTTAATTAGTGAAATTAGTATTAACTGTACGGTCTAAGCTTATTAAGCGACTAAAAGAAAAAATATTAATTACATACATGGATGCCTAGCTATTGTGTTTCCTGTTATTGCTATGAATTACACAAATTAAAAGAGAGGTTTACTTAAGGAAGCATTTTTTTAGAACATTTTTACTTATACCATTCGCACAAAATCCTTGAATGTTCGAAGTTCCACAACGATCTTTACCTTCATAGCTATTTAGTTTTTTTTTCACACATGTTACTATCGATATGATACGATTAAATATAACTATTCCAACTCGTTGATTATATAAGTTGGTTAGATACGAGCATGGTAGTGAATTGCTCTCACATGGCATCATCTGTTTAAAAACATGAGGATAGATATTCCACTCCACACTAGTGATTTCTTTGGTGTTGTGTTGTTATCATTCTCATTTAGGTGCTAATAAGTTGGTTCAACAAAGAAAAACATAAAAATTTAGAGAAGGAGGAGAAGAAGAAAATGATGGAGAACCGAAATATGGCAGAAAATAACATTTTGCTTTTGATTTCCTTGATCAAACAATTAGAACCTCTAGTTGTGAGTTTTTATTATTAGTGTTTCATCTTCTGCCAACATTGGTTTAGTAAACATTGGCATGCTTAGTTATTTCTATTTTTCATTCTCAAATATACCTTATCAAAATTTTCAGCTATTTGATTTTTGATCATGCAAATGGCTTGAAAAAAAATATATAAATAAGCATTCTTCTAATTTAACTTGCAGTGGTAGTGTGTTTGATTGCGAAACTAGAACGTGAAACAGTTCGAATGCGCCTGATAGCCGAAATTCAAGGAAACTAACTGGCATGAAATTTGTGAGGATGCACATAATTAGGAACTGGAAAAGGAAATGTCCTATAGCTATTCCGAAGATATGGGGATGAACGCCACAGATCTTCGGAACGGCTACAGATATAAACCGAAAGTTTAAAAAGTGACGCCCATTGTGTAATATCCGTCCGGACGTTGCTTGGGTTTGACTTAATTAAAACATTGGTGACACAAAATTGCAAAAAAAACGATGAAGCATCTGAAATCTAATCGCTCCCAAATGTTACAGGATTGGATAACATGCTGGATATTATAGCTGTTTTAAATTCCATGCAGAGTTTGTATGTACGAACACAGTACGGATTCTAGGCAGTTACATGCTACCAAAAGAGTGAACAACATCGCAAACTTTGGTATGCAAATAAAGTATAGTAGAAACTCACTCATACGAATTTAGGTAAAAATTTTGTGAACTTTGACGATGGGTCCGAAATATGAAGAAAATCTGAAATTCTGGCTGCACATTTTAAAATACATATCTTCAATTAAAAACCACTGGAAAATGAAATTATCTAAAATATATAAAAAGGTTTAAGGCTGCATTATTAGTCGAACAAGTCAGAAGGGAGGCTTTGATTTATGAACTGGCTTCGATTGAACTGATTTAAAAACCTGGGAGTGTGGTTGGCTCCAAATTTAATAAATTTTAGAAAGAACACAGAGGATGAAAGCAGTGATACCAAAAAATGGCGCTCAACATGATAGGGTCTTAGTTCTTTTTCAATAATAATATCAACCCTTCATGCAAATATCAAGTGTTAAACACGCAATACCAACAGACAACCTCTGTATATGCTACGGAGTGCAGGCATTTGGAGTGACCTTCTGTTAAGAATTGGAAGCTGAAAAAATTTTTTCTTACGTGTATTGTGACGGGTACATCAAGGGGCTATGAATACCTTTATAATGTGTAAAACACATTGCGAGTATTTACTAAAATAGGAGCAAAGCACTTTGCTTTTATCATAATGTAAGGGAAAAACAGAGTCAGGTAGAGCATTCCACATTCGGGTTGCGCATACAAATGGAGTCATCATTCGAAATCGAGAATCTTATGTATGCTCCAAAAATCAATAAATTGTTATTAGACTACTGCGGTTCAAGGCTTATTCTCTTAGAGAGTGGGGAGCCAATTGGTCTTGTTTCTCGACATATCAATATGACTTTGTCTAAAAGGAACATTCTTGAATGGCAGGACTTATTGCCCAGAGCTTCTTGTCCAGCTACCAGTTCCATAACTCAAGTCTGAATCTTCATATAACAAATTATTTTCTATAGCTTCAGCAATAGACTCCCTAGATCGATAAAACCCATCTAAAGTTCTTCCTTCCACACACACCTGTTGAAAATTTTCGTTCAAGCTTGGTGCTGATCTGCGCTCCTTCAAAATGTTTCTCTAGATCCTGTTTGTGGAAATTCATAAGCAAGTGACCTGGCTTACGGAACTGATAACAGACAATGACAATTAATGTTCTATAGTTCTCTATTTTTCGACTGATTTGACGCTTTTCAGAATATGAGACAGTACGCGATTTTTTCCTTTCCGTTCAACAATTTTTTCCTGTTGTCTTCGAAACGTGTTTTTAAATTGAACGGAAATCTTTACGTGTATGTTTGTATTTTTCAGCATGATTTTGGGTTTTTTTTAAAAAGACGTTTGATTTTAATTGTAACACGTTGGCGTTCATGCTATCTTCTTGCTGCTCAAAAGCGCAGTTGCGTAATTAAGACATTTTGTTTAGGGTGGAAAATTTTGTTATCTTTCTCTTTTGTGAAGTAATTTCAATACTTATATGTAACTGAAATGATCTCAAAAGTTGGATAAATTGCACATTCTCTTTAAATTAAGAATTTTACCATTTTGGGAAAAAAAACTATTTTTTATTATTTCTCGAATGAATTAGCCATTTTGTTTTTTTCTTAGCAAAATCAACTTTAAAACTTATAAACTTACTCCTCTATCTCCGATTTGCACCCTCTCATTAAATAGCCATCCGCTATTTTTTAAATACAGGGTGTTTTGCATAAGATGCAACAAAAGCTCAGGACGGATAGGCTAAGTAAAGACAAGAAAAAAATGTACGGGAGAGTAGTCCACCTTCCTCCGTCTAGGTGGGAGGGGTAGTTTTACAAAAAATTGACTTAATTTGTTTTAAAAAATTATTAAAATCAACGAAGCCACTTACTGTCACATACTAAAGGTGTTTTTGAAAACTTATACTTTTTTCTTTACTTACTTTACTTGACGATTCAGTTCAAGTTAATTTATTGAACTATTTTTGAGTAGTCAAGTTTCAAACTCAAAATTTAGACAAAAAAATCAAACTATTTTCTCTAAGCAGAATCTTTACAAAATATTGCCTTTCAATTTATTATTAATTTATTTATTTTTAAATAACCAGTGCTCTTATCAGTTTCAAAGGTCCCTTTTTATACTCTGATAACAAAGTTGAATCGGTCAAACAGCCACAAAATTGGAATTTTTGGAAAAAAGTACCATTTGTTTTTTTTCTTTTTCAATTTCTCAAAAACTAAGCACGTTCGGTTTTCTGTAATTCGAAACCATTCACTAAATAGACTTTGACTAAAATGTTAGTTAAAGAACAAAGTACATGGTGAAGTGGACCTTTGAAACTCAATTAAACAAAAGATTAATTGAATATGATCGGCCTGCTTATATACATTTCTCGTTTGCTTTATTCTATTTGAGTGTTCCTTTTTTTATTGAATAGAGGGTAACCACTGATATTTGCACTGCCATGCTCGATATTTTTTTAGTTAGGGGCACTAAGGTTGTATTTTTGTTTATGCGCAATGAACGGAAATTAAAATTATTTCCGTTCATTGCGCATAAACAAAAATATATGATAAATGTATTTTATTTTTCACTTCGGTTACTTGATAGGTAAGGTGATAAACGACACCGGATTATGATTTCTTCCTTTGAGTGTCCTGAATCAGGCGCGAGATAAATTCATCCAATAGCACAAAAAGCACGAAAAACTCGATGTTCACAATATTTAAAGTACTACACGAAAGTTCTTTATCACTTCAAATAAATTAGATGATAACGGAACAAACGAACAACCATAACCTTTTGCAGTTCGAAGATAACTGATTCAATTATCCTTGCCTTATAATGTGGTTAACACAACACAAAAACACGATCACTTTTGCTGACCGTTCTCTGTCTCTATAATAACGAGGGTAGTTCATTATTCATTAGTAGATGTCAACTGAGGGAATGCATTATTTTCATTGCTCGTTCAGTTGCAGTTTCATTCAACCACATCCAGTCTAATAAAAGATAGACACTCTGACGTATGAGTGCTTTTTTATTAAGTAAATCAAGTTATTTTAAAATAATATCGATAATTATAATTTGCAGCGCAGTCATTTTAATGCTCAAGTTCTCATGTACCCGTTATATCAGAATGATGTCAGATTTATGGAACCTTATTCTTTTCGAATAAAATTATAAGCCTGTGTATGTATGAAATTAAATACAAATTTTCATAAAAAGATTTCTCAAATGATAATTAAATTAAATAAAAAACGCCCTGGAAAATTGTTGCCATTCCTTTTTCAATACTGTGTCAAAGGTCTTACTACAACAGATAAGAAATAAAAAGAGTAGCGTTAGCCTGCTTATAGATATAATTATAAACTGTAGAGAGAAGCAAGAAATTTGTCAAGTTAGAAATTGGATAAAAGAACAAAGTCTATTTATATGAACTGGAACACCTTTTATGTTTATTACATAATTGGAATCAAAACAACGCTTTTGTTTGTTTACAAGAATGTGGTAGGAATCTGCGTCTCCTTTTTTTCGTTTGTAACATATTTCATAATTGCATAGTCAAGTGCAGTTCAAAGTGTTAACACTTTAAATTGTTCGTTCAAAGCTTTTGGCGCGGCACCCGTTGCAACTCTTAACGAGATCAATTATTTTTCATAAAAAATCATTTGACATCAGTTGAATAACAATTAGCTGGTGGTACTTTTCTTAGATTTCAATGTGAGGTGGTATTACTTGGTGTGCGACAAAGTTTTTTACCTTCTTCTTCTTCTACTTCTTCATTTTTTTCTTGTCGTTACAAGCATTGTGATCAAAACGAGAGGATCACTAGTGTGAAGCAGTTAAGTGGGACAGCTGTGATCCCTTCGAGATCACGATGCTCGTAAAGCAGGAAAAGAATGAAGAAGAGCAAACATCGTGATCTCGAAGTGATTACAACCCACCCAACACTTTATCAGCTTCACACTTATGATCTGGCCGTGAGATGTGTGCCGCACTAGCTTCAGAAAGCAGGTTTTTAAAATACCAGTTGGAGCACTCAGATCTAAATACCGGTCAATTGTACTACCAGATAGCAACCTTCTTTTTGTTATAGCTTTCCAGATATTCGTAGAAAAGCCAAAAGACGCTGCCATAATAAGTTACCAGCTCTCACCATATCTGCGACTAGTATCTGTGACCTCGTGCGAGAAAAATCAGGACATTCACACAGGAAGTACTCTGCGGTGTCCTCATCCTCCCCACAAGATTCACAGAACATGGTATCATTTTTCATTTAAGTCTAACAGTTTAAACGCTTGGCAAAAGAGAAGTGCCCGCTGGCAACGCCAATAAGCTTTCTACAAAGACAAAAACAGAATTTTTACTCCAGCTTAGTTGACCACGGCTATAGAGCCGTTCACACTGTACAATTACTTGGACCGACTTTGGCTTGAACGACCAATGCTTGACAATGTGAACTCTCAGACGACCGCTTGACTTTTTGGAAGATTTTCAAACATTTTTGAAAACTTTGAAGTTGAATGGAGCGGAGGAATATATGACATAAAGTTGGAGGACAAGCTTGATAGTCTGAACGCAAACTACATCCGACCATCCAACATCTGTCAAACGAAGTCTGTCCAACTAATTGCATAGTGTGTACACGTACACGGCTTATCTCTGTTGATTGGCTTCCTCACGGGCCACAACAAGGAAGGATCATTCCACTTCCTCTGTGAGTGTCCTAGCTTGGCCCACATTAGGAAAAAAGCCTTCGGAGAATACTTCTTCGACGAACTAGGCGACATCTCTAACCTCCCATTGAGCAACGTCCTGAAATTTACTCAGGGCTCCAAATGGTTCAGTGGGGGTTCCCTACCCCAATAAACCAATCACCAGCCCAAACCTCTACCTCTCCAATCCTCCCACCTCCTCATCCTCTGTTTTCCCGGGAGCAAAATGGATCCTTGAGATCCGAGTGAGTTGCTGCCACTTGTATCTGCACCCCCCATTCAACCTAACCTAACCTAAACCTACCAGTTTTAGATTGTTCAATGTCTGAGGTTACCCAAATGCAGGTGTCGTTGTATTTGTGTGTGTACCAGAAGTGTTTTGGTCTGTCTTTCTCTTTCTTTCTTCGAGATTGTGTCAGAGCGTTGTATGACCTTATTTTTCAATGGAGTTTTCTGTATCATCTCTCCTTTTAACATGAAAATACCAACTGGGAAGGTCGGGTTCTATTTCTTCAAAAATGACCTGAAATTTGTCACAGATATTGGGACTTCTTAGTTCTAATACGATCATGCTTTGCTACTCCAGTGTTGTCATATTGAACAGTTAAAAAGATAAATTGCTAGAATTGATGCACTCAACAGAACATTTCCATAATCATTGCCTTCTGACCAATAGACCGAAACTTTTGTATATTCTAAGGCATAGTAGTTCTTTCCAAATGGCATCCTTTGGTGGAGCGGGTATTATTGAAGAACAAGGTTTCAATGATTTTTTTTAAATAAAACTCTTTTGTAAATGCAACGTTCGCCTTTATGTTTATACACAAGCATCAATTATAATTACTATCGTTTCAACCAGGTTCATAATCAAAAGCTCAACTATGTGTAAGCAAGCCTTTGAATAAGTTAGACCCAATCCTTCCGGGGGTCAGCTAGTGTGAATATAAAAGTGAAGTTAGTCGATGTCTGTGATTCCCGTAGCGTAATGATTATGGTGTCTGCTCTTACGTGGAAGGTTCGAGGTACAAATTTCAGAAATATAAGAAAAATGTTTTATCTACTGGTATCGGCTATCCCAAATAACTGGCAATTTTTTCAGATGTAATTTCATGCCATTAAAGGTGCTTTCTGTGGTACACGTGGTGTGATGGTTAGCATGTCCACCTGCTAACCCAGAGGTTCGAGTTTTGAATCCCAGCAGTGGCAAAAATGTTTTTCCACGGGTATCGCCTTTCGCGAGGAATTGGCAAGTCCTCCGTTGGTAAATTCATTGCCATGAAAAGCGCTTTCTCAATTAGCCGTTCGGAACCGGCAGAAAATTGTAGGTCCCCTCCATTCCCTCAGAAGGCATGGTTGTGAGAAATGCGCTAGGCCCAGGGGCTCCTCGCTCTGTTGCGCCACCCTATTTATTTATTATAAAGGTTTTTCTCGATTACCCCTCGAGAATTAGCAAAAAAGTACAGGGTCTTTCCATTACCTCACAAGATAATGGTTGATAGAAATACCCTAGGTTCCGGGCTTCTTGACTCTGTTTCGCCACCCTATACTTTTTTATTTATTTCGAATTTAGTACTTACATTCCCCAAAGAGTTGTATTTAGCTACTGTTGGTTAGCTTTCTATTACTTTTAATTTTGGCTAGAAAAGAAATTTCAAACTATCATTACTACCCACAAGAATCGGTTGGTAGTCGTTTCTTCAATGGGAGTAAAAGTTCTCAAAGAAAATTCAAAACTCCTGTCAAAGGCGGGTCCGAAGCTACTCAGATACAGCGAAACAAATTCTCAAATTCTGTGCCACAAAAGCAGAAACGTAATCCATTCAAACATTTTGCTGGAATTCAACGTATTATAGGTCGAGCATCTGTGAAGCAAAACAATCTGCGACCACCTTCAAATATTTCAAACTCCTTTCCATTTTTTTTTACTCAAATTCAATTTAATACAAGGCTTAAAATTGTTCGACCCAAGATATCTTTTTTATCCCAAATTATTTAAATTTGTACCCTCCACGCTGTACGTACACACTAATTACAATCATTTAGACTAAGTCAACTGTTTTATTGATCAGTTAAGTGCTCCAATTTTTTTTAACATGTATGATAAGTTCAAAAGATAAAAAGAGGCAACAGAAAAAAGTAAACTAGTTTTATAGCAGTCGTTGCTACTTTTACAGCTTTGACCGAAAATCTAATGCAAGTGTGGTCAACGGTCATCGTCCGTAACCCACTGCGGTCAAGTTTAACTACTTTAAGGTCATTTTATAGAGAACAGTGTGAGTGCACTTTACGAGCATGTGTATGACGCAGAAGTAGGTATACCTTAGATTATCTCAGTGTATACAACATCAAATATTAAGTTCAATACCAATGGCTTAATCGTAACTCTCTTTACCAAGCAAATAGAATATCAAGATTGGTTTTTTGCTTTGCAAAATATGATAGTTTTCCATGACATACTTTTAATTTTAATATCACGACCGTTTGACCCACTGGTTTATTCGATTCTCATCATTGATAGATGCGGAAGTTGCATACGTTTGGTGTGTATTCCTTAATGAAATTCACATCAGATTTTGACACCCGGAATAGTGCGAAAATGCGGATTTTTTTTGTTTTTCAAAAAGTTTAAGGTGAATCAGTTTGATTATGAATAATTTAGTACAAACCGATAGACAATCGAAAATGATTAGATCGCATCACATTTGAATGTGTATATTAGTACCCCAAGTCCCTTAAATCTCTCTCAAGGTCAATCTTCATGTCTTCAAAAGTTATTACTAATCTAATATATTCATGCAAATAGTGGAAAGATTATGCTAGGATTTATATAACTTATGGTGTTTTTCTACTTTTAGTTTTTCTGGTTTTACTTGTAGACTGGCTGGTATTCCCCCCAAAACATTCCAATTGAGCACATGTTATCTAAAGATGACGCTTTAGTCGTTAGTCATTTTCGTATTTCTAGTGAACAGTTGTAAAGGCCCTTTGAGTAAACAAAAGAAGAAATTCAAATCTCAAGGTACACACATTCACGATTGGTAAGAAACTTGTTTGCAGATTTAATTCGGCAAAGACGAAACGTATGAAAAACTTGTTGATTCAATGATCTTGATGGCAATATACTTCCTGACATCATGGGAATAGTGTTTTAATTTTTTGTACAAAAGTGGAAAAAAATACCATCGCACTATTATCTTAACATTTTAGCTGAAGAATAAGGCATAGCAACATTTTTAAACTTTAATGTTCTAGATACACCGGTTTTATAAATTATATCGGCATATGTGTTCCTTTCTACGCTTTGGTCTTTCTTAAAGATAAAAAGTTTCACACAACTCCAATGAGAGTCTCACTATGGAGGAAAGGGAAAAAATTACATTTTGAATGAATAATATATAATGTCGAAAAAAATTGTGCTTTCTGTTTCAATTCAAATTCAGAATATTTATGGCGATCTGGCTTTGCAGCTGTTATATAAAATTAAAGATAAAAACTACGGGACATCGACCGTGTTTGACATTTCACTTCTTCTAATCTTATGGACACGTTTTGAAAACTGAGATAGTACCTCATGGTTAGAGTTGTTGACTTGTAGTATGGGTTCTCTAGACCGTTGGTTAGATTTAAATTATTTACATTTACATTTACATGAAACCTACTCCACACATAAATCTGCGGAGTAGGGGGGTTGCAGCCGGGCGACAAAGACCATTTGGCTGATACACCACAAGACTAACTACACAAATACTACATAGAACAAATAACACATGACAACAGCACGCAGTAGTACAGGACGGTCCCCCATCTTGTCACTAACAGCGCTCATTTCGATTTAATTACGGTGTTCTAATGGGAACCGACTCTTTTCGGTTGACAAGGCCGTTGTCGATTTGACTCTTGTTCTGCGGTACTATGTAGACAGTAGAATTGCTCCAATAAACTTAATTAGCTTCACCATCGATTTTCTGTGGGCTCTTTGTTTCATTATTTAAGAGCTTCAAAGCGTAAAAATTGAGCTGTGGTAGCAGTTATATTGAAATACTTCATTTTTTCTGGAGAGTCTAAGATCAAATTTCCTTACTGTGAATAATTTCTTTCGATTTCAAGCGGTCAGTGGCGGTATCAAGTCATCTGATACTGACTTTATAAATGCTGGTGTGCCACAGGGCTCCATTTTGTCTCCCACTCTCTTCCTTATTTTCACAATTAAATAAATGGGGTGGTGCAACGGAGCGGGGAGCTCTGGGGCCTAGCGTATTTCTCACAACTATACCTGACCTGGTAAGATTCCGAACAGCTAATCGGGAAAGCGCTTTTCATTGCCATGAAATTACTTGCCAAGTCTTCGCGAAAGGTGATATTTTTTTTGTTTTCTGTTGGGACTTGAACCAAGAACCGCCCACTTGGGAAGCATCTAATAATTTTAATAGTTTTGTTTTGTTGTCTCAACCCTCAGCTTCTCATATTCGTTTCCAACTTCCGGTCCCTGCCTTTGGAACAGGAACGATTTAGTATGACCTCTCACTGAATTTTGACCTTGATAGCATTTTGACATAGGTTAGGTTAGGTAAAATTGGCTGTTAGCTCGGCCAACACAATTAGGCCCGTTGGGCCCATTGTGATACTCACAATGGATCTAATATATCCTTATCTTAATGGAACCATTTCGAACTTACAATGAACCGGGAGATACGCAGGGCGTCAATGTGAGTAAGTTCACTAGGGTCATCAAAGAAATACGAGCCTAGGTGTATCCTGGGCGTGAACAGAGAAGGTGGGAAATAGTTTCCTCCACCTCCTCATCCCTACAGCTTCTGCAAAAATTCTTTGAGACGACTCTTAGCCTTGTGGCATGTCTTCCTATAAGACAGTGTCCTGTTTCTTTTGAGAGAGATCAAGACGTTCGACCGCTTAAGATCTAGCTTGGGCAAGATCAGTTTCGTTGCGTTACACCTTAAACTGCTTGACCATCTCAGATTAGTTTTCTTGTATGCGTCCTGCTTGAGCAAGAGTTTATATGTAGCGATTTGTATGCCAATACTCTCCGTTTTCGGTGAGAAGGGCAGAAGTATTTCGTTTCATCTGCTTTGCAGTTTCCTGGAGTGTCTCTATGCTCCGGTACCCAGCACAGGTGAATGTTGATCTGCTATGACACCTCCCTGAGAGATGATCGGCAGTTAAGGGCTTGAATAGAGTTGAAGGAATTTGATGCCAGGGATTTGATGACCGCCTGGCTGTCTGAGAAGATGCATATATCCTTTGTGGATATCATGTTTTCTCTGAGCCAAGACAGAGCTTCGCTAATTGCCATCACTTCCGCTTAGAACACGCTACAATGATCAGGAAGCCGGAACGAGATGTTTAATCTTATTTCGTCTGAACAGACACCACAACCTACTCCTTCATTTGTTTTTGGACCGACCGTCTGTTCTGGACGGTAAAGTCGCCCTGAAATTTGTGTAAAATTCGAGTTATGGTGTGGTGTATGTAATCTGTTTTTATTTTGGGGTCTTAGAATTGGTTCAGAATGTCAGCAAGACCAATATTGTTGTTGGTCCATTGTGAGATTTCTTGTAATCGAATAGCCGAATTCGCAGCTGTTTGTTTGCTGTAGATGTCCAGTGGGACTATGTTGTATTTTGACATAGGATGATAAAAACTGAGGAACATTCAATGCTTGACAAACCCAATGATGTCTTTTGTGTCGTTATACAGGAACATGTCCCCACTGGCATTTGCCTCAATGAAACCGAAAAACTGCCAGTACTTCCTCTGTGTGAAAATATTGATCTTCGTTGGAATAGCCATCACATATTTAAAGTCGGTAAAAATACTGCAAATGCTTAGGTGTCCTAAAATGTTACCCTTTCTGGTCCAGGCACAATTAACAAAACATTAATTTCCCCAAAACTTAAGTAAGACTTCCACATTGGGTTAGATGCTTTTCAAATACGCACTTGACAGGGTCAAAACAGAGCTAAAGTTAGAGTATCACCTATCAGTTTAAAGCTGAAAAGTTTAACTTTTGAATCAATGGATTATTCTCTTGAACATCTTCGTAATGTTACCTGTCCCACGTATCACTTTATCCACAGTAGTGATCAATAGAAATAGCCAGTTGCATTCCTCCTCAAAAACAACTTTGCCACAACTCCCGCCCACCTTCGGATGTACAGTCAAGTGTATTTTATTAAGCCGCTCACTTCGAATGTGGAATACTGTGACTAACTCTGTTTTAAACCGCACTGTGTGAACAATTATTATCAGTGTCTTCTACTTAATACTCTCCTAAGATCGTTAAGTTCGCACTCTTTGTCACAACATTATAAGGGTATATCGATAGCAATGTGATGTGGGCGCAGATTATAAAAAATACTAAAGTTTTGTTGTCTTTCGAAAACCATAACCAGACGAAACTGTAGACTGTTAGAACTTTTGAATGGTGCAGTGTTAAAACAGTGAAACGTTTACATTTCTAGCTTACACTTCCTTTTTTCTTCTTCTGTAAAAAAGAAGTAATGAAAATAAATAAATTTTTGCTTATTTTCATTATGCGAATAGGTACATCAGTTCGACTTAGCTTTGTCTTTCCATTACAATTTATAATTATTACAAATGTGATTATGTTAACCTATGCCTGTGAATTATGTAAGTGAAATTATTATCGACCCAAGGCTATCTCTCTCTAAGTTACACACCTTTATCCATCATAATTTTTTTTTTTTTTTTTTCAAACGTGAAGAAATGCTTTGCTAAGTAAACAACTGCTCTCTGTCCACCCATAATACATACGACAGTCGCGCGACTTAGATAAATATGAACGTCGATTTAAATAACAAAGCAAAATGCATCCAGCGTCCGAAGATCAAGCCCAGGTCAATGAGATCTACTAATGCTCTCTTGCTCACATTTATTCCGCACACGTGGAGAATTAGTAGTGTGTAGAGAGATATTGTTTGATAATTGCAAATAATCTGTTTTGTAATATTTCCATAATACTTTAATTTTTTTTCCATAATAGCAAATTGGATTTCGATCATTTGATTTCTTGGAAAACAATCTGGTAATTGACACTGGCGGAAATATTCCCTGAACGATAAACAGGTCCTGCTTATGGTATTTGCCCTTCAATAATTTTTCTGCCGTCAAAACAGGGTTGTAACCTTTTAAAGGTAAATGCATCTTGTTTACGCAAATGACATGTAGACCTTGATTGGGGAAAAACCTTTGTGTCATATAGTTCTTCTGTTCGAAACAATCATAAGAAAACAAGCTTTGGTCGATCTATTTTTTTTTATTTTTTTTTCACAGCACATTGTATGCACCAACCACTGCAGGGCGGTACCCGAAGGATATTATGTGAAGTGATTAAAATCAAGAAATTCAACGCCACCAAACCGGTCGAAATTATCCCAAACCAACTCTTAAATCAGCATAGGGTACAATCATTGTTTTTGCCTCATAACGTTGCTCCCCGGCGCGGCGATGGCGATGGTGGTGCCAGACTGGGTGCTCTCGGTGGTGCAGTTGCGGATGCTTTGCTAATATAAAACATGATGTAAAGAGGAACTCGCTCTTACTCTCTTTGAAAGTTGTTGTTAACCAAGTCTTGATTCATGAATGGCTGCAGCAAAACAAAAAGAAGTTAATAAAACAACTCTGAAATTAACTCTTTTTTTTTCAAACTTGAGACACACAGGTTGGATTTTACTTTCAATGGATACCGGCTGCAGAAACGACCTTGTAGTAACTTTTACTATACAACAGAATACCGATGGCTTTTCATTTCAGTGTGTGGCTTTATTTCAGTTCTGGAATTATGTAAGATGAACGATAAAACCTGAATATTTATAAATAACTTGCAAGAATATCATTAAATTAATTTTTTATACTTTAAAATGCAAAATTGTCTGTTTTGTATAGGGACGTAGTTTGAGTCGTCTCAATGTCAAATTCTTATAGTTGGAGGCAAACAGAATAAAACTATAAAGAACCATACATCTAAAGTGTTGCAATGACTTCGTTTAAGTAGACAAATTGTGTAACATGGTTATTAAATAGTGTTTCAAGCGAAGGCAAGAGTGCTTTAATTATTGTTTACGTGCGTCAATAGCTCCGCTTGTGAGGTTAATGTTCGTTCTTTTGTTTTATGAGAAGGAGTTTTTTGTTGAATCTTTGATGGATGACCAGTATTATTTTTGCTAGTCTGAATTCAAAGCTTCAAACATTATATTGCACTATAAATGCGGATAAGTTTTGATAACCAAGCTTGTTTCTTACGATAGTTGGAAAATAAATCTTCAAATGAACCTTATTGTTGTAGATGATTGCATGACATTAAATTTTAGTCTGCTGCAAGCTGCAACTAATACAGTGTGTCTACGTCTTTGATGTTAATCATTAGGGAAATAATTCATTAACATCCGTGTCTTCATTTAATTGAAGGGAGGGAAGCCTTATAATCTCTTGAAATTAAATAAAAAAGATATGGAACCAAGAAGAACGTAGTTTTTTTTTATTATTTTGTGGGATTGCTTCAGAGTTTGATTGATCTTTGACCAAAAGCTTTTAAAAAAGAAATGCACGACATAAAATACATGTGTTCCAGATACATTTATCGCTGTACGAGTCACCTCTCAAAGAAAAGTTACACAAACATAAAACATTCATATTGTTTTATTGTAAATCCAATCTGCGTACACTCTGTGAAAGAATTTTTACTGAAGCTGTGACTGATAAGAATTCTTTTACGTAACGGATTATGAATCTTTTCCTGCTTTGCGTAATTTTGTTTTTTATTTTTTTAATTTACCTATTTTACTCTTCTACGACAGAATCAGAGCAATAGAAGTGGCATAAGCGATTGCAACATTTAAAAGCACCTCTTCGATTCTGAGATGTGGCAAATGTGATACAATGACAGTCGCAGTACAAGAGCTCCCAGGCTAAAAATCCATATAAAGCACTCCGTTCAACTTTGAACTAAAAAGCTAGATAGTTCATATACTGAAATATAAAGAATATATCTCACTTTTTTAACCACTTGCGATGCCCGTGACGTAATGGTTAACATGTCTGCTGTGGAAGCCTGAGATTCAAGTCACAGAAACTTATTTGTTTTTCCAACGATGCCGTTGAACTTTCATGAAAAGTTGGCAATTCCTCATAGAATGAGTTCACTGCCACGAAAGCGCTCTCTCGATTAGCCGGTCGGAATCTGTAAGAATTTGTAAGCCTCCTACATTCTTCACAACGTTCACAAGCCTGATTGAACGAACGTGTTTATTAAACACTAGCAGACCCGCCCGGCGTAGCTCGGGTCCTACTTCGACCTAGTGTATAGTCATAGTCTCTGCTCTCAATATTTGAATAAGAAACATTCTAATGTTAAAATAATTCAGGAAATTTGTTTAGCGCTCGGTGCTAGGCTCTAAAACGCGGGCTTGTGAGGTTCTGGCATATTGACGTTCAACTCGCTGACAGCATTCGGTGTTAGACTCCGAAAAGCAAGCTCGGGATGTTCTGGCATTTTGACTTTTGATACTAATGTCGCTGAAAACGCTTGGTAGTAGACACCGGTACGCGAGCTTGTGAATTTCGTTAAATTTGATTGGACAAACGTTTTGAACGTTTAGTAATAGACTCTAGCTCGAGATTGCGAAGTATACTCCATTTGAATTGTAAGGCGATTGTCTGTTTCTATTGAAGACTTTCTAATGCGACGTATTTTGGTGGTCCTTGCTGTTGGCACATGTTTTGAAATAGCATTTTGAAAAGTGTGATAGGAAATTGCCGGTTATTGCGGAATGGAGTGTAAGTAAGACGAAGGGCAGGGTAGACTGAATTCTTAACACAGAATCTTATTTATTTCACACTTTGTTATTTACTTATTTTTGAAGTGAGGTGATAACTAAAAAAACACTTTCGTAGTGACTGTTCAATCTTTAATTCCTTTGAACTATAAAAACAGGCGTATTTTTTAAAAGTAATGTTTTATTTTAAAATATAGTTCACCCGCCCGGGCTAGCTGCTTTTATATACAGGGTGTCCCGTAATTCGTGTAACATACTTTCTGAAATGATTCTTGGTCATATTCTTAGAAAAAAATTGTAGCACAGTAAAGTCCGTTTCTCAACTTTGACATCAATTTAAAAAAAGGCTAACTTTGGTGTTTCCTGACCTGTGTTAAATTCGATTTCTCTGTCAATACTGATGGTAGAGACCGAATTTTAGACTTAATTTCTTGTAAAGGTTCCACGGTAACACCCGAAACGAACACTTTTCGGCTCATAAAATTGTTTATCCTTTTGCTAAAATCTTCAAATCTTACAATTGAGATAAAGCAACTAATTACGTAGAAAATAAAAAAAAAATTAAAACGCAAAAATATCAGCATAAGGATTAACAATTTTATGAGTCGAAAATTGTTCGTTTCGGGTGTTACCGTGGAGCGTGGAATGACCCTAAAGGGTGTTTTTTTTTAGAGGTATAGAACTTTAAGTTGGCAACACTTTTTTAACTGGCGGCCATTTTGTCAGCTGTCAAGTGATTTATGTTTAGTTTGGTTTGGCATTTCAACATGAATGATGAAGCTCACTGCCGTATTTGGAGTAATTATAATCCTCAAGTGTATGTTGAGACACCGTTACATCTAGAAAAACTGACTGTATGATGTGCTTTATGGGCTAGGTGGAATAATTGGTCTGTACTTCTTTAAAAAGTCATCGAAAATTGGACCTCCAGATTAGACTACGTCCGAGCCAGCCGTGGCGGTCATATGCCAGAAATCATATTTAAATTATAATGCCAGAAGATTGTCTTCCCGATAAAGTAATTTTCATATCTTTGTTTTATTCCATTTCAAAGTTACCTCTGAAAAAACACCATATAGAAATAATAATCTTTAAAACTGTATTTAAATTGCTCTCCCAAAGGCTTAGGGTTGTCAGACTTTCAATTTTAAATGTTGTTCAAACTTTCTTCCCACAACAAAGTTGTGACTTTGAGGTCTTTTTTTTGCGACAAAATATTATCAAGCGAAATTTTTTTTTAAATTCCTTACACGACCATTCAGTAGGGAGCCGACATGATTATTTCGTGATCTTGACCCACCTCCCGTACCTCCGTGCTCAAATCGGTGCAGTAGTTTCGGAGCCTATTCCAGATAAGACAAACAATCAAACAATTAAACCTTTCCTCTTTATAATATTAGAAAGATTATTAGCTATCGGAGTTTTTGTAAGGAACTCTATTTTTTTTTTTTTGAAAACTAAATATAGCCTATGTCACTCAGGGATAGTGTAGCTTTCCAACGGTGAAAGAATTTTTCAAATCGGTGCAGTAGTCTCGGAGCCTATTCGAGACAAACAATCAAACAATCAAACCTTTCCTCTTTATAATATTAGTAAGATGAAATGTAAATATCCCTCCCTCACTCAATGTGTATATTCGAAATAAGAATTGAATCCATCTTTCTTAAAAAAGTGAAACTTTGGCTTTTAGACCTAAATTATAAAGATGTTAATGATCTCGTATCTGTAATTATTTAACTATGTTATTTCTATTTTTAATATAACCATTAAATTATTGTTGTAAGCCTATATATCTTGTATTATATTCATGTTAAAAAAAAAGAATTATATAAATTTGTTTAAAAAACTATTTATTTCTATGTTATATGAGTATCTTGTCGTGACCCCACATCACTTTATATCGTATTGTTAATATCGTTTCCTTTTTTATGCTGCTTTCGACTCTAGTTCCGTGTGCTCTATAGATTGCAGCTCTTAATTTATTGATTAATTTGTATTTATGCTATTTCATGGTACTGTGTATAAGTTATCTTTAAGAATCAATTGATTATAAGAATAAAATTATTATTTAAAAAAAAAAAAAATTTATTGAAATATGTACATTAAAATAGAGTTACGTGTATTGAATTAGTATGATGTCTTAAGAGGGACAACAGTTTACCAACAAAATTTGATGATTTTAAAACTTTTGAGTTCAAATAACTTTAAATGAATGGGTGAGTGTCGTCATTAACTGGGGTGTTAACGCCTTTCCAGAGGGAGCTCGAGGTTTGAATCTTAGAAACTTAGAAATTTTCTTAAACTTAAATTATCTTTGGCGAAGAATTGGTAGGCTGGCTGCGTGTAATTTCAATTCCATGAAAAGCTTTGGGAATCGGCTTGAAATTGTATGTGGAGGAAGATTTATTCCTAATTATATGGAATAACTCCATAACTCCATGACCATAACTCTAGCCAACCGATGCTTCTTTGGGTTAAAAAGGCAATTGAGAAACAAAACCTTCTCCAGAAAAACCAAGGTAACCCTGTATAAGACCTTTATCATCCTAGTCCTGCTGTACGGCGCGGAAGCATGGACCTTATCGAAAGCGGATGAGGAAACCCTTGGTCGTTTCGAAAAAAAATTCTCCGAATGATTTTTTGTCCCGTATGCGAAGACAATGTTTGGAGAAAAGATACAACAACGAGCTGTATGAGCTGTACCGCGACATGGGCATAGCCAGAAGAGTACGCATCGCGAGGGTACGATGGTTGGGGTATGTAGAGCGGATGGAGCCAAACGCTTCGGCTCATCGGGTTTTCGAAAGCACATTGCAGGGAAATCGCGGAAGGGAAGACCTCGTCTTTGGTGGCGCAATCATTTGGATGAAGACCTCAACCGACTTAGAGTGCAAAACTGGAGAGAACTCGCTCGAAATCGAAGTCGTTATCGAAGGATGTTGGTTGAGGCCCAGGTTCACCCCGAATCCTAATGCCCACCTTAGTAAGTAAGTACCAACCAACACAGCCTGCACGAAGTTGGGTGCATTTTGACACTTCCATTTTGTCACCGAATTTTTTTTTTATATTTTTTGGTATTACTGGTTTTGACAACTCACACACTTTTCGACTTTTGTGTCACTGTCAAAAGTTTTCAGTTTGGTATATATTCAAACTATAAATTAACTTACAAACGAACAACGCATGTAGATTATTGAATTTTATTATCAAAATGCATGCGTTCATCTTTCATTTGATGGTCAGTTTAATCGTCCTACTGAGGCGGTTATTTAGGATATTGTCACTACATTTTGCACTAAATTTGCATTGTTGGACATTAAACCACCAACACACTTACGTAGAGCTTAAATAAGACAGTGCCATATGCCAAAGAACACTTTTAACAGTGGACCAATTGAGAATCGAGTTCGGTGAACAGTTCGTTTCAAGCTTGGAGCCGATTCATTTGGGCCGCCTATATTGTGCGATTAAACACATCTGAACAATTTTTTATGTTGCTCATGTCTCTAGCGACAAGCCCGCTCGATTGACCTGCTCGATTGACTCCCTTGAAGCCAACATTGAAGCACTGATTGTTAGAAAGAGTATCCCAAAATTGAGCTAAGTGAATGGACCACTTGAGGCGTAGCTGCAACACTTGCATGATATAATGTTCAAACATTAAATTTTATCGACTGTACATTTGTTTGAAATACAGGATTTATACATTTTTACGAACCTTATGTGATTTTTTTTACTTTTAAAAAAATTATTCGCCATAATAGCTACGAAAAAAAACATAATATTTCAAACTCTAAGTATCTTTTGGGTCTCTATTTGTCAATTTGACAAATTGATTGAAATTTGTTAGCTTCATTCGAAGTCCTCAATGCATTTGCATAGTATTTAAGACACAGTGAACAGTTTTTTCTCTTCATTTCAATAGACGTCTATGAAGAGGACACTCTCTCCTCTCTTTATTGACAGTTTTTTTTGTATTTTTTTATATTTCCAAAAAATCCCAAATCATTTGTATTTTTTTCCTTCATTATGATTTAAAAGAAGAACATGTTTTAGAGTCAAAACTGGACAGTTACATAAAATAAAGACGAGTAAGTGATTGAAATTCAAAGGAAGACACATTTGCATAGCTCGATGGCCACGTGAAGCTAATGTGGATTCTACTGTCAAGATCGTGTGATACTCATGGGTATACAAATATTTTTTTTCACAAATTCATAATTTTATAGCTCACAAATTACAATTGAGGTAAAAAAAACATTGTGAGATTTATCCTCGAAATTTTTTTATTTTTTTAGGGAAACTTCAATCATTCCAACCGCAGAACTTACATAACTAATTGAACCAGAAATTAATATTAATATTGGCAAAATCAAGTTCTATCTAACGAATGGATAAATCCACAAAGGAACAGCTTCTACCAGAAGTTTGGATAAATCCGATAAAATTGATTAAACAATCACTTGTCGATTTATTTTTGGAACAATTTTTTCAACTAAGGAAGGCAAATAATAAAGCACTAACTTAGTGCTGGTTATTTAGTATTTTAGTTACTAAATGAGGAAAATCAAAACCTGTTCATTATAAAAAAAAACCTCTTAGCAATGCAAAAATTTTGAAAGTCGGAATTGATAATTATAAAAGTTGGTTAACCTCACACTGAACTCTTCTCTTCTTCTTTTTTTTTTTTTTTTTTTGTTACTTAGACTTGTGTCGATAAGATTCTATTGTGGATCGATAGAATTTTGGCAAAACTCGTGCTTCCTTTGAATATACTTATTTAAATTAACCACATAACACCTTGCCAAACAAGGTCTTTTTTGCATTTTGGCATGCTTAAGTATTTGGTTCTTAAAAAATTGTCATTTGAAGCAAGTTCCTATTCCTCGATTAAAGCATTAGCAAATATTCAAATTTTTCGATAAGAAAGGTAGTATCGTTGAATGTAGTCCAATATATGGAATCTCTTTACCTTGAACTTAGAACTGAACAGGTAGTGAAACGTTGAGAACTTTGCGGTTTGATACTAGTTTTTATGAAGTTCTATACGACTAAATGAATGGGCATCTCAATGCAATCAAAGGCCCTTTTTTTATCACAGAAAGTCGTCTTAGCCTTTCGGTTTGAGGCGATGCGATGTCACTTTGTAGTAAAGCTACCAATTAATTTGGTTATTGCAAAAACTTAGAAAAATAATAGACTTTTATATGGACTTCATAATACTGAATCGCAATTGAAGTCAATGCTTTTTTATCTGTCCCTAATTTCTTTCTTCTTCTTTCCCACCTTTGGGATACACCGCTTAGTTCAGAGAAACTAGTCTTTATCTGTTGTCCCTTCGCAGCTATACAGACGCATTTACATACATTTAAAAAGTGTATACCCAAAAAAACGATAACTTTTTAAATTAATTCAATAATTGAATTGAACTTTAAATATGTATTCACCAATACAGCGAATTTATTACTCCGTAAGTCTTAACATTCTAAAACAAAAAAAAACAGATAAAAAATGATCGAATAAAGTTCAGCACCAGATCTTTTCCTTATTATACTTTTCAGAATAAATTGCCAACGGATAGATTGTGACCAAGGACGCACATACATTACATATACATTCACCAGTAAGTCTGATACTTTTTTCATATTCTTAGACTTACCACCATTGTTTTTGACTCGCATCTCATCAGACACATGTGTCGTTTTTGCTATCAGTAAAGCTAAGAAAGTAAAAGAAGGAGCTGCAAAACTTTATCAAAATATACAATGCATCTACACCACATCTTCTTCAAGTTCTCTTTTCTTGTTTCTCTTTTTTATTAAACTGAATCATCTGCAATCAAAACCTGGTCTCGAACCCTAATGATGAGATTCACTTTACACACATAAGCATCTTGGTTAATTCAAAGAAGTGTGTGTGTGAGTTAGTATCAGCTATATTGTATAAGCATTCATCAGTCTTAAGTCTTAACTAGCTCAGCTCAAAGCATAAGAGGGTTAATATCAGTTGTGTGTCTGTGTGGGACAAATATATCGGCATATCTCGTACCTCATTCAAATGGCTTAACATTTTTATTTTAACTTATGATTGTCGAGAAGTGTTTTAGTCAGTTAAGCATAAACTTTCAGTCGGTTCGGTTAAGATTGTCAATTTAAGCTTTGCCATAGCAACGACTTGCAAGAAAGGATACTTAACCGTGTAGTGCGTGTATATACCGAATTGAGTAAATGTGATGATAAGTTCTAATGAATCGATTATTTACGAAATAAAAATAATACGAATTTCAAACTTAATCGTAGATTAATAAGTTACGAAACATATAAACATGATCGTTACATAGTCTTGTACAAATATAAATCAAAAGAAGTGCTTAATCTGATTGTTTTTGAGTTGTGCAGGATTTTGTGTGATAGTTAAATTTTACTTTAAGTAAATAAATTGTTTTAAATTGAATCATATAAAATGGAAAACATTACATCGAATTATGAATATGTTGCTGAGATTGTCAAAGTTGCGTTTGATGAATTGAACACACATCACTTGTCGGGAAACTACACAGGATTAATTCCCAGATATTATTGGCTGGTCGAGGAGGAGTATGGAGGTATGTATATTTTCTTAGATGTGCAAGTGAGAGTTAACTAACTGTTTCTGTGCAAACTACATTATTTAACTTTGAATGGCATTTCATTTTTCAATTCACCAAAACAAAAGAGTTGGTGTACGAACTTTCCCAACTGAAGTAACAAACTCAGATCAAAATATTAAATTTCGAACACTAATTTTCTTACTTAAATTAGATCAATTGTAATATGAGTTTGATGAAAATGATTGATTGAGATGAAAAAATATAAAAAAATATTATCAACAGCTTGATTTCCAAATGAAAATAATATGATTGATCTTAAACAACATAAAGTTTAAATATCTGTTAAGAGAACTCAAATTCCCATCAAATCGAAACGAAGCACAAAATGCTTGCTTATGTAGACTTTAATGTAAAGTTGAAAATAAAGTACAAATCTCATTGAGAACAAAACTCATTTTATGGCAAAACAAGTGAAGTGCAAAAGCATTTGAATGTCGTCTTTCAAATTCATTGAATTTATCTAAGTTGATGCATTAATGTTGCCAGCTCTGCATCATGATCAACTCAGAATCGGTGTTTTAAGCATAGACCCTAGAGTCACGAATCAAGTTTACTCAGTTACTTTTTCTTCATTTAACTAAGATTGAAAAGTGATTGGGTTTTGTGTAAAAATTTTTTCTTTGAAATTAGCAAACTTATATAGCAAATTTTTGTACCAGCAGAACTTAAATAACGTACAAAAAAACTGTTTTGATGACACCTAACTCCAAACTTCTGAATTTAGATTTCTAGTCTTAATTTTAATATAAGTACTTTAATATTTTAATATAACTTTAAATTTAAAGTACAATTTTATTTAAAAGTTGCAATTCAAATAATTAAATGGTAACAATATTTGACACCTCACTTCTCTTAGCGTATAACTGCCTGACAAAAAACCAAACGCAAAATTAAGTAAAACAAATGGAAACAATTAACTCCAACAGTAACTGTGAAATTAAGATAACTTGCTACTTCAATAGACTTCTATTTCCATTTACTAAAATGAATTGTGGAAATGGGTTGAAAATTTTATCTGAAAACTGTGCTTTAAAAATTTGTGTCTTCTCAAACTACAATCTGGTTTTTTGTTCTCTTTAATCAACCTTTTAAGATAATGGCTCTTCGAAAACATCTCACTTATTTTAGAAAAAATAATTTTGATTAATTGAAATATGCTTTTATTAGAGACTAGCAGCAAAAAAATCAAAACAAAAACAGAAGTCATTTAACAAAGCCAGAGAAAATATCAAAATGCTTTTCCTATCGCAAACTCCAAAAAGACGAAATTAGGAGTGGATTTTTAAGTCTCAAAAGATTTTAAAATATTTAGTATATAATTTAAAGCAGCCCATATTTCAAATGAACTCAACAAAAAGAAAAATTTTTTTTGGTGTGCTCGAGAGCTTGTGTCCGCCCGTTAGAAGTTAACTTCTTTGGTGTAGCCTGTAGCAAAACATCTAAAGATTTCATATCGTATGACACAATTCATTGTTTGTAAAAGGCATGAAAAGCTTGATAATAATTTTAAATTGTGAAAAAGATTTAAGAATTGGTTCAGCAGCTTTCAGAGTCCCTGCTACCTTCACTATGTCGCTTTTGAGCTGTTGAGGGGGTATAACATTCTAGATATTTAACTTTCAAGTCATTTGATTTTTATTCCTTCAGTTATCTGGTAGTGTTTTTGCACTTCTTTTGTAAGTAAAAATCTAAGAATGCAGTAGTCTCTTTTTACTTTCGACTAAAGGAAAATTAAGTCAAATTGTGTATTGAAAATGCATCAAACATTGCATTACGATAGTAGTGAACTCACGAACGTAGGTCCTGCAATGACGTCTGTTTGCCTGCATGCCTGTCTGTTTCGGTACCAGCAACCTAAACGCGTTGACTGAATTTCATCACTTGTTGCGATTGCATTCGGATCAACCCACTGACGGATTCATAGAATTGGATCTCTTAGTCTAAAAATATCGGTACCTCTAATCAAACCTTAATGATCTAGATCACTTTCCCACAAAATAATTCAACGATTCGTTGGTGGCTTAAGTGACTTTGCAAGTGCCTGAGAGTATTGACAAAATATTTAAATTTAAAATTTTTTTTATTTAACTAAAGTTTTCTTTTAATATTTGATTTTCATACACATTTATGAGCAAATGACTTAAAAAATAAAAAAATAGGGTGGCGCAATAGGGAAAGGAGCTCCAGGGCCAAGAGCCTGCTGAGAGAATGGAGGGGACCTAAAGTTTTCTTCGTCTAGGGACCACCAAACAAATGAGGTACGAAAGAAGAAAATAATCACAAGCCATCTGACGTCCCATTGTTTTGTAGCCCTTAACAGCTAGTTAGTTCAATTCAATCGTAAATATTTAAAAAAAAAATTTTTATCTATTTTGCAATATTTGGAAAAATAAAAAAATCTTTCTTTTTTTTGATTTGAAGCATTTTAAACAAACACCGAAGAAAAACTGAGGAAGAGTCTGTCATAAACTATTGCATTAAGGGGTTAGATACAGTTAGAATTTAAAAAAAAATCGAGTTTTTTTATTTTATTTTCTTAATGTACATATATTTAAAAATACACACGGAAAATTTCAAATCGTCATTTTTCCGGTGAATATTTTCGAAGTTACACCCAAATTAAAAAAAAATATTGTATCCAATGTAAAGTGCTTTTAAAACTTTAAAAGCGTTTTTCTCAAAATGGTGTATACAAGGTCGGTGACCAACATTACTCGAAAATGGCTAAACCGATTAGTCTCAAAATTTAATATGAGCTTCCTAAATATATTTTTTAGTAATTAATAATAGATTTTTTCTCACCGATTAATAGTTTTTTTTTATAAACAATTTAAGGCCGAAATTTTGGTCAAAAATCGATTTTTTTTTTTTTTGAGAAACCGCCATTTTGTCAAAAAAATTTATTTTGCTTATTCCTTCGATTAATTACTAGATTTAACATTATATACTTTGACGAAAACTCTTTGGTTTTTTAATTTCATAGGATCCAGTTCAGAGATAAGTGGTCACCACAAAACGTCTTTTTTGAGGGGAGCTCCCGGAGATCAGCTGTAGCTCCTTTCCAAATAAATATTTTTACTAATACTAAGTCTTTAAGGGCCAGTTGCTCAATCGAATTATAAATTTAAGTTCTACATAAAGTTTTCATTTTTGTATAAGACGTTTCGGAATTCTTAAGTTCTACATAAAATCCCCATACTAAAGTAGAACTTTATGTAGAACTTAAATTTATGATTCGATTGAGCAACTATACAGTTGAAAAATACCATAATATGTATACAAATTTTTAGATCAAAAAATTTTAAAATTTTCTCAAAAAAAATTCTGGAAAATTAGCTTTCTTCGGCCTTCCAACTGTATATAACCCCTTAACATTGACAGACAAAGGGCCTTTTTTAAAACTTAGAATTATTTTCAAATCAAGAGCGGTGGAGAGAATATGCACTGAAAGGGGTATATTTTAACTTATTTAAATCTGTAAATATGCAAGTTGAAAGATTTTTTTTCAGTATCGGTTTTGAGAATGGTTTGAAAAACTTTGCCATGAAAGGGTTCAGCGTACCCAAAACGAATGCTAGGGAGCCATTTAAACAAAAACGTGTGTTCTTTAAATGTAATTACTCTCAGAATCCGTAAAATATTCACTTATCATTTTGTATTTTTTTTTTTTTTTTGTTAACAAATTCGGGAAAAACAACGCCACGTGCACCACTGAGAACATTGGCAAAGATACAACTTTAAGTATTTAATTGTTTCACTCCAGACATTAAAGCAATTAACTTTTGTTTTTATTAAAAATTGTTTGCCATACCTTGAGAACAAATAATAGAAAAGATACCATCATCTTCGAGGCTTCATATAATAATTGCTGCTGTAACTGAACTATACGAGGGTATGGCAACAAACAAAGTACATTTGTCACAAAACTAACCATTGACGCATCAAAAAAAAAAAAAGAGAAGAAAAAAAGACTGCCAACTTAATATATGAACTTGAAATTGTTTGCACCGGCAATTTAAAACCAACATATCTCTTGAAAATTTTTAATACGCCAACCTAAGATAGCCTTGTCAATGTCAATAATTGCTAACAAGTTCATTCCCTCAATTTAGTTTTTTTTTTCTTTTCATTTCATTTTTCTTCTTTTCAATGCGAGTTGTACCTATGTACCTACTCTGTGAACTGTGAGATGCTTTTCTATCATGCCTTTGACTATTTTATGGCTATAAATTTATTTGTTGTGGAGGCATTATTTGTAGTTGATCATTTATGAAGAGGTCATGGTGTTTTCATGTTTTTATTGTACTCTGTCTAGCACTTGCAGATAAAGATGCAAAGCCTTAATACTATTTAATTATACCCACCGTAAATTGATTTGAGGTAGTGCCTTGGGTTTGCGAAAACAGATTAATTCAGTGAGAGAAGTGACTTCAAACGAAATTATAGCGGTACCATAAATAACTATTCATTTTAACAAGTGTGAAGAGACGAAGACATTAGTTTCTGGTTAGCAGCAAAATGTAGTGAGATGGCTTCTTTATTTTTGTATGCAGCTTTGAGGTGCTAACTAATGTTGCTTAACAACATAAGTCATTTTTGGTTGTATCACATTATAATGAGGAAATGCCTTCATGCCCAGAGGCAATCCATTGTTTCAAGAAATGCAAAATTATTTAAATGTCGTAGAGTTCAATCAACTTTTTTGGCTCTGTTTACAAACTAATCAATATTCGATTGTGTGCATATACAGATTTCCCAGTTTTCTCAATAAGCTTAGGTGACATGATTGCGAGAAGGGAAAGAGGAATATCAAAATATTGCTCACAGAAATGAATAAAGAGCATATTTTCCTTCCAAACAAACAAATTGTATCGATAGCATAATTTGCACTTAAACGAAAATTGTGTCGGTATAATAATGCCTTGGGAAATGATACTATGCAGGCCTAAAGTGGGTCTTTATTTAAAATATGAGGCTTTTGACATAAAAAATAAACAAAAATAAAAAATTGATGAAATGTGGCAAAAAATATTCGAGTAACTGAGAAAAAAATTCAGGGACCTTAGGGTTAATGTAGATGTTAGGAAATCGGCAGACCCACTTAGACCAACATTAGGTACATTGCGATACCACTTAAAAGTGTGATAAATCACCTCACTGTTTAAACCATTCGGAGTTTTTTTAAGGTGCGTGAATGTCTGTGTTAATAAGATCACTGAAGAAGAGTTCTCCCAAATGTGTGCGTCTTAGAGGGAGCTCGGAGCATGAGCAGAGATCTCCATTCAGCTTCCGCGAAAGTCATTTTATAGGACATTAAGATTTGCATCTCCATCAATAAGGCGGTGTCCGGTTACCGATTACAGAGCAAATGTGCTCTCTGTCTAGGGACATCAAACATCAGATATGTTCTAGTCATAGACTAAGCCAGACGCCAGAGCCTTTTGGTAGCGAAGGTGATGGTGATGTTTATTCACTTAAAGCCTTCGTTCTCATGGCATCTTGCTTAGGCCTGAGTTTATAGGTAGAATGAAGATGCCAATCTTCATCCTGTTGGCTGACATTCGTATGTTAGTTGAATTTCTGGTGAGTTCTTCGTCTACCCGGAATATCTCTTTGCCCTGCCACCTAGTTAAAGTCAATGTCAAACTTCATTCGAGACGATAGATAGTTGAGGCTGGTGACAAAGGTCGTTGAAGTATCGCAGAGTGATTTAGTATGGCTGCTTGGCGATGCGAAAAGACCTCATTGTTATTTAACGTGGATATCACTTTTTTTCTTTTGAGCCGTGATGGGACTTCTTTGATGGCCAGAATTTCCGCTTGGAACATACCACAAAGTGAATTGAATCATCTCGTAGGAAATTTTTGTAGTCCCACGAGTTGAGATGGTGACCTGGAAACTCTCGCCGAAAAACAGTCCGGGGTGGTGCAGTCGGAGTGACTTGATATTGATCTGAATAAGTTCAGAATGATAGAATGGCCAATTGAGTTATTTGTTCATTCAGAGAAGTCTCTGAGGCGAATTGATGTACTTGAGGCCATTTTCTTGCTGTTAGTTTTGAAGTGAATAAATAAATAGGGTGGCGCAATAGAGCGGGGTGTCCCATGGCCTAACGCGATCTCACAACCATGCCTTGTCAAAGAAATGGAAGAGACCTGTAAATTTTTGGTTATTCCGAACGGCTTATCGAGAAAGCGCTTTTCATGACAATGAATTTTTATCAGAGGTTTTGCCAAAGGCGATACCCTTGGAAAAACTATTTTTGTTGTCTGTTGGGATTCGAACCACTAGCCTCCCTCGTAACAGGCAGACATGCTTACCATTATGACAGGTACACCACTAATTAGTTAATAAAGAAGGCTATGAGATTAAGGAGTATGTAGATTTTGTACATATGTCTTAGCGAGCTGAAGGTGTAGAGCGAGGAGTTTCGCTGCTCCGAAATAAGAAAATTGTTGAACCACTTCTGATGCTGCTTCTCTTTAAATTATATAAATACTCGCTACCCGGAAGCATCGGTTTTCGGCTCATTTTGGAATACCGTAAATGGATAAACATGTAAATGTTAATGTTGGCAAAAAAATTAACAAAACTCTACTTTTTTGTAGCTTAGAAAAATGTTAAAACACATTTTACTGGCTAAACCTGATCATGAGAATGAAAACCAAGTCAAATTGTTGAAGCAAAAGCTTCCTCATACCTCGACATCAATTGATGTCGTAGTCATGAGTGAATGAACCTCAATCAAGACAGGAAAGGCTTGTAATAAATTCGAATAAATTATAACTTCTGATTACAATCAGATAAGAATAATCTTATGTTTGATTCCACTTCATTGATTAAATCATTGTATCAATTAATTTGCGTCGTTGTTAATCGCAAATTACAGTTTCTCTTGGCTTTGCAGACAGTAATTTTCTTATTGTTACATTCGTTATAGACATAGACTCGGGGATATTTCTATTTCAAGTCAAATCAGAATTTCTAGTATTTTTTTGTAATGAGCCTGACGTGTGTTGTTGCATCACAAAATAAATCTGGATTTTGTGCTGAGTTTGTATTGAGTAACATGTACAAAATATTATATCATTCTGCTCTTATATTGACCATTGAACTTCCTTACCAAAATTTCTAGATTAATTTATCAAAATATTCTTCTTTCCAGATCCAAGAGCGAAAAGATTCCCCCTAATGGATAATCCCATGCCCACATTTGGCTTAGTTGGAATATACTTGTCGTGGGTCTTGTTCTTCGGTCCAATGTTCATGAGAGATAGAAAACCATTCAAGCTGCGACAAACTCTGATCATGTATAATGCATTCCAAGTTCTAATGAGTGGTTACATGTTCTATGAGGTAAGTGTAAGCAATTTATCAATTTCAAAGTTTTTATCAAAAACAAAAGAAAAACAATTATTTGCATATAATAGTTGGACAGAGTTGTTCTGCTTGAAGTTACACAACAAAACAAATGTTTATGATTATTTACTGACAAAAATAACACCGTGCTCTTTGTTATCAACCATTGCATTGCTGCACATTATTTTTGTTATACAATTTTTATTTTCTATTGTGGAAAATTTATTACACATTTTTGTTTTTTTCTTAAAGCTATATAACACATTTCACAATTTAACAGAGATATGGTATATGTAAGTCTACCGTACTACTGAAAAATTTTAAAATTGGTTCATAATTTATTGGTACACAGTAAGTAGAGAAAATAAATTTAGAAAGAGAAGTCAGAAGAAAAACTAACGTCAAAAAAAATCTTAAAAATTTGATTCTTTTTGTAGCCAAACTTTTATACATGTGTTTTTATAGCAGATAATATATGTTTATACGTTTCACTTAATAGTGTCCTTTTTTATTTGTATTTTAGCATCTTGTGGCTGGCTGGCTGGCTTACAATCTCAAATGTCAACCCGTGGACTATTCCGATGGACCGATGTCAAAAAGGGTGAGCACTATTTTACTTACGATTTAAAAAGCCACCTTATAGTTTACGAGGTTTCACCATAATTTGATTTGGAGCAGTTCTGATTTTGTAATATCAGCACTTGTAAGCTTCTCGTACTCTCAATTTTCCAATTTAGTTCAAGGCTTCCGTTAGCCTTTTGTTGTTTCAATTGAAGGCATTAAGCTTAACTGCAATTCCACTGCTCCCTAAAATTAAGACTTCATATGACTGCTTCTCCAAAAATACGGGGCAATGGCACCAAAACCTATTACGTAAATTTTTTCTTTGTTTTTCATGAGTTCTCAAAATGAAAATTAAAAATTTCTGCATGAGAACATTTCCCATTACTATTTAAACAGTGCTTGTACTTTGTACCTCCGACGTACTCGTGCGCCTTAAAAAATGTTTTAAATACCATTTCTCTTAATTTTTACAACTTTTTAATTATTGTTGAGCGTAAATTGAGACACAATGCTGTTTCCTGGTAGCTGGTGTTGTTGTCTTGAATAAAACTGAACAAATTGGTTTAATAAAATGGAATATGTATATGTCTATTAGTTGTCGCAAAACAAAACACTGACGTTAAACTAAAGGGTGACTAATTTGTTTTGAGTAAACTTAACCTTCGAAAAAACCATGATAGAAATTATAACATCAGTGGAAAGATGCGGATGAATACATTTGTCTCGTCATATTTATTGTGAGTTTACTGAAGCTCATCACAAAGAACCGTTTGATGTTGTTCTTTGTTTGTTATTTTCTGTGATGCCATTGTAATGTAGAAACTTTATTCTTCTTTGTTATAGAGTGCGTTGCAGTCACTAGCGCCCTACGTGCATTCGATTAAAACTATTTCATTAGTTCACTTATTTGTCTTGGAGAAGAGCTAAGTGGTATGACGTATGAGCCACAAACGTGATTGAAAAAAATCAAAAAATTTGTTTGACAATTGACTGTCATTCAACACAAACAAAATGATTGACGACAAATGCTTATGGTTGGGATTTTTTGAAAACAGGAGCGTGGAGATTGAATAGAGAAAAGTCGTAAATTAAGACTGAGTTTCATTTGACTATCATACTTTTGTGAAGTTTTCAGTTTCTATGCCGTTTTTAGTTTTGTACCTTCGAAACATGTAATTTGAAGCTAAAATATACGAAGCCGCCTTACCACTGGTGAGGAGATTTTTGTAGCGTGCACTCGGTTATAAAATATGATTAAACATTAAGGGTCAGACCTCAGATTTTGCTTTATTTTCGTAATGAAAGAGTACTCAACAAAGTCTTTTTTTATATTTTTTCAATAAGAATTCATATTCTTACGAATGACACTGCGTCTGAGCTTATGTAACTGACACAAGTTGACCAACAAGGAAGTTTTGATCAAATTAGGTTCGGTTAGGTCTTCATATTTGCATTAGACGGAAATGTGAACATTTTAGACGACAAAGACACAAATGCATAAGAAAGGTACTAGAACATCATTCCACAGGTGATGCCAAATGCACTGAATATTACGCTTAACTTTTCGTTCGATCATCATTTATTTACTAAATATAATAAAGTCAACTTCACGCAGCAGTATAGAAAATTCTCTTTGGAGATGAATAGAAAATTTAGAGCTTTTAGTCACACCCACCTGCTTTCCGTTAATTTCAAATACTACTTAAATTTCTGACAAGATGAATGTCAATGGCGGTCAAATTTGACGATCGCAAATCACTTTCTCCGATTATACTTCAGTGTTCAGTTTTATCATAGGAGTGTCAAAACAAAACACCCACCACTTCAAGAAAACTTCAACTCGTATCAGTTTATCCTTGACCCATAATTTGTAGTAAAACTAAGGTAGGGTCAAACTTGATGAGTAAAAAACAACACTTTGGTTCTTTCATTTTTCCAAAACATGATCACACCTATGCTCGTGTTTGGTCAACATAAAAAGCATACTTTACACAAACTTTTGTCAATAAAGTTGACTGCATGCTTATTTACCAATGTATGAGACTTAAATACTTCAGTTTACTTGGAGCAGTGTTATTTGCTCTTTAAAGAGAAGAAACCCCTCAAAGCATTAGTCATCCTCCGATGATTGTAGTACGTTTCATTTAACGAAAATTATTTTTCATACAATAGTGTGGCAAACTCATGGAAGAAGCGATCATCAAAAAATTGTGCCCAATATTCCCCGAGAGTATTTCAGGCCGACCAGTAAAAGTCAAATTCAAAGTCTATGCTCTTCCTGATTCAGTTTCTAACTGAAGAAGCATTCAGTTCATGGTTAATCTTTAAACTTGAAACAAATTAATGAAAAAATAGTGTAGTCCATCAATTGATTTACAAATCTACGAACTACCACCGAAAACTAAAGTTACTCCGCCGTTGCAATGCAATGTTGCAGTATTAGGACGGTTTTGATTGATAATTCTTTTGGTTATTGGCCTGCTTAGCTTTGAATTATTAAAGTTAAAGACGCCATTCACCATGCCACGCTTCAGTGCGTCCAAACAAAAAGTTTTTTCTTATTTCTAGGCAAAGCTCGTTTTTTTTTTTCAAATAGTAAATGTGACAACACTTTTGTAATAATGAGGATGAACACACTTGTAGAAGCGTAAGAAGTACTTAGAAGATTATATAGTGGCCTTTTAAGTTTTTGTATACGGGAACGAATTGCTTTGCACGATATAAAATAATTTTGCAACAAATTGCATAGGCATCATGTTGCTTGAAACTTTCTAAATATTGTTCTAAGTATCTTTCTTTTATTGTTCTTTTACAGATGCTCAATCTGTGCTATATCTACTATCTATCAAAATTGACTGAGTTTGCGGACACAATTTTCTTTGTGTTGAGAAAAAAGACTTCACAGATCACTTGGCTGCATGTGTATCATCATTCTCTGACTCCACTGGAAACATGGGTTTTGGTTAAATTTATTGCAGGTAAGTGGATTTAAAGAGTATAAACACGTTTTTTAGCTACTAATAAATGGTAAGGTAATAAAAAGCAATTATCTGAAATTCTTAAGACGTTTATAGCAATTCCGGTTGACTATTGATTTTTATTTTTAAATCAAAACCTGGAATTCGAATACACGAGAGTAAAACTGGTAGTTTCTGGGCTTCCCTGTCAAAAAGTTATTTTATACATGCAGTTTGAGAAAACAAAATCATATTTTCATGACCTTCTTACATAGGTGGGTCAATAAGTCCGTGGCTTTTGAATGTATAGAAAGTTAATTTATAAAAAGATATTTTATATTTCAACGTATTTTCAAAAGTCAATAAGTCACGGACTCATTAACCCACCCTCGTATATTATGGAGATTTCTCCAAATCTCCATCTGAACTCATTTCAGCTTCACTTGAGACTCGTTTGAGCCTCACTTAAGCCTCACTCGAGTATTGAATATTTTGCTTCAATCACTTGACTTCATATGGATATAGAATTACTTATTTCATTGGTGTATGCATCACTTTTTAGATGTTCCCTAAATAAAAATAAATAACGACGAATTCTCAACATCTTGTCAATGGCTCATTACAGTGACATGTAGCGACATATTTCTGAAATAGAGTTGAGTTGAGAGTTGAGTTTCCTGCAGCTGTCAAAAGAAAAATATTCGAAGACTAAATGAAACTTTTCCCTCAAATCGTCACTTTTATTTCTCATTAACAAATCACCTTATATTTTCCCATAAAGAAAAACAGCACACTGCGTCCGCTCCTATAAATCACAACATCGCTACTTAGTTTTCAAAACTGGAACCTTAAGTAAGGCTAGTAAGGCTAGAAACGCAGGAGCAAATTTTCCAATTGTCCGGTTGATTCCCTTTGGTTACAGCTAATTTGGCAAAAAAAAAAAAAACAAAGACAAATGGCAGTTCATTTATGCAAAGCCCTTTAATGTCTTTTGTTCTGCAGGACTTTCTGGTTCACCCTGATGTGTATTAAGAAATTACAATTAAAAAATACTGAAAGTGGTTTATTTATTTTACATTTTTTTTCGTTCAGGTGGAAATGCGACGTTCCCAAATCTTCTCAACAACTTCGTCCATGTGTGCATGTACTTCTACTACATGATGTCTGCGATGGGTCCAGAATACTCGAAGTTCCTTTGGTGGAAAAAATACATGACTGAACTACAAATCGTAAGTATAAATGATTTTATAGAAGAGTTTAATTGTATCATCGTCAGTTTTTGATTTTTTTGTTTTTCAATTAAGTTAGAAAAACATAAACTCTTCGCACAATCTTACAATATTATATTATGTAGATTCTGTACAGACACTTTATATTTACCGCATATTGTATAACCGCGTAACTAGTGTGAAGTAGATAAGTTGAAGAAATGTGTGCCTTGGATTGAGGCGCATATCCATTTTTCTTGGAGGGCTGCTCGTTTGTTGTAAATGCTTAGTCACTATTATTCTTGATGCAAGATACCGACAATTCAACCGGAATTGTTCTTGGATCGTATGTACGGTTTTTCGATAGCTACCATCCTGCATCCCAAAACTTTTAGTCCAGAGCTAATGTATCCATGCGACTAATAAAGGCATATCCGCCTTGAGATGAAGCACGTAGTTTGGAGTTATCCGCGGAGGACGAAAAACCAATGTCATTGCCTCTCCAACAGAGTTAGGAAGGTCTACACACAAAATAGAGATGGTATTGTTGCTAGTGTGGCATTTAGCGCCATCTTGTTGAAGAAAAACTTTGCGTCGTTCACACATATGTTTTCCTATTCCAACTATACAAAATCTTCGACAGCTCAATCCATTCACCGTTAAGGCAACTCCAGCTTCATTTTCCAAACAGTAAAGTTAAATGATTGGTCAACTTTTGTAGTGTCTTCCGAGCAGAAGTACTTGCTCGCTACATACACGAATTGATCTACAAAAACGTCGATGACATTTTTACAGACAGCCAAGTGGCATTAAAAGCTCTTTCACAATATCAATATTAGTTGAAAGCTGTCGCATCTTTAATTATGGATTCCAGGACACCACGTGACGTAAATGGAAATGAAAAAGCAGATAAGGCCAAAATCGGTAAATCACTAGAAACCAGCGAGAAAAATACGTCTGTAGGTACCCCGGAAAGTAGACCAAGAAAAGAACGAAAAAGAAATATGACCAGAACTTTTCAGAAACTGCCAGGTGGTCATCTCTACAAACATGGTATAGTTTCTAAAGAAAATATGCCCAGACGTTTCCAAAAGAACCTGTTTTTTGCTTCAGTTCAGCCGGCCTCAACTCTTTCGTTGGTGCACATCCTCACTGATCACAACTCATTCGGTACCCATACATATTGAGAATGGGCATTGGTACTCGTCCAATTTATGTAGAGGATGCCACGAAGAAAAGACAAAAGAGGGTTTTTGCAATTCCTTTGTGAATACCAATCAGCTTGCTCCACTCTAGGAAAACAGCTACAATTCTTTGTTGAAGGGTATATTGGTCTATTTTTATTGATGGCTTAACTTTTACTAGTTATTTGTCATCTAAGTCATGACAACTGTTAAAATAGAAGTCTATAAAATTTATCATTGGAAAACCCTTAGCTATGAACTTTTTGTTCTATCTAATGAAACATTTCATAAACTAAATCAACAAACTAATAGAGGAGAGCTGGTTTGATCTTAAAAGAGGAGTGGTTTGATATTCTTGATGACATAATTTTTGACAACGATAGACATTCTGAAACTGTCATGCAAATTCAGATTGAAGTCTCGAGATCGAGCTATAAAACAACCTTGATCAAATTCTTAACCTTAGAACATGATGATCCGGTTGGAGCTTTATGTTTTTTTGATTCTATCTTTTTAATCAATAAAATAATTCATTAATTCAACTTTGTTTACACAACAAAATTTGGTAAAATTCCATTCCAATCTCTCTCAATCGCTTAAGAACAAACATTTCAAAAGTTGTTTTCTGAATTATTGTCAACATCAATTACGCCGTCTAATAGATTTATCCGAAACTCAATATATTTACTTGCAATCAAAGAAAAAACTAAATCCTATTTTTCTTTTATCAGAAATTGCTTAACTAACGCTAGTTGGTATCCATCCAAACAACTACAAGACCAAATTCAATCAGATAGTGCTTCATGCACCATGCACAGAGATTGTGTTTCCCCCTAAATCATGACCCAGTTGCAGAATTCTTCGTGGCTTTAGATCGCCATGCAGCCAAGTCTTATTGCAGCTTGCATTGCCTAGTGCAAAATAAAAAAACGAAAAGAAAAAAACTAAGCAACAAAACTTGAAAACCGAAATTTCGCAACCAAAAAGTTTTTTACTCTCTGTTTTTTTGCAACATAAAATGCTGATAGAATAGCTGGAATATCAACTTAAATGGATACTTTATTAGTACCGGACTAAGCGAATGCATTGAACATCGGATTGCCATACGACCGAACGGACAGAATTAGTAAAGTGAACGAAGTATTGCCTCATAACCGGTGGAAGTGATTCTACTTGAATCAGAATGTAGGGGAAAAAAGATTTACATTTAATAAGATGTTATTGATAATGGAATGCTTCGGTTCTTTTGAACAGATGCTTGGTTTTGGTTGGATGGATATGAAGGAAATTAGTACCATAGATTTGAAATGGAAGAAGTCTAGTTCAAAAAGCCTTGCTTGAAGGTAGGTTTTCAGATAACTTTGTCGTACTCTGTCCGTTATAATGACGCAGATGATGGGGCAGCTGTCTAAGTATGACCTAGGCCTGAAAACCTAAAAACAGTTTCGATTTCAGCTACAGAATCTCACTTCAAGATTGATGTGGTTCCTTTTGTTCCTATGTAGCTTAAGAAGAAGCCTTCCTAATTTTAAAAAAAGTATTAGTAGTTGCAGTGCAGTCAAGAACACAATAAACCTCGGAACAGAGTAACAACAGCAAAAAGTTTCCTTTTAATTGAAACACAAAGTGTTTTATGTACAGACGTGATTATAATGTCTTCAATCACAACCAACAAAATTAATATATCCAAATGCTTTTTATGCATTTATTCTTGTCACAATAAAAACGCTTTCAGTATAAGTTACATCTGAAAAGGTTTTTTTTATTCACAAACAAAATGGAAAATTAAACAGCGCATTAAGCTGCGTCTTATAGCTTCAAGTAGCCAAGCATGTTCAATTACTGTCCACTATGATGAACGTCTTCGTGAGTCTAACTAAGCACAACATTGGATGTCAGCAATAAAATCTTATATGTGCACACCTATAGTGCGGGGTGGGTGTAGCCCCTCAAATTAAGTTAGGAAAAAAAAACACATCATTTTTCCTGTCCTTTTAACTATGAGGTTGTTGTGTTTTAATTAATCAGCTGCTTTTGATTTAAGTATCTGATTCGAGAACCTGATTAGAAGCTGATTGTAACTATTCCTTTATTCACATTCTACATTGAGAAATCATGAGAAGTTCCATCATTAATAACAAAGGCATTATACCTTCCTTGCCGAACAACTTGTTAAGCCGGAAAGTATTACTCATGGTGAGTTTCCATTGGAGTATTAAGTATTTAGAGTAGACAAAAACATCGAATGTAGTAGCAACCAGTAGTCAAGTATTTTAATTCTGCTGTGAGCGGAGTGTGGTGGACGCACCCGATGCATGGTGTGCGTTTGGGTTTGCAAATGAAAAGTGGGTCAAGCCTTGTTTAAGATAATAATTATGGTTGCTAAAAGTGCGCTGTCGTGTAGTTGTAGCCTAGGCAGGTATTTGTATTGCAGTTATGTGTTTGCTTTTAAATTATTGATTTCCCTTTTGTGGTTGTTTCTTTGCTTCCGATTAGATGTGCGTGATTGACTCTATTATATGCAGACATTTAAAAGTTCATCAATCTCGATGACGGTTGTTGTATGTTGTAAGTGTTTAAGACGAGTCGTTAGCTATCACTATCATTTTGCAACATTTGAGTTGTGTGATTTTCAAATATCTTAGTTTCTTATTTTGATCAAAATACAACGCCCCGTCGCGTTGCCTCGTCTTGCCCGCTTTTAGGAACCAGCAGATTTTGAGTAAGAAAATAGAATTTTTGTTTCTTGCTATCGGTGCTTGTTAATAACACTTAGTAAAAGTTACTTAGGATTATGTAGCTCAAAAGGAACCACTAAAATTGATAAGTAGAGACCTCCAAAAGAATGAAACCACCCAAGTGAAAGTCAAAGGGGTTCTCGGTTGACAGTGTTATCGTCATTGAGCAAAAAGCACATATTCTCTGATCACTCGTTCATAATTCCAAATGTTTCATCAGCTATTTATACGACGTGTGATGCCCATCCTAATCTTCTGATTAGGTAACCTTCGAAGTACGAACCGATAACTTAAATTGCTATAAGTTACGTTACGAACAATAGCTGGATGGGGAGAAGTGTCTGTGTTTCCAGCGACAGCCAATCTGTCCCAACCCTCTAACAGAAGACTAAATTTCTTGATTTGGGTTCCAGGCCATCACAGTATAACTGGAAATGAAATCGCAGATGAACTTGCGAGGCTAGGATCTCAGGCAGCTTTTTCAGGACCTGAACCGTCGATAGGTCTGCCAGCGTCCTCAGTATGAGGGCTTCAATCAACGATTGGATCTGTCAAGAACACAACCGTAGATGGCATGTCTCTATTGGATGCAGACAAACCAGACGTACGCTTCCCAACGTAAATAAGAGCAGAGCAACATTTTTGCTAACTCATAGCAGAAAATACTGTAGAAAGCTTATTGGCGAAAGCATTTAAACATGTTAGGCTTAAGTGATACCACGCTCTGTGAATCTTGTGGAGAAGATGAGGACACCGCAGAGCACTTCCTGTGTGAATGTCCCGATTTTTCTCGCATGAGGTCACAGATACTAGGCGCAGACATGGTGAGAGCTGGTAACTTAGGCTGTTTATCATGGCGTCTTTTGGCTTTTCTCCGAAATTCTGAAAAGCTATATATAATATATCTGGTAGTACAATGGACCGGTATTTAGGTCTGAGTGCTCCAGCTGATATTTAAAAAAAAACCTCCAACATAAAAAAAGAACCGATAATTCACATGAATAACAGTAACTTTCAACAGAAGCATTAGCACATGAAAAGGACCTCAGGGGCTCGCAACATCCCAAATCTGGCTGTTTTGTGTTGAAGTGTTCGTTTAGTCAGGAATAGGAATCGTTTTCGAAGATGATTTTTGTCTATTGAAGTCGTTATCTTTTTATTTCTATTTGCCCGTTTTGATCCAAGCCTTAGATAGCCTCTAGGCGTTTTTCCTATACATACATACTTACTTAAATACCTTTCTTGGTGAATTTGGAGCAGCTGCCCTAAGTATTACATTCAAATCGACCAATAACGTGAGAACCCTATCTCGATGGTATCTATTCGTTGTATCAGTACCAGATACCGTGTAGTCGTAGTTCGCAGTTGAATAAGTTAAATTATTTATGGATTAGTAAGTAAACTTTTACAAATATTTTTAAAATCTCTGCACATAAAACACCTACATCAACTCACTCACGAAATTCCTTAAAGTCCCATTATGGAACAAGGAGACAGGACTCTTTTATGAGAGTTCGAGGTTCGAATCCTCAAAAATTAAATTGTTTTTCCACGCGTATGGCATTTCGTGAGGAATTAGCAAGTCCTTCGAAAGTAATTACACTGCAATGAACAGCGCATTTCCAACTAAAAATAAAATAAATAGGGTGGCGCGACAGAGCGAGGAACCCTTGGGCCTAGCGCATTTCTCACAACCATGCCTTGTGAGGGAATGGAAGGGACCTACAATTTTCTGCCGGTTCCGAACGGCTAATCGAGAAAGCGCTTTTCAAGGCAATGAATACTAACATAGGACTTGCCAATTCCTCTCGAAAGGCGATACCCGTGGAAAAAACATTCTTGCCTCTGTTGGGATTCGAACTCGAACCTCTGGATTAACAGCCGGACATGCTATCCATCACACCACGGGTACCAACAGCATTTCCAACTAGCCGTTCGAAATCCGCAATGTTTTATAATGGTCTCCCACACTACTTACCTCAAGATATAGTTGGGTTCTGAAATGTTTTATTTGTTTTGTAGATTTACAACATTGAACATATTGAGTCTTATTAAAGGTTGTCATTCTGTTTGAAATTGAAAAGGAAAGCTACATAGCTACATATGGCCTGTGCATTCTTTCTTTTGCTGTCAAGATATTTATAGCCTTTGATTGATTGTAGTTTGTAATTCTCTTCCCTTGGGTTACCAAACATTTAGAGTCACAATCTTCTGTGTCTATAGAACTCCAACAATATTTTCTTTACAATGCACTATTTAGACTTCGATAAGCACTTTGAACCAGAAATATTTTTCCATTTCCAGTTCCATTTTGCGTGATACAAAAAACCATACCACGAAAAGAAAAAATGATGTGAGCAAAATACTTTGTTCCTCCAACTATTTCATTCTATTGTAATAAAATCCGTTAGTGATAATCTGTTTACCCTTTTAATTATTCTAGCTAAATACTAAAAAAAAAAGCAAAAACAAAAAAATGTTGAATCACATCTGGTTGAAAACATGCTCTAATCCCCTTGAACTCTGCGACTATCCACCTTGAACTATGCCAACGATTTTGTTCAAAGCCCGAATGACTATCTGTTCTGAGTGTTGTCAACAGTATTTT
The DNA here is from genome assembly GCA_949752695.1 of Melanostoma scalare. Lineage (NCBI taxonomy): Eukaryota > Metazoa > Arthropoda > Insecta > Diptera > Syrphidae > Melanostoma > Melanostoma scalare. Next base: position 228,872,187 of record OX456985.1, on the reverse strand, counting down.
AAAGAAAGAAAAAAATAATTACAAACAAAAATAAATTCACTGTTGAATAATTAACAAAATTTTATTCTTAATAAAATAGGGGATAAAGTAGATAAAACAGAAATGATGGTTAAAATATTTATAAATATTAATTTTGGCTGAGCATGTCTGTTGAGTATTGATCTTGAACTTGGAACGAACTTTTCGTTGTTGTTGTTGTTGTTGTTGTTTAAGTGTTTTATAAATCATTCAAAATGATAAGGATGAATAATTTTTAGCAATTAATTAGCATAGTCACTTTCAAAAGATATTCAATAAGTTTACTAACTGTTTTCTTAGACATAACAGATTGGCTGATTAGAGGGCCATAGCTATAGTTTGCTTGGTATTACCGATTATCAAATTTGCTCATCGTGAACGATTAGTAAATTTTCTTAACAAATTTGAAAGTCTTAAAGAGGAAATGTTGAGAGACTAGGTTTGTTCGATGAAGTCCTGTGTTTGCAGAAATCCGGCTGCAGAAACGTTCTTGTCATCATTTTTGTCGCGTCGGTGTCGGTGTAGGTATTCTCTGTCGCTGTGTAATTTAATTTTGACAACTGCCATTGCCGCTGCCACGACTGCAAAAAAGATTTGGTTTGGGAGGTACTTAAAATTCTTTATTTTAAGATTCTATTCAAGTAGTTGATTAAAAAATTTAACTTCTAGTGTCATTAAAGCCTAGTACGCTGCTGATGCGAAACCGGATTTTTCGTTAGTCTCCACAATCACGAAGAGAGTGGAGAACTTCAAAAATTGTAGTAAAAGATCTAAGTATAAGGATCATTATGGAAAAACACCGAGATGCCTTAGAGGATTTGCATATTGTGTTGGTTGACTTCGAAAAAGCATTCGATCGACAACCACGAGATCTGATATGGGTGGCCCTCAGACACCGAGGAGTGCCTGAAGCCTATGTGCGAATAATTATGGACATGTACGAGGGAGCAGCTACAAAAGTGAGATGCCCAGCTGGAGTCACCGAAGAATTCCAAATAACAGTAGGTGTACATCAGGGAAGTGTCTTGAGTCCACTGCTCTTTATTGCTGTTCTGGATTATTTGCTCGAAGGAAAAGTAACGGACAATAAAATACAACAATTATTCTTTGCTGACGATGGAGCCATCATAAGCGAGGATCCTACATCCCTGCAACGAGCACTTGCCGTTTGGATTGATGTTCTGGAAGGAAATGGGTACCGTATTAGCGCTAAAAAGACTGAATACCTGTGCTGCCCTTTTCTGATCCAGACAAGCCTATTCCAGACATTTATTTGAATGGAAATGTGCTTCCCAAGTGTGAAAAGTTTAAATATCTGGGATCTATGATCAATAGTGAAGCAACTTGTGATGACGACATCAATCATCGAGTAAGCGTAGGGTGGATGAAGTGGTGAGAAAACTCCGCTATCTTCTGTGATCGAAAAATGCCCCCTAAGCTGAAGGGAAGACTCTACACAGCAGTTGTCCGTCCAGTTTTGACATACGGTTCACAATGTTGGACAATGTACAAAAAGTATGTGAGCAAATTGACGGCAGCCGAAATGAAGATGCTTCGGATGACAGCAGGAGTAACAAAGCTTGATCGAATTAGAAGTACTAAGATCCGTGGAAGCCTTCATGTCAAAAGTACCATCTTGGACAAAATTCAGCACGACCGGCACAGTTGGTATTGTCATGTTCAAAGGAGAGATCCGCAGAACCCCGTCCAAAAGGCAATATCGTACAACGTTTCAACAAATTCGCCACGAAAAAGAAAAGGCAGGCCAAAACACTCCTGGTACAAGCAAATGCAAAAACAGCAGCATTTGGTTGGCCTCAGACATGGAACAATCCAAAACCGGGAGGCTTGCCGACGCTTTCTGAGGTCAACGCGGCGTACCCCACAGGCGGATCACTAGTGTGAAGCAGAAAAGTAAGAGAGTTGTGATCGCTTCAAGATCACTACTCGTAACGCCGGAAATGAAAAGAAGAAGTAGTAAAAGATCTACTACAACTATCGCAGCGTACTGCCGTGGTACTGCCCAACGAAAAGGAGAGCGAAATTTTTCGTTTACGATTCCGTCCTGTCATTTTTGTATGAGATTTTTCTTTTCGTTTCAGCAGCGTACTAGGCTTTAAATAAAAAAAGACAACTTCTCCGGTGCGTAAATGCCGTCTTTTACTTCCCAACTCCTCATACATATTTTTGTGATTCTGAATCAAGATTTTTCTGCTTTAATAAACTATTTCCCGATTTTGTAGTCTCAATAATTGTTCAACCTTCAATGGTTTCGATTCCCTTCTTTACACAAATAACTACGGAAAAAATGTCGATTTTCATTTTTTATCGAAGCATATTTTAATGAATCTGTTGGAGTGAGATAATTATTAGATTCTATCTACATATGTACCTACATAAAAATTCTTCCGGATAGCAAAACTAGCTTTGTAAACTATAAAAAAAATTCTTTTTCAATCAACCTTCAGTTATTGAGCTTTAGCGACTACTTGTTTTTTATAATGAATCTACTACCATGAACGTGTTTTTTATTACGTCGGCACGCTTTGTAATTATTAGCATACCGTAATAATTGTGATGATCGCATAAAAACGTTTGAACCCTAAGTTCACACTTTGATTTGTGTAAACAAACACAAATACATATATTTAAAAGAAAAAACCACTCCACCATTTAGCTACTGTGGTGCAAAATTATTGCACAAATGTAAGTAAACAAATTCTTCATTTCCCCACTTCATGCTTCTAAAAGCATCTGTGACCTACAAAACAATTCATTGGCCATCCAAACGATGAGCGAACCATAGACAAACACAACAGATGCAGCAAGACACTAAAATCACCACGCAAACTTGCATTGGACAGAAATTACAAAACAATCCGGTTAAAAGCGCGATCAAGTCGCGGATAAACTAAAATCCAAAAGCAAGAAACTGCATTTGAAATTCGTATATCGATGTACACAAGTGGGTATTTCTTAGTTCGTCTGTTCAAATGTAGTGCAATGCACTTGCAACATGACTTAATGAAAAAAAAACGAAGAAAAAAAAGACAAATAGAATCTACCCATAAATAAAGACCAAAAAAAAATAGTCAACAATTTGAAAGTCTCGGTTGCTTATAATGACAGAGATTGGACGGACGGGCAACGTCGACGACATGTTCATAATCCTTATACGGCCGCTTGCACTTTCAAGTTTTCATCGTTGAAATAAGTTTCGCGCGTCGGTGCCGAGCCCACAACACACTTATGTATTTCCAGTCGAACAGTGTGGCAGTGGGTTAGACTTTAAAGTTCACAAAAGTAATGAATTAAAATTATATGCCCCACTGGCATCAGTGGTAGATGGTAGATGTATAGACATTAGGCCATTGGCTTCGCGTATTGGTGTTGCCATTATGGGAAGGAACAAGCCATCAGTGGTATTTCTTGCGATTTTTTATTTAAAGTGGAAGTGGAAGTGGGACCAACGTTCTTATAGTATGCGTTTACCACGTGAAACAAGGTTTGCAAAAATGCGGTTAGAAATTATGTATTAAACGTAGCGGTTCAATATGGGCCATCAATAATTTGGCTACAATTATTTGGTAATCTTTGACCAATGAGTAGTCTTGAGAGCTAAGAATGTAGGTATGGCGAAATTTTTTTCTCAGAATTCTTTAGAAAAAAATGTGTAAGTTTTGTCTTGTAATTATTTTTATTTATCAAACAATTATTTAAGCTTTTAAATACAAATATCTTTCTAAATGGCTTTCAAAGTGACCACTTTCAATAATGGTTCTTAAAGATAGATGAAAAAAAATAACAATTTGTCTTCTATACAAATTTAAACTTAAATATTTATGAGAAAAAGGAGAAGTTTAAAGGGTAGATGCCTGCCAAAAACTATATTCAAGATTTGAACTCGCCGCAATATTCGTTTTCCAAAACTAAGAAAAAACACCAATAAGTGAAATGACAGTTTATAGTTAATAGTCGACTCGTTAAACTTTACCAAGGGTTTACCTAGGTTTTCTTGGCAACACTATAAGTTGTCAAAAAAAAAAATTGGTTTTCGGCTTTCAAAAAGCGATGAACCACGAAATCTTACTTACTTACTTACCTGTTATTAGAAGAAAAAATACACGCCATTTGACAGCCCTGTTCGTTATCCGAACTCACCTCAATAAAAACTTAGTGCTGTTTCAGGGCGAGTAGAGGGCAAACACAGGGCTCAAAAAACACTCAGAATTCAGGGCGAGTTGGGGTTTTTCAAAAAACGTTTTGTAGTGGCCACAACCCACAAGGCCAATCCATGACTTTAACGAACAAACCTAGTTCTGGAGCGTTTAAAACTGTCTCAAACCACTACGATTTGATAGTTTCGACAAAAACGGTGTTAACAGCATATCTGGTTAAACTTCGCCAACTGTGAGGTGAACCATTCAGAGACAATGAATTTGCAAGAGACTTGCCATCCAAAAATAGTTCATTCAAATGTTGACTAGAGTCCAAGCTACCAGTGCAGTGAAGAGTTAGAAAATCACTGAAGCCCACCTTTCCGCTTGTGGTTAAGGGCGGCTAAAGGAGAAATCAACTTCGAAGTGAGGATAGCTACACTCGTAAAACCTAAAATTGTTTTATTAGTGTGCAGAACCTGGGCATACACGACAGGAGATCAACGGAGTAGCAAAAGAAGTGCTTGCACATGTCGAAAAAAATGACGTACTCCACAGGCGCATCACTATTGTGAAGCAGACAGATTGACAGGTGGCTATGATCCAACTTTGAGATCACAGTGTTCATTAGCCGTCAAAGAAAAAGAAGAGGAAGTTGATGAGAGGCCAGGAACTTTTACAGTAATAAACTTTTATTACTTTCAAGAACATTTTTCAAAATTGAAAAAGAAAATAAGTGTTCCTCTTTTGTGTTTGGTGTATCGGTATACCCCATCATTAAACTAAAATACTTAACTGGCACTCGCCAAACTGTTTTTTGCACAAATGGCGAAAAGCTTCCATGAATTTTGGGAAGCCTTTTAAAAAAATAATCCATTTGCAAATTACGCATAAAAATTAAACTTCTATAAGCATCACTGTAAGACAATGATGCATAGCAAAACGAGAACTTGAAAAATAAACATTTATTAAGTTCTTTGCGAACAAATAAAATATAAAAATTGGCTAATATGCACGCATTTCTCTCAGCCATAACTTGTGAGGATTTGAGGAATGGAAGGGTCTACAATTTTTGGTTAGTGAAAAAATTCGTTATGAAATTAAAGCAGAATTCAACACCTTTGACAGTTACTTACTTACTTAGGTGGGCATTACAGTTCGGGGTGAACCTGGGCCTCAACCAACATCCTTCTATAACGACTTCGATTTCGGGCGAGCTCTCTCCAGTTTCGCACTCTAAGTCGGTTGAGGTCTTCATCCACTTGATTGCGCCACCTAAGACGAGGTCTTCCCCTTCCGCGATTTCCCTGCAACGTGCTTTCGAAAACCCGTCGAGCCGGAGCGTTTGGGTCCATCCGCTCTACATGACCCAACCATAGTTGAGAGTAGAGCAGAGAAAATTGGTGCTACAGCTACAGATGCAACTGCTCAAAATGTCAAGGGTAAGGCACAGGAAACGAAGCTTAAGTAGACACCCAGACACTGAGTCTATTCAAAGCCTGAATGTAGCATAAGATCTCCATATAAACGAATCTTATATCGTCAAGGCTTGTTCCTATTCTGCACAATTTTCTCTTACCCAATTTCCAAAATATAAGCATGACCACCAAGCACACCAACCAATAATTGAAACTTTGAAGTCTTCAACCGGAAATATCAATACACGAAGGTTTTATGCGCCTTGACTCATGCATTTTTGACTGTTCGATTTAAATGATAGGTTTTGCTCTTGTTGCGAAATTTTTGTAACTATGAAAAAACCTTCTAAGTTTTGCTTTAAAGAAAAGAACTCGTTTGTGCATAATTTTACAGAATACGAAAACACTCACAACTGAATTTACTTTTTCTGAAGGTGTGAATCTTCCAAAAGGCTGAGGTCAATCAATAGCTGAACAGTTTTTTTCTCAATGTTAATGACCTACACACGCCATCGGCAAATTATAGGACCTCTAACTTATTCTTGATTTTCTTGACTTATGAATGAATTTAAATTCAAATCAATGAGTTTGAACTGTGACAAAATTGGAGAAAAAGAATATAAAAATGCAAGCCTCTCAGACAAGAAGACTACATTTTTTTATATTGATTTAATAATTCATGAATGGGTTCCACGAGATGGTAGATAATTTATGATGCTGTTTAAAACCATTTTAGAAGAGCCTTGAACCTTAGTTAGAAGAAGCTAACGAACTTGAAAACTATTAATATTTTTTAATTAATTGAATTGGTGAAAGCTTTTGCTTTGATTAGAACCCGAATTTTTCAAGGTTTCGATGATAACCGAAATTTTTTCATTTAGCAAAATATTTAAATAAAAAACTTGCTTGATTATTGCATAATAAAGTCTCTAAACGAAGAATTACTTTTTGCAGAAGGCGACTTCAAATAGAGGTGTTTTTTTTCTACTTCGTTATTAAAAACGTCAAGTTTAAGTGATTAAAATCAGGCGTGTCTTGAATCTTATTTTGAAATAAGTTGCTAAATATCCAAAAACAGCTCAATAATGGATTCTCTATTATATACGAACTACTCACTTTAAGTTACAAACATTATTTATAAATCAATAATTTTATTTATTTGTTTTTCTTTTTCAGGCTCAATTCATTCTGTGCATTGTTCACACTGTCCGTGCCCTATTCTCAACACAATGTAAATTCTCCAAGTTCATTTCATCCCTGCTGCTTCTAAACTCAACAATTTTCTTCTGCCTCTTCATGAACTTCTACATGCAAAGCTACAAAAAATCAAAAACCCTTCAATCCGAGCCTTCCAAGTGCCACGAAGCAGTAAAAGAAATTAAGGAATCCAAAGAAAAGGTTAACTAACCGAATCAAATCACAAATTGAAAACAATTATCAAACACAACCCTAAGACTTTTGTATATTGTAAATCTTTATCCCATAGACAGAAATTTCTCTGTTATTTTTTATAATGATACAAAACATTAAATTTAGTGAAATTTAATTGTTAAGAGTAAATTGTAGATCCTTAAGTGGATGTTTCTTGGTTCATAAATTTGTAATTTTGTCACAAAGTGAAGATAATGTAAAATAAACTTTGTGTTTTAATCATGTAAAAAGAATAATTAATTGATTTAGAAACAAATCCAATTTTTGCCAGAGAAATATTTTAGATATTCAATTTCCAAGTGAAATGATTTTCTTATTTTATTTAAAATGTCATAATAATAATATAAAAACGAAACGGTTTAATAGATTAAACCATATTAAGCAATCGAATAAATAAATAATTAACGATCTTAGACTCAAGAGAAAAAAAAATATGTAACCAAAATTGCCAAGGGAAACTGTTGATTTTCTCAAATCATTGGGTTAGTATTTTGTACCCTAGTCTTAAATTAAAAATAAAAATTATGTATAAATAAAAAAACATATCTAGGTTTTTATAAAACATAGATGGTTAACGCTTATGAAACCATAGTTTACAGTAATCATGTGTACAAAGAAGTTAATGTGCCTTTTGTAAGAAGTTTCTAGAAAGCTTCTTTAAGAGTAAATTCAAATGCATAGAATATTTTTACAAAAGGCCAGCAATATAATTTTTATAAATAATAATAAGTTATATAACAAACATACATAAGTTCGTTTGTTTAAGAGTTTGTTGTAACTTTTCATAAATAGTTGTTATATAAATTCATAAATAAAAATTAATAAAGATAATATTAAATTCAATTGTTCTAATTTTAAATATTCTTAGTTAGACCTGCGATAGAACGTCGCAGGTCATTCATGTGCTTTTTTTAAGTTTTCATTCAATCACTTGATTTTTTCAAGCAAGGCGGGGTCTTATGCGCTATCTTCCATGTTCTATCACAAAAAATATTTGAAAACCATCCAACAAGTTGGTCAAGAGGTCGTCTGAGCGTTCACATTATCCGACATTGGTCGTTCAAACCAGAGTCTGTTTCTTGAGTTGTTTAGATGTTTGTACAGTGTGAACTCCGCTTTTAGGTTGTGATTTTTTGTCTCACTGCACTGAACCCATGACAAAAGTTCAGTATACCCAGCTCAACAAAAACAGAGTAACGTCCTAAACTATAATAGAAAAACTATTAACCGGACAAATGATTTTCTATATTAAAGCCCTGGGCAAACCAACGTGGCTTGCCCTTGCATTTCGATAGCTGTCAAAATGAAACGCAAGTAACCTTATAAAGTGGCACACTCCTACGTGGCAGAACTAAGACTCTATCAGGACAAGCAGACAATGATTGCAACCCTCTTTCACTCCTCATAGGATGTTTCAATGTCGGAGTTTATACGATTCCTGAAATCATTGAAGAAATTATATTTCTTATGATTCTCATAAATCATTCCCAATTATTTCGCACAACTACAAAACTATTTAACTTTAACCTAACCTAAACTGAAACCAAGTCTAATAAAATGTATTTAAGCAAAACCAAAATAGAAATCTTGCATACGCACTAGAAGTTTGACTTTTTTATACACATTGGAATTTTTTCTGGCTCGCGCACATTCCGGTAAGTGTAGAGTGAACTCTTCTTTAGCCCTTAACGAAGTATTATTTGAATTCTTCTCCATATTTATAGAGATGTTTTTTTATTAGGTTCAATCGTTCACCACGCCACTTAGCGTTTTTGAAGCACTTTAGCTTGCCCTGAGTGTCAAACTGAATGATTTTTGAGCCATGTACTCAAACTTAACTCAAATCTAAGTAGCACTAGGTGGTTTTTACTGCCAAGTTCAGGTAACAAACAGGATGTCGATTGGCATGTATTTATCATCAAAAGACAAGAATATGTGGTGTTTTTAGTTGTTAAGAGTTTTTTGTCGAGCGAAAATCACAACTTTGTTTTTTTTGAAGTTCAAAGTGAGGAAGTTTTAGGGTTCACCCAGGCTTTCTTGTCATGAACACCAAAGAAAAGTCTGGATTCTAGGTTCTTAATTGGCACTTCATTACATTACTCGAACCAGTTATAAGGTAGACTACGTCGGGAGAGAATGAGCTCGAATTATGTTCTTATAAAAACAACAGGCTTCAACACGTCCCAAAATCTATAATTTTATGAAGCCATTTATCTGAGGCAAGTTCAAGACTACGAAACAGAGCTTATTGTTTGTTTTCACTTCGTTGTCTCCCAAAAAACGTCCGAAAGTTCTTTAAAATAGTACATCAAAATTTATTTGATTCTAAGCTTGGAGTTTGCGACGACTTAAGCAAAACTATTTTTGAACGGAAAATTTCCAGAAGCTCAAAAACATTAGCTGACGAAGTTCGCTGAGTTCAAGCACTCTTATCTGTGGCACAAACAGATGTGTTTGCTTACTTTGATGAATTCAAATTTTCACTTATCTCTACAAGTTCACAAAAGACTCTGCTTTCAAAACAACAGAGAATGTAATACAGTATACTAAAGAGTTTTCCAATAGGTGTGATATGATTTTGCAGTGGCGTTTCGGCCATTTGTAGTATGTGTTGATCTGTCATTTTTTTTTTTTTTTTTGCATTCAGACGTGTTTACAAGTTCACCATTGGACCACCGTAAATGTCCTGAATTTTCTGATTTTGCCTGGGAACAACTTGAAAACGATAACTATTTTTTAAGAAAATCATCTTTTCCGATGAGGCTCACTTTCATTTGACTAGTGCGGTAAATAAACTAAACTGTGCGGTAAATAAACAGCTGTCGATTCTGGTGCGATGAAAATCCACAAAATATTCATGTTAACCATTAAATTCACTTAAATTGTCAGTTTGGTGTGGTTTTTGAGCTAGTGGAATCATCGGTCCGTACTTCTTTCAAAATGAAGTTGGTAACACCATTACTATCAATGGAGAGCGGTATAGATTGATGATAACCAACTTTTTATGGCCGAAATTGGAAGAAGTTGGTCTTGACAACATTTATTTTTAACAAGACGGGGCTACGTGCCACACAGCAAATGTAACGATTGAATTATTGCGAGAAAAGTTTAGAGATTCGATTATTTCAAGAAATAGTGATAGTGATAGTGATAATGAATGGCCTACAAGAAGTTGTGATTTAACACCATTAGACTATTTCTAGTGGGGTTATTTGAAATCATTAAATAAATAGGGTGGCGCAACAGAGCGAGGAGCCCCAGGGCCTAGCGCGTTTCTCACAACCATGCCTTGTGAGGGAATGGAGGGGACCAACTATTCTTTGCCGGTTCCGAACAGCTAATCGAGAAAGCGCTTTTCATGGCAATGAATACTAACGGAGGACTTGCCAATTCCTCGCGAAAAGCGATACCCGTGGAAAAAACATTTGAAATCATTGGTATTTCAAAATAAACCAGATTTTCTTCAAGCCTTACAAGTCAATATTGAACGTTCCATTCATGATATACGACTTGATTTAGTGAAAAAAGTGCTCGAAAATTGGGTTCATCGAATTTGTTGCTGCAGAAGAAGTCGTGGTGGCCATTAGAATGACGTTTTATTTAAAACTTAAATGTATTGATTGAACTGCACAATAAATAAAAAATATATGAATTTCCTTAACAACAAATGTGTTAAGAAAAAAAAAAATCATATCACTCTTATAGGAAAACCCTTTACCTTTTTCTGAAAGATCCACTAAATTTTTTCAAAACTAAAACTAAAAGCGTTTTTTGTTTACGAAAAGAGTTACTGCTTTTGTGCAAAGATTTACTCCTTTCCTATTTACCATATTTCATTGAAAAAAAGAGTAAATCCGGAGTTACCCTTAACGTAACCCATTTGGTTGGGAGATCTGCTTTGAATTCAACCACACAAACATTTTTGTTCTATCAAACGTTAAATGGAAAACAGTTTACTTATTTTAAATTTGCGCGTTAGGTTAGAAAAATTGATATAATCATGAGAAAACGAGTAAATAAGTTAGAACTCAGTAATTTGCTGGATAAAACAAATTACCAAATATGATACTGTAACATCAGTTTAACCTCTAATACTAGAAAAAAAAACTTAAAAACATGTTTCGTTGAAAGTTCCAATAATGCTTTCGATACTCTTCACTGTGTCAAACCCAAAAATATCGAACGTTAAAAGGTCTCCTAAACCAAAGCGTTTTTATAGTTGCGGTAGCTGCAGAAACGCTGTTGTCATCGTTTTGTCGCTGGGTTTTGTCTCGTCGGTGTGGATATTCTTATTACGTTTGCTACTGCAAAAATGCTTCAGTATGAGGGATCCTTAAAAGACCGATTTCAAACCAGTAGACGAAAAAAGGCGTCCAGGTTTCCCCGTCTAGGGTTGTCTGTTGAATTTAACTTGGGGGCAAAACGGCACCACCTAGCCGCTGTCTACTCTCTGGATCAATTAAATTTTATTTAGAATACATGTATTTTAAACAAACGTTTCTTTCTGCACTACATTTATTTTTGAATACAAACTGTCATCATCATCAACATTAGTTTAACATCCGGTGTAAACTGTGTGAACCACATACAACTTCACACAAAAGCCATCGCCCTCTCTCTCTTAATCCCATTCCAATATCCAATCTACTCTTTTGAAAATGCACTTTTCCATACTTTTCTCGTTTTCTCACACATTTTTGTTTTGTTCTCTGTCTGCCATCTTCTGCCAGCCATTTCTTTCTACTTTATTTTTCTTCAAACCTTTCTGTTCTCTCTTTCTAATTTCGACTTTTGACATTTCCTTTTCCACATCTTCGCCATATTCAAATTAGAATGGAAAAAATATTAGGATTTAGAAACAAGAAGTTGCACAAAATTATAGAAAAGCCATCATCGATCACCCAATACCAACAAAAACAAGACTAAAAACCAAAATAAAAACATACCAATAATGAATTGAACAGAAACGAAAAGTTTTTAAGACGTATACCCAGTTTTTCAACCCGCCGCCGCATTCACTTCAATAGTCATCGTGTGTGAGCAAATATTTGCATAATAAATAACTTATCGGACGAAATAAATAACGAGTGAAAATCACAAGATAATAAAAGAAGTTCACAATCCAAAAAAAAAAAAATTTAAGAAAAGAATCACACCTTCTCCTGATTATGAAACAAGGAAAAAATCTGGCACACAGGGATATCCGGGTTGTGTGAAAACTTGGGCGACATTGCCAAGTTCTACCTATGTACCTATCGCAAATCCAAAAAAAAAAGTAGGTTTTTCTCAATTTGTTTGCTCTACAATTTTACATCATAAATCTGAGTTGCTATCGTGAAAACTCCTCAATGACAGTCACAACTATCCATACAATGGACGTGAAATCGCAAGTTAATCCTCCAGCTTTGAATCAAGCAGTAGCAGGTGCTTCAAAAAGTTACTATAAACCTCTTCAGACAGGTGAAGACGACGAAGTCAAGGTCATGCTTTTAAATGAAAACTTCCAACGTGACGCTAGCGAGGAGGATGAAGCTGGTGGTGTTAACGGAGAAGATGGTGCTAAAGAGGCATGGGCCGAAGATCAAAATCAAGTCACCTGGCTAGACAACGAGGAAATCGATACACTTGACCTGGACGTTGGACATATGTTTTTCAATCGCGTAGACAGTACAGAGATTATCTACCAGCCCAAAAAGAAAAACATCAAAATGGTTGGAAAGTATTTGATGGGTGATGTTTTGGGTGAAGGATCTTATGGGAAAGTAAAAGAGGTGCTAGACTCAGAAAATCTTACCCGAAGAGCTGTGAAAATTCTGACTAAAAGAAAATTGAGAAGAATTCCAAATGGAGAACAAAATGTTCAACGTGAGATTCGATTGCTTAAGAATCTGAGGCACAAAAATGTCATCCAACTTTTGGATGTGTTATACAACGACGAGAAACAAAAGATGTACCTTATCATGGAGTATTGCGTAGGAGGCTTGCAAGTGAGTTTTTAGTTGGATTTTTAAATGGACATTTGTTTATTTCTTGTCTTTTTTGTTTCTAGGAAATGGTAGACCATGCACCTGAAAAGAAACTTCCTCTGTTTCAAGCACACAGATATTTTCGTCAGCTAATGAACGGGTTGGAGTACTTGCATGGATGTCGAGTGATACACAAAGACATCAAACCAGGAAATTTGCTGCTTACGCTTGACGAGACTCTGAAGATATCAGACTTTGGTGTGGCAGAACAGTTAGAGACATTCGCCAATGATGATACATGTACTACTGGGCAAGGATCGCCTGCATTTCAACCACCAGAAATAGCCAACGGACAGGAATCTTTCTCTGGTTCTAAAGTGGATATTTGGAGTAGTGGTGTGACTTTGTAAGTACCAGTGAACTCATTTGTCAGCTATAACTTACCATATGATCTTTATTATTATTTCGAGAGTGATAATATTGAGTTGTGATGTTGTTGTTGAAGTTAATTAACTTCATGTGACTGTGCAAACCTTTGAAATCACTTTCCTATAATAGTTTTTTATTCTTTCTTCATTCAATGAAGTTCTTTTTTTAATAGATTAATATTTTAACCAATTAATTGAGGAACTATAAAAGTGATGACGCATAAGGTGGTATTAGTTGAAGACATTCTACTTTATAAACAACCCTGAACGGTCTCTGAAACCGGAATTTTAGTTTTTTAATAAAATACGATCAAGTTGCTTCCGCAGAATTTTAAATAATTCCTCTTAGTCCACTTAGCAAATTTAAACTCATTGTCTTTCTTTGTTTAGATTGCAGTTATGTTTTCATTAAAAGTCCACACTAGAAAAACTTTTGATATGAAGTCTATTCATGCATTTGCCCGATAGTCAAAGTGCATAACAAGGCTGAATTTGTGATCTTCATTTTCATCTTATAGTTTAGGTTAGGTTAGGTGGAAGTGGCTGTCAGCCAATGAGTAATGCCTACGTACATTGCCTGACACACTTAGGCCGCAAGGGCCCATTGTGATACCACAGAGATCAGCAAGTTAATCACCTACTGATTTCAGAAACCCGGTGTAAGATTAACGAGTTGATCACCCATTTATCTTCTATTACGGGACTAGACCACGCGGAACTTTTAATGTATTTCGAAAGACTTTTAGGGTCTATGTAAGCTAAGTCGCTAGTATCATCGAAGAAGAATTCATCGAGATGAGTTTTCCTCCTATGGCATGAGCAAAGAATGTGTTTCATCTTATGCTTAGTATGGGATTCCAGCTCTTCCTCTTTTCTGCTTCACCCTGTGGGATACTGGAAAGTGTGATATTGGAGAGTTCTATAGAAAGTAAGCAATCTTTAAATTCACATTCACCAAAAAAGCTTCATTTAGAGAGCCTTTTTAGAACAACCCTGACAATCTAAAAAATATAAACCTTTTATATTCTAATTAGTCGTGAGTCGATCCGTGAGGTTTCTTATAGGGTGATAGGAAATTAAAGTAACCAATGGTATCCAGTCGACCTGAAAGAACTTTTGAGCTTTCTGGCTGGCGAATATCGTTTGAAAATGTTTTTGCCTGGATCTGGCTATAGCAACGCATTCACATAATGTTTCCTCATTATGTGACAAAGAGTAAAGTCATTTTACCTGATACAAATATGTGGTAGTTAAGAAAACAGTGAGCCGTAAAACAGTCTGCAATTAACTTAAGAGTCAGGTTTACTCAATTCCAAAATGTCTGTCAAGTGTCTTTGTGATAGGTCGATAAATAACTTTGACTGGCTGTGGGTATAAAAAAAGTGGTATCCCAGGTGTCGTTCCCATGTTGTTAGTTCATGTTTAATGTTTCTGCTTGGAAGACCGTTGTAGGGTTCAGTGTTCTTTGTATTTACAAAGAGAGCCAATATTACATAGGTAGTCAGTCTCCTCATTTTTTTGTTCATCTTTATTCCTAGAAACCAAGCTGAGAACAACATCATTATGTATGACTAACTGTGACAGGCATGCAGTTCGCGGAGTTCCCTACAGGTTTACATCTGTGTTTGTTTGAGTTCAAGGCTGCCTGCCTCACTGTCTGAACAAGTTTGTATGTCCATTGTATATAGAAACTATAGTAAGATTAAGTAGACTTTTGGAATGGTGGCGAACCTATTTTCCCCGGTCCAACTTAGCATTCTACGTTCCAAGCTATTGGTTTTACCATTGTGTGTATAAAAGCCATTGCTGCGCCACCGGTGTCCTCCGGTCCATAAGATTGTTAAATTTTGAACTTACTATTGTTTCTATAGACAATGGTATGCCTGATCTACGGAGGTTTCTTCTATTGCATTCTTTAATGCAAAATTCTATGGTGATGATCTCTGATTGAAATATATTTTTAAATCCGGGTCAATGATCCCCACAATTACTCCGTTGTTAGAGCTTGTTCTGGCCCAGGTTCCTTGGCAACCTTATAAGTTGCCATTTTGAGTTGCGTTTGGCTTTGGTACCAAACCACTTGCAGAAAAATTCGTTCCATAACACGCTTCTGTTTATTACCTGAACTCACCCAAATAAAACCTAAGGTGCTGTTGGAAAACTCAGTGGTAAAAAAGACACACCATTTGGGGAGTGGAGAATGTCAACAAATGAACCTACTATTACGAGCTCTGCGATGCTTTATTTGATTTTATTTGATCAAGGCAGACTCAATAATTTCCTTTTACAAGACCAAAAAGATGTTGATGAATAGAAATGTTCTTACTGAAAAACAACTTTTGCCTTAAAAACCTCACATTTTACCCGATTGTTTCTCGGTATTCTCAGCTAAATTTTGCCTTTACTCTATCAACTTAAAATCTATCGGCTTGCGATCTTGGTGTCTTCACGATTTGCTTCATAATTTTATGAGTTATGATGTTCCATTCAAGATTGAGGTCTTTGGTAGCAAGATGATTGTTTTTAAAATGATATTGAGTAATGGCGCTTTCCTTTGCTCTGACAGTCAGGCAGCACTTCAACCAAAATTGAATCCAAAATAGTTTGGAATTGTCTGGCATGTTTATCGTAATCAATTAACCACCCACAGTAAAATTCTCTTCCTGGGTGCCTGGACATGAAGGTGTACAAGGTAACGAAAAGGCTGAACCTACTGCGGTCTCCCAATCAGTAGCATTAAACGCGAACTGGTTACTTTGGAACGGCAAAACATGAAAATACCGCCAGTCAAAAATATTCATCGACTTATCTCAAAGACGTATGAAAGAAATTCTTGACATGAGCAAAGGTGACGCAAAGTTACTTACGAACTTCTTCACAGGACACTGCTCTCTCAGATATCATCTTAAAAACATAGGCATCAGCCAGGATGACACCTGCCGTCTCTGTTTCGAAGACACAGAAACGGCTGAACACATTTTATGTGAATGCTCTGCCATAGCCAGATTCTGGCTAAAAATAATCAATAAAGGATTCACTAGTTCATTTCATTCATTTTCATTTATTTCGAAAATAGATACATAACAATGACGCATTAACATTAAAATCTTTTAGAGCATCTAAAATTTAGAATTACAGAGTATTTCTTATGATTAAATAAATTTTTGAACAATGTTTAATGTTACAAAATTTTGCAAGGGAAATTTAGAGTTTTATAGTAAATTATATAGCTAAGCTAAAGTTATATTTGACTAGCTAGGTGCGAAAATAGTTTTCTCTTAAAAGCAGTTAGTCCCCTTGATATAAGAAACACCCCTTCTTCGAATATTCATAGGTTCTTACATGAAATCAACTTCGAATGAACAACTTTACACTTTACGTTTAAACCTAAGGGAACAGCGCAAAAGATCTTTCAGGTCGACGTGCTAGTAAAGGTATTTTTTTTACCTTCGCCCCATCCAATAAAAAATAAAAGATGTCGCTTTCCATTGGATAAAAAGAAACGTCCAGGAGCGTTCGGAGGCATAATACATGTTATTTAAAATTCAAAACGAAAATAGGTGTTTCACTCAAACCAAGACGTTCAACTGAGCAAAAACAATTTTGAGTGTTCCATTGGTTTTTTAAATGAGTACTTCTCCAAGTGAAACCAATGGAAAGAGACATCAGTTTGTATATCGAAAGGCTTCTATCATATTTCTTGAAACTAAAACAGTCATGCCACAAGGCAAACTCCTGATTAGAAACTAGAATAACTTTGGCACGACTAACAAATCAGAGTCACCCACAACTCCCGTGAAGTTCAGTTTTTAAGATTAGTCCTCGAACGTTGAAGTTTGCTGCGGGTTCTAATATTGACTGGACATGTTACGCATTTGCTTAGCACATTTCTTAAGCTAGCGAAAGAAGGCGTTTCTAATTTTTGTTTCTGTCTCCATAAAAGTCTTTCAACGTCTCATTTGAAACGTGTTTCGCCTTTTTGAAGTCAGCAGTCAGCACCATTTACAACTCATTCGTTTTTCAAACCGGTGTTGTCGGTAATAGTGCGATTAGATTGATAGTATCGATTGAACATTGAATGAAGGTATGCAACCTTCATCAAGATTATGTTGGTAGTTGAATTGCTAGCTCAAAACTAAAGCATTCATTGAATATCTTGCCTACCTTTAAAATCAGTCCATATCTTTATCAGACATCAATAATTTTATGAAAAAAAAAATATTTCTAGGTACAATATAACTACTGGACTCTATCCATTCGAAGGTGACAACATTTATAGGCTATTAGAAAATATTGGTCGTGGACAATGGGAGGCACCAAGTTGGCTCTATCAGCTTGACGATAAGTTAGCTCGTCTTGTTTTGGGAATGCTGCAATCAGATCCAGATAAACGCTTTACAATTCAACAAATTCGTTACGAACCGTTAGTCAAAAACAATTTAAACAAAATCGTTGTTACATTTCATTATTTGATTTTTATTTTCAAGTTGGTTCATCTCAGCTCCAGAAGAGAAAGGACCACCAATCCCAATTCCTCCCCTTAAAAATGACAAGTATCGTCGATCCACAGTACTGCCTTACCTAGATGCTTTCCATTATGAAACTGAATATGACCAGGAAGATAATTACTTTACCGAACACGATCTGAACCGTAAGTAGAATCTTGTTTTTGTTTCTATACAAATATAAATTTGAGATTCTCTAATTGTAGAGGAACTTGCCCGACAGGCTGCAGCAGCGGCTGCCGAAATAAAGGCCCAAAAAAGTGCTGCTTCTGCATCGAATCCAACTATTTCATCAGCAGGTCCATCTGCTGCCGCTGCTGCCTCATCTAATAGTCTTAAAGAGAACAAAAAGCATCATTCTTCATCGGCATCATCACTAAAAAGGCGGGCGAAGAAACTCACGTCGTGCATATCAGTTCGCAAACTAACCAATTGCCGGCCTTCTTGAGACGATTCCGCTACTTTTAATTTCTTACTCAGTAGTATTTATCGTTCGCTCATTGTTATTTACCTAATTGTTCTGTTCTGCTTTTCGTATTTCGTTCTTTTCTTTTCTTTTCTGTCCATCACTTCGATAAGCAGATTACATCTTTAATTTCTAATATGGTTTTGGATTTGTTTATTCGTTTGCGCGTAATTGTTTTCTGTTTGTTATTTTTTTTTTTATTTCACTTTCTTGTTTCTTTTCTCATTCACAAACCTGAGAACACTCCTACCGACAATATACATCATCATCATACATCATCAAAATATTATCGATGTTCCGTTCAATGTTTAGTTTAGTAAATCTTCTTTTCGGCCCGTAATACATTTATGTCTTCTTTTTAGCTTTTCACTTGGGATTGATAAATAACATTTTCTGCATAAACATACATACCAATATTTCATTTTTTCTACTCTTGGTGTAATGTTAATATTATATAAAAAGAAAATAGAAAGTTGTAAAAACAAAACAAATGCATTAGATGTAAAATAATAGTTTCAAAGATCGCTGCTGGTCAGATTGATCTGTTACCAATGATACAATACGAAAGGCTACGCGAAAATTTACATCAAAACCCAAAGTGGAATAAATTGTTGAAAATTACTTAAGTTTTCTTTTTTTTTATTTGGCTATTTCAAATGAAAACAATGTGGAACCGTTGAGTGGTCAACCAGTTTCAACACATTGTCCAGTATTAAAAAATCGGAAGATCATAAAAAAATATTCGTTAAATTCTTAAAACACAACCAAACAAAAAATGTTGATCATTTTCCCTGATTTTTTATGAACGTGCTAAATGAAGAAATTGTGATGCTAATGGCGTAATGGTTAATGGCCTCTATAACGAGGCCCGTCTTAACCATTTCGTACTACGAATGCCAAAAAATAAGCACCATAGACGCCCTCGTAGTGTACTAGTTGCTATTGATAAAATTATTAATGAATTCTAAATATCTATTGCAAAACATTCACTACGAAAATGTTTTTAGAACCTTCTTTTTAGTGTTCGTATTCTGAAGTTGTTTCTTCGAGCCTTGTCACAGGGGTGATTTTCGAATTCCAGAAACATAAAAACTGTTTTTTCTTGAGTTTTACGCTTTGCGAGGAAGTCAAATCCTCCGATAGTTAGTTAAACTGCTATAGAAAGCCCCTTTTACCTTTAGCCATTAAGGATCGGTAATAATTTGGAAGTTATTGTTGAGAGAAATGTGCTAGGCCCCACCCACGCACTTCTCTAAGCTTGTTATCCCCGCCTATTTATTTATTTTTAGAGTTGTATTTATAATTGAATATCCTTGGACTTTTGACTCGTTAATTTGGAATTAAATCCACTATGTGCCGGACGCATATGCTCGAATTCCACGCAGAGTATCTTCTTTTGAGTTTACCAGTTATTTCCGTCCACTGTGCCACAAAAAAGGTTAAAGCTGCTCCAGTTTAATACATTACTACTTTACTTGTTGCTCATGTCTAAAATTTTAGGCAGCCGAGCTGCCCTAAAAGCTCTGAGCTCACCAGTCATAAGATTCAAACTAGTCCATTCTCCATTTTCCTTAATTATGTTAGCTACTCTCCAAACTAGCAACCAACGAAAAACTCTGCTTTATCCTCCACTGGATTCCAGCAAATAAGGGCCATGATGGAAATGAAATTGCTGACACCTTAGCCAAAGACGGCGTCTCTAAACCATTCGTCGGCCCTGAAACAATTTTGTGGTTTGAATAACAAAAATACAGCCAAGAACATCTAACTGCAAAAATCCAACAAAGATTTGCGTGAATCCTCTGGTCAAACCTGTTCAAAACATTTTATGTCCAAAAATACTCAGAAAACATCCCAATTCCTATTGAACCGCAACAGGAAAATCCTCAAAACGTGGACCGTACTATTGGCCGGCAACTCTTCTCTAAAAGAAAAAACATCTACACCAAATGAGGCTGACAGCAGACCCTATCTGCAGACTATACCTCGAAAATGAAGAAACATTTCTGCATATAATCGGCCCTATCGAGGTAACCGTCGGAGCGGAGTTTTCTCCGCAACGCATCCTTTTTTGTAGATTCAATTTTGAAATGTTTTTTTTTTATCTGTTAAAAATAAAGCCAGCAAAAGTACTTAATCGCAAAGCATAGCATATAAACAGCAAACGTTGTATTTTGTCGAAGAGAATGTCCGATCGGCCGATAGGAGAACTACCACTAAGCAAAATGTCTCTGCTCCAAGGGTTACCTTGATAGGGCCGAATGTCTTTCTGAATTCCAGATTCGTAAATTTTCAACTTTGTTACCCTTCCATTGCCGAATAATTAATTATGTATTTGAGAAATTTTCTACTGTTGAAAGTAAAAATAGAAAATCATACACGAAAACTGTAAAAACTCCAACAAATATCAAAATATATGGTTCTGTATCCGTATCGGTTTCAATTTGTGTTTCCCGGCCCTATCGAGGTAACGGTCGGAGCGGAATTCACTCCGATTTCCTACGATTCGAAGACATTTTGCTTCGTGATAGTTCTTCAATCGGTCGATCCGACATCCTCCGATAAGTTTTAGTTTTGGGAGTGCAATGCGTTGTCGTATTTGCGGAAAAGTTCTACTACACGAAGCAAAATTGAGTCTCCGAAAAAGGATGCGTTGCGGAGAAAACTCCGCTCCGACGGTTACCTCGATAGGTCCGTCCATTTTTCGAATTTGGTTAAAAATTAGTACTGTAGCGAACAAATCTAAAAAGGCAATCGTAGTGATCTTAGTTCTGTAAAAATGAATAACAACAAAACTCCTTAGGCTTTTGATTTTATAACTAATAACTACAATGACTTTAAACATCTCAACAACTTCAATATAACACTTGAAGATTCACTTCTCGACCACTTCGATTGGAGCATTATCCATCTCCCCCATATGAAACATTTGATGATAATGTGCACCTAATATGGGTAACTTTTTCTGCATAATGTTCCGCAGTATGTCAACATATTGAGGAGGGATTTTGGAAGTATTTGCATTACGCCAATGCAATCCTCCGTTGCTGCAGGTGAATAGAGCAGGCGATGGTACATTATCCTTAAGGTAGTTCCATATACATTCTTTCAGAACCAGAGCAACCTGTTGGTATGAAAATAATCAAAAACATCCCCTTTTTTCAATTTCAAAACAACTTACCTCAGGTGGATCAAAGTGTTCAACAATCATATGTAAACTAGCCAATGGTGGTGGAAGCAACTGACCAATAGACAATATTTGGAGAAACTTTATAGTACACTGCATCAGCTCTTCAGTCTTCTTGATTTGTTGGAACTTATTAACTGATTTAAAAAAGAACAAAATTATTGTGTAATGAAAGCCGATAGATGTTTTCTGTTACCATTTTTCGCTCTCCATTGGTGAAGACACGTCGCACACAAAGCTCGCAGGAGAACAGATGAAAAGCAGAGGGCTGGTCGATGTGTTGCTATCAGACCCATTAACCCCCAAAGAATTGGCGATGATATAAATGTTCTTCGAATGCGCAAATCTCGCTCCATGGTCACCTTTGTAAATTCCTCATCTGGAAATGGCAGGCCATTGTACATCACATCTGTAGAAACCATTTCAACCAAAAGTAAAGAAACCATTGAATAACCCTCAACGTGGTTGGGTCTTTCCTGAAAAGAAAACCAGTTACACAAAATGTGCTCATATGCTACTCTATAAATTGAACAAACCAAATGATTACAGCAACAGTCAATGGCCTTTATCAAGAGTCCTTGCATTTCTGGATCTGGTTCCAAGGCTGTTACTTTTTCACTTTCTGGTCTTAGTCCTTTTCCAATCACCCCCGCGTGCAGTACTGTCCGATTTACATTTGGACCCACACTTTGTTTTTGATTTGAGTATATGAGCATTTCGTTTTCTGGAATTTCACTGTCCTCAATTTCAGGCTCCATCTCCGCTCCAAACAAGTGACCATGGAAAAATA
Organism: Melanostoma scalare; assembly: GCA_949752695.1. Lineage (NCBI taxonomy): Eukaryota > Metazoa > Arthropoda > Insecta > Diptera > Syrphidae > Melanostoma > Melanostoma scalare. The sequence continues at coordinate 228,849,821 of OX456985.1, read as the reverse complement.
ACGCTCCTTCGATGAGTTCTCTCAGACAAACAGATCGTGCGGATTTTCTTGCACTGCATTGCTTTTGAAAAAGGCTGAATGCGCGGTTGACAGCTGTGGAACGCATAGTCGGACCTGGACATTAAAATATTATTAGACAAGAAATTGATAGTCTGAAAATCGAATTACTTTTTTCAGTCAGACTCCAAAAAAAGTACTTCACCGTCAAACTCGCTAGCTTAAGGATCTCGGCCGTACTTATAACGTTCAATTTGGATGCAGCATCTATGGTGTTTAGTAGATCTACAATCGTGTGAGCTAAGATAGCGTGGTCGCTCTGTTGAGGTATCACCACATCATCAACTTCCATCAATTCCTTAGAATCGCTAGTCTTACAACGTTTAGTCGTGGCATATAGTTTGTTATTGTTGTTTAGAGAACGCGCTGTTGATGTCTCCATTTCCATAATAAGTTTGGACAGAGCGCAGTTGAGGACTTGCAGGACTTTAGACAGACAATCGTTGAGTGTGTTGACAATGCTCTGTTGCTTTAAATAAGAAATTATGCCTTTTTTCTCTAATCTGTGAATAAAAACCCCAAAAACATCAAATTATTCCTCCAACGAAAACAATCCCACTTACTTTGCCAGAGAAGCCAAATTTTGAAATGTGTTCAACGCTTGTGTCTGTTTCTCTTTTTCATGAAACTGCAGTTTCAACAGAACCTCTTCCAAGGCCATCTGGATACCTGGCTTTATTTCAGGAAACTCAACGACACCATTTTGGCCACCAATGATTCTTATCAGAGCACCCATGCCCGCTTTGTTTAAGTTATACGGCTTCCTTAGCAACTCGGATATGGTTTGATGGTAAATGTGCGATTGTTGAGTAGCTGAACAGAGAAATACATGAAGATTTTGGTTGTTTCTTTTGAAGTAGACTTTTACTCACAAACAATCAACAGCAATCGGACTGCAGTTTGTTGTTCAATGATGTTGTTGCTGAGACACGCTTTCCATATCAGATACTTTGAGGCATCCGTACTGAGATCACTAAGCAGTGGACAACGTGAATTCATGAGGATGACCTGTTCCAGCTCTTGGAGATTGAATTCCAAAAAGTCCTGGCACCACGTGTATTGTTCTGCTAATTTTGCCGCTGTCATCAAAAGCTTTGCGCCGTTGGTCTTCAGATTGAGCGCTAAATTATCAAACGAAGGCTGCATGTCCATGAAAAGTTTGTTGGTCATCCAAACGGGTGCTTGGCGTAGTATCGATTCAACAAGTGAATCGTTAACTGCAAAACATTTTAATTGCGTTAAAATGTGAAACTTTTCAGTTTGAATTTTATAAACTCACATAGCTCGAGAAAAACAGTTACCATATTTTGCAACAAGGACTCAGAGAAGTGAGAAATTTGGGTAATAAAAGGAATTATGTGAATGTGCATTGGTTTCTTCGGACTAAAACCATCTTCGAGCAAACTGCGTATGGCTTGCATCAACTCCTTTTGATGGGCAAAGGCTAAGTAATCTAGAATGCCAATTTCAGAGTCAAAACGGCAGCGAATATCTTCAGAAAAACGCTTCAGTCCACATTGGAGGATCTGCGAGATGATTTTTAGTGGAAAACATCCGCCTAGACGTGCCACAACCCAATCGAATGTCAGGGAGTATCTTTGGAAAGCAGCTGAAATTAAACATTTTAGGTTTTACTCTTGTTTGAACAGTTAAAACAAAACATACCCAGTAGTGTTTCAACACACGACTCTGCTTCGGCATTTGTCAACTTTCTAAAGCACGAACTAATCAAACTCAGTAGTCCCTTCATTGCATTGCAATTTAACCAAAAATTGCACGCTGCTCCTATGCTCATTTTTCTTTTGTGTGAATATTTGTCTGAAAGTTTTCCCACCAAATCAAGACTCCAAGAGGCAATCAATGGGCCCCATGCTGGAGGACCTTTGTTCACCAAGTTTTCAATAGCTTCTTGGATATCAACAAATGCTTCATCTTCTTGGGCTAACTGAGGTTTACTCTCGCTCCCAGCGGTGGCTACATAGTTACCTACAGCAACATCAAACACAAGCGAGAAATACTCGAATACGATTTCTCGTGATGCCGGCAAATCTTCGAGAAGATGTAAACTCGTGCGAACTAAATGAGTGGCATTTATGTTGTTTGGATTTCCACGATGGCTAGTTATAGCGCTTATGAATTGTTTTAACTCAATGAGAATGTGTTGTTTTGACATTTTAAATACTTTTCCACTTTCTTTATCAAAAGACCAAATTAAAGTAAACAAATCATTCAACAATCAATTCAACCAAATACGTTTACAAAATAAATAATATTTTACAATCTGTTAAAGTGACGTTTCCCAATGAAGAGATTTGTAGCGTCATCTAGGTTTCGAGTTGAATTTAATTTTGAGATTAGTGAGCGTTCCGAAATTGAATGTATATTTTGCTGAGCAGGAAAACTTCAGCAAAGTAATTAATGAGCAAAACGTGTGCACAAGACATTAAAGCCTTGCGCAAACCAATGCGGTGAGTGCGTGCGATGCGATTGCGATAAGTCAAATCCCTATGCATTAAGTCAAACGTCCATAAGATTACATAGGGATTTGACTTATCGCAATCGCATCGCACGCACTCACCGCATTGGTTTGCGCAAGGCTTAAACCGTCAGCTGCTGGGTTTTTAAAACCTTCGTTCTCTAAGCTCAACCAAGGGTTAAAACATTTTCCCTGACTGGGCCGTCTTAACTTGAAAAAAAAAGAGTGGGGACGAATTACACCAACAATTGTCGAGTAATAAGTTACTAAACTACTGTCAAATCATAGGTAAAAATGTGAATTCAATCACTTTGCTTTTATAAAAAAAAAGTTATGTACGTCAAAAATTGCGCCATGTTTTATATTCAAGTATAATGTCGATTTCCATTGGTCGTTCGGAAGCCTTCTGAACGCTTCTCAAACCATTCCATTGACATCAAATGAAAGTTCCTCTCCTCGAAAGAAGAGAAATTTGATTCTTGATTTGTGGTACCCGTGATGTGATGGATAGCATGTCCACCTGTTAATCCAGAGGTTCGAGTCCCAACAGAGGCAAAAATGTTTTTCCACGGGTATCGCCTTTCGCGAGGAATTGGCAAGTCCTCCGTTAGTATTCATTGCCATGAAAAGCGCTTTCTCGATTAGCCGTTCGGAACCGGCAGAAAATTGTAGGTCCCTTCCATTTCCTCACAAGGCATGGTTGTGAGAAATGCGCTAGGCCCAAGGGCTCCTCGCTTTGTTGCGCCACCCTATTTATTTTTTTATTTTATTTGAAGAAGGAAGCGAAGCCAGAAGCACAGAGTAGATAATTATATATATATATATACTCTGTTATACTCTGTGGCCAGAAGCACTCACACACTGAAACTGCGCACTGAAAATAGCGCTTGACGTTTCACACCGATACACAAAACAAGCAACGAAACTTCAAAACAAATAAAAGTGTTACTTTGGGATCCCGGATCGGAGAGTTTTTCCGGTTTACCAATGGAAATCGACATAAGATTACCACAAAAGCATTAAATAAAGGATTTAGGATTTCTGGGGGTTGCACTACTAATATTTCCTTTAAATGCAAGTGGGTTACGTCATTTCTGTTAAGGAAAAGTGCTGTGCAGAAAAATTGTTATTTATAAAGGAAGAAATAACGGTTTCGTTTTTATTCAGGTAAAATATCATTTATTTTTCTTGATGGTCGTGCAATAATGAAAAGTTGAGGGTTACGGCGCCAATTCTGGTCACAGGGTCTAAATTTTCCCATGAGCAAAGATACATGACATTCGACATTTTTTTGTGTACCTACACAATTCTTATTCACTTTTGAAAAATTGGACCCTTTTGATGGGGTTGTTGTGAACCCTCATCTCGCCATAAAGTAGCAGTAACCGGATACAGCCATTTATTCAAATAATGAGCTATCTTTAGTTTCACACCTCAGAGAAAAAAATTAAGCTTGTTTTAGGCAAACAGTTGACTCTTTGTATTGCATACCCACTTTGTGACTGAGAGCCTTTTGATGTTTCTGAAAGTTGAGCTCATCCGATATGAAATTCTTCAAAGACTTTTTGCTCAACAATCACCCTTACTAGTTTGGCAAGTCAGATCCGGTTTAACGACATGTTACTACTAGGACTTATGGCAAGCACAATTGATGCCAAGTTGACACCAACCAGAGTCTAACCCAATTGTATCTTTGGTTAGGTTAGGTTTTTTCTTTTTTATAATAAAAAGAAGAGAGTTATTTGCTAATCTGGAGAACTCAGACCTAATTTCCGGTCCATTGTACTACCAGGGTAGCAGCCTTCCCTTTTTTTTTTTTTGTGTTGCAGTAGTTGGAAATAAGTTGTTAGTAATTTCACATATAACCTCAAGGGCGGCGTCCATATGAAACTGGGAGACTGAAAGAAAAGTAGATGCCCAGAGCGGGATTCGAATCCACTCGAGTTGCCAATCTAATCACTCTACCACTGCACCACGGCCGTTAGATGTGGCTGTCAGTATACGGAGACCGACTTACTTAGACCACAGAGGAACCATTGTGATGCCACTGAGAGCAGATGGTTGATCACCCTCTGGTCTCTATCTATTGGATCAGAGAGTTGAAACACCCTCTAATCGAACCTGGACTAACGAGTTGATCACCAGTTAGTCTAACGAACCATTCAGAACTTCGTACGAAAAGGGAAAGACTTTTAGGGTCTTTGTTAGCTAAATCGCTGGTGTCATTAAAAGGGTATTCACCTAGGTGAGTTTTCCGTCTGTTAGAAAGCGCGGGGCATGACCAAAGCATGCAGCTTCTACAAAAGTCGTTTGAGTAGACACCAAGTCTTTTGGCGTGTCTACCTATTAGGCAGTATCCTGTAAGAACACCCATAGTGGAGCTAATTTGCATACGATATTGATTCAATAAGCTCATTGAACGTTTCGAGTCCACACATAGCCAGGTTTGTTTAGTCATTAGACGTGTATTACTCTGCGTCCATCTAGTGCTAATCTTCTCAGAAGCGTCTTGCTTTAGCAAAAGTTTACATGCAGCGATGAGAAATTGTTCCTTTTTGGCGAGTTCGTCTGTAATGCTGTTGCCTGATATATCCCTGTAACCCGGCACCCGTTAAAAGGAGAATGTTGAACTGTTCTGACATATTCTTTAGAGACGTGATAGCTTCTGACCGACTTGTAGAGACAGAGGCTAAACCTTAGAGAGCAGCCTGACTGGTCCAAGAAGATACGAATATCCGTGGAGAATAAAACGTATTCTCTGAGCCAGGAGAAAATTTCTTTTATCGCCAGATTTTCGGCTTTGAACACACTACAGAAGTCAGGTAGGCGGAAGAAGTAAGGGCTTAAATCCGGTATCAACAACGCCAAATCAATAAATTTTTGAAAGAAGTAATAAATTTTACAAAATATTGATTCAAAAACAGGTTTTTTTTGAAGGCTTAAGGCTAAGTACAATAAGTACAATAAAAAAAAAATATTTTAAATTCATATAACACTTCTTCTGCTTTGAATGAATAATGGCCGTGAAGAGCTTGACTAAAAAAAAGTTAAAGCCTAGCATATATTATCTCTGAATATTAAAAAAAAAAAACATTTAAAACTATTACCAGCCATGTCTAGAGCTCTGCATAGTCCACTTCGAAGAAAACAGCTTTCAAAAGAATGACAATGTCTAATCACTGATATTTTCTTTCATTAATAAAGAGCCAGAGCCCGCGTTTTATCCGTGTCGTGCTGGTGAGCATGTCTGCCTGTTAACCGGGAGGTTCGTGGTTCGAATCCCGAAAGAAACAAAAAATATTTTTCGCCTTTCGCGACGAATTGGCAAGTTCTCCAATAGTGAATTCATTGCCATGAAAAGCACTTTCTCGGTTAGCCGTTCGTTCGGAATCGGCAGAAAATTGTAGGTCCCCTCCATTCCCTCACATAGGCAATGGTTGTAAGAAATGCACTAGGCCTCGGGGCTAATCGCTCTGTTGGAGGGCGGCGGCCGTGGTGCAGTGGTAGAGTATTTAGTAGATAGGCCGGACGCGTGGGTTCGAATCCTGCTCTAGGCATCTACTTTTCTTTCAGCCTCCCAGTTTCATATGGACGCCGCCCTTGAGGTTATATATGTGAAATTACTAACAACTTATTTCCAACTACTGCAACACAAAAAAAAAGGAAGGCTGCTAACCTGGTAGTACAATGGACCGGATATTAGGTCTGAGTTCTCCAGATTAGCATATAAGCCTCCTCTTTTCAAAAAAAAAAAAAAAATTCGCTCTGTTGCGCCACTCTATTTGTTTATTTTAGAACCTTTTTTAGGAATTGATAGGGTTGATAGGATCAAGTTCTTCGAAACTCATGACGAGGCTTATAGCTTTGGACAAACTCAGTGTTATCATAAAGAATATTAAACAACAATACCTGATTACTAAATTATTGAAAAAGTACGAAGTTGAATCATTTCTTCAATTGCTTATATTCAATCATCCCTTGGCTTGGATAGGTACCTACTCCTACAACTCTTTATCATAAGGGTTCTTGAACTTACATAATAACGATTAATTAACACTAGAAGACTACAGCCGTTCACAAATGAATATATTAATTTTTTAATTGTTCATTATTATTTGCTAGACAGTAAAATAAATTTGCTTTATGACTTGGTATGCGTAAAGTAGTGATTTGTTTCAACTAATTTTATTGAGTTATTCAATGTACTAAGACCTACTGTTTAGCAATACCACATCAAACAAAAATATCGACTGATTTAAACAACCAGTTTCTCAAGATGATTTGCAATTCAACATTACGCAAATCCAAAGCAAAGACCTAAGCGAATCAATATGAATTTCTACGTTTGCTATTTTTTATTGCAATGTACGATCACAACTTTAAAGCCCTTCAATAAACCTGGTGAACTTGCCGCTGTTGCTCTTACAATCAACTCTTCAATCTTGTCGAAAGTTAAAACAAAACCGGTGTCCTATGAAGTGCGACTCTCAAGAGAAGTACACCTCAATCTTCAAAACACAATCGTGAAGTTTGAAAGGAGGAAATCTGGTGTTCGAGGCCGCGAAGAAGGGTTCACCTCAGAGGATTATAAATGAAATGGGGCATTTCCTACAATGTTTATGTTTTACTACTAAGGAGTCCAAGAGAACAGTTTTTTTTTTGCTCAGGGACTTTTAATCAATTAGTGTTAAAAAGTGTTTGTACTATCAAGGTTGTTTTTATTTTGTTTGGCATTGGATCAAGTGCAAATGCGAAAATCTATGCGAACAATGATCAATATAAGGTGAGAGTCCCCTTATTGAGATCAAAACAAAATTAACATGACTAGCTTGTGGGTTTTACGATGCTAAAAATTCATAAAAGCCACAATGCCTTGACATTGGCACTTGTTAGCTGATGAACTATTTAGGTCGAAGTATGTGGAAGTAAATAAGGAAGGAAATGCTTTTGGATAAGATGAGGCAACTTGTTTTTCTTTCTTTTTTAGTCCGATATCAACCTCTTTCTTACGAATTCTTACGAAATTGAATATAGCATGATCCATGATGGAGTTTTATATCAAAACAAACGAATAAAAAAAGCAAAACCAATGGTCTAAGTTGGGTTAAGAGTCGCTGTCAAATGGTGACCTTTAAAATATTTCACTTTTTGTTGTAGAGTGGCACGAGTAGTGATTAAAAGAAATGTTGTAAATAATTGTGTGGTTGAATTCTTGTTCAAAAGAATTCATTGAACAAAACGTAAAATGAGTACTAGTGGTCAACGTTTTTGGTGTATTTTTTATCTTTGGCCTAATGTTAGTTAGTTGACTCTCAGGGTGATAATTTAATAAGTGGGCTTCAAAAAATTTTATCCATTCAGACCAAAGACTTGAGGTTTCAGACTTTTTGGACTAGTTACTGCTGCTTTTGAAACGATTTGACATGAAAAATGTCAGTTTTAACTGTACCTGAATAAAATACTTATTGTTTTTACCTTCTTTCCTGGTCAATAAAAGGCACGCGTTTTAACTTGGTAATCTCAAACTCTCTCTCACTTGTCAGCTCTACTCTCGGGAGTCGTGATCTGAAGGTGGAGTAAGCAAAGTTAAGATGCGTCCACAGTACGACTACCAGCAAACGCATCCATTTCATTCGGTTGGAATCCAGGTTGGCTTTTGGTAAGGACGAAAGACGATCGGGACGTCAAACACTAATTGGGTATTGCCGAGATCGACTTGTTCTAATTGGTGCAGTTTGGCATAGTGTTTACGCGCCTTTAAGGACCTGTTAGGTTTTCGTTGGAACCAGGAAAATACTTACAAGGAAACAAGACTGTTGTTGAAGATTATTTTTTATACTTATGCAAATTCTTAGAAATCAAAAAATCAAAGTCGCCATTAGTACAAAACAAAATCACAAACCGAAGATAGTTTTCTTTCTATCAAGAGATCGTATAACTTTGATTTGTTATCTTCTAACTTATTGTTCGCAAAATCGATAACCCAATTGTAATATCGAAGGTTGATATTTACACCGAAAATATGTAGCCTTTAGAGTGTTACAATTAGAATTCATCAACCCCACCCAAAATTAACAAATTATATAGGAAATTGCGTATAGTTTTCCGAATTTACCGGTTCAATGAATCTTAAGTTTGAGTAATAAATCTGTTCTGTTTAAATCGTTAAAAAGGTTAAGGTGCAGTACTTCATCATTTCGCGATAGATTAAAAGATATCTATGCATTGTTCTTCAACATAGCTCACTGTATTTTGCTGGTGGAAAAGTATTTGTAAGACCTGAACTAAAATTTAAAGCCTTGCAATTTTGTTTGATATACACTCGTATAGTACATACGATTAACGATCGGTCGACTTATTTCGTTATACCTTTTTGAAATATGTAAATGGATGATATAGATGTTAATAAATTTGGCAGATTATAGATAGTAGGTTTGAATGATTGGAGTCTAATCATTCAAACCTACTCTTAAGTTTTATTTTATGCATCTCAAAATAAAAGGCTATAATTATGCTTGAGCGCACAATGGGAACAAGTATCTGCCAAAGGATTTGATCAAACTCTGTTTTAAGGTTTGATAATGGTCAAAGTTCGGTGTTCGTATCTATGTATCGCAATCAAAACTTGCTAACACTGGCTCTTGTCTGTTGATCTTGAATCTTGTGATTTAAACTTCAGTTGCTGCAAGGATAAGAATGAAAAGATAGATACAAACACACATTTGAATTTATAAAAATGGAGCCCCACTGGTCAAATAACAAAACAAAGTAATGCAACGAGTATTTGAAAATTTTGTTTAAACTTAGTCTTTTGATGGAATTTATATAGATTTACGTATTGCGAAATTAAAGTTCATAGGTCGGTTATAAGAAAAGTAGATCAGTAGGTTGTAGATAAAGACTTAATTCACAGACAGGAAGAAATGAAACCGAAGAGTGGAGAGCAGCTGTAAAGGAAAGAAAGCCAATGACAAAAAGTGTAGAAAATTGGAAAGTCAAAAAATTTCTAAAGAGCTATTATGACTCTATTGAGGTAAATCAGGTACAACACCATCATAACCAGTAGGTTAATTTGTAGGTGTTCTCAATTTTAACAGAAAAAACAGAACCACTAACAGCATTCAATGAAGCGATGAAGACAGTGAATGTCTCATCTCAGATCATCAGATCAGTTGGATTGTGGAAGCAGTGATGAATTCATGGAATTCTCCTGATGAATTTGGCATTTTTGATAGACGGATGGTTAAAAATTAACCAAACATAAACTCATATAGGTTTCTAGGACGTTACAATACAATACTCCAGGGTATCACGATGGATCTACATTGATCTAAGTGTGACGGAAATAAGATCAACCGTCATCCTATTCTACCTAACCTAACATATACCAGTAGGAAACAGTGTGTAATGTACCGCCAATGGAGGTTGTTTGCATTATGTAAATAATAATTGCGAATACAAATTGGTTGGAATTTTCTTCTTCTTTTTCTTCTTTTCGTCTTGTCTAGAAAGTTCGATAGCTTGATCTGCTTTTCTATACAAATAGGCCGCTGTCGGAGGTTTGATTGGATAATACAAAGTGTGGTTATTAATTGAATTTTATACGGAATAGAAAAGTGCAGTTACTAAAGCACAGATAAGAAGTTGAAAGTAAATTTTTATTTATCGAACCTGGTGAACGATATTGGACAAAAGAAAAGAAAAGTACCTCCAAATGACCGAAGTTTCCTTACGAATAAAAAAGAACGTGGAAAATGATAATCGAAAGTACAGGGATCGAATCACCGCACACGTTATCGAGTTTTACGTGACGGAATTATGTTAGTATTGCACTATCACTTAAGTTATCGGACAGTCTAGTAACATAATTTGATATTCTCTCACCAGTAATTGAATAGAATTCTATTCCATAGATGAACAAACGACTAAAATTGTGTAATTTAGAGCAAATCTTAAAAGAAAAATTTCACTCATTCACTCGATCACTAAACCGTAACCAGGGGTAACCAGATGTACTCTCCCCAAAAATTAGACATGAAAGTAAAAAACAAAAAAATTCAATAAGTAAAATTCAACATCCTCTGAATTCTGAGAAGGAAAACTCAATAACCTCCCTTTCGGCAACCCTGCAAGTGTCTCAATAAACTCTGTTTCTGCTCCTAAGATCAGAGTCAAACTCTTGCAACAATTGGGTCCATATGAAGATTCAAGCGACAAGGTAGATGATTTCACAGTAGCCGGTTTAAAAAAAATTCAAACAACTGCCTTCCAATAATTCTACAACCGATATGAGGGTATCAGACTGTCAAACAGAGTCACTGTCGCCAATGTCTCATTAAGTTTGGCATAACTTATTATCTATAGACAAGAGTAAGCTTAGAAGTGGACGAAAATAAACTAGAAAAGTGCAGACTGCTTCCTAAATCCATAAATCTTATTTCGATGACCAAAAGAGCAAAACGTCAAAAAAATTTAAAACGTTAATCTCTACAAACATCCGAAGAACATATTAAAATAGATTCAAAGTACTTAGATTATATTTCTCCAAAATCAGACTCTCCAAAATATGTTGAACTTGTAACACGATATGTATAGCTTATTTTTACAGCAAACATAGCATTAAAAAATGTATACTGCGATATAATCGATTGAAGTAGCGATATTTTTAAATCACCTATACTATACATGAAGCGTTCAGTGGAAGAAGAAAAAAGACTTACCTACATTGAAATACTGACGAAATTTTTTTTTTTTCCATACAAATGTGACCACCCTAATGCACGCTTTATAATTTAAGCAATAAACAATTAGATTTACCATTTCAATGATGTTTTCATTTCTTCTACCATAAATATGTACGTACGTAGTACGAACTTACCTTCGTATTATTGCCAAAAAATAAATCAAACAACAATACCTGTTTACTTATGCCTGTTTGTATGTACAAAATGTGGTTTCGGACTCCATTGAAAAATGTTTATTTTATTTTTTGCTTAATTTTACAACCGAAAAACCTATTACCATTGGATGGTTAAACAATAATTTTGTTCCACAACGCAACGTCCAAATTCTCTTGCTCCATTACAAATGCAATTTCACTTCATTTCAATAATCATTATTGCGACCTTTAAAATAACCGTAAATATTAAATATACATCCTTAAGTACCTCCACTCTGCGACTCATCAAAAAGCGATCATATTAAACCTTTCAGGAAACCCCAACGACTCTAACCAAAACAAAAACTTGTAATGACTAAAACCTAATGCGAATAAAGTCAATTATTATTTTGTTTTCTTGATTGACCTTGATTTGCCAAAATTGAACTCAAATTACCGAGTATTTTTCCAAAAAACCACAAATTCAAATCTTAACAATTTAAATACTCCTACCTAAACGAACTTCGTTCGATCTTTCACAGGTCTTCGTCTTCCTCGAGGTAACTTTCATAAAACGAGAGCGCGTCTGTCTTTACGCCATTCTCTTTTAAATGCAACTCTCTTCAGATACATTCTCAACTGTTATACAAAAAGTCATTCCAAAGCTCGGAGTTCAACGGTCAGTCATAAATTCATCCATATGACCGACCGCCTCCATATGGATTTAGCTCAACAACCGCCAATCTCAACTGGATAACAATGGTCCATCTAACCATCATCATCTACCACAACTCATAGTTGGTGATTATTAGCACATTTGATCATTGATCACACATCAAGCCCAACCATCAGCGCAACCTGTGGCGATGAAACATGAATTAAAGCAGAGAATTATGCATTCCGTTGTCTTAAGTCTTGACCAGTAATAGTGGGGCGAGCTCATATAAAAGCAAAGTGTCAATGTTGACGGAGACTTATTTCAGTTATTTCAACTCAAGTCAAACGTTGTCTTGTGTTGTGTAGTGTGGTGCTGGAAGGAAGCTTATTCTCTCTGGAGCTTAACTCTTGTGTTCTAATCGTCTGGACATAAAGGATTACAAAATAATTTTCTTCTCTCGATAGAAGAGGACTAAGGAAAAAAGATTTCCACAGCAAAATATACTCGGTTGGAATTGTTTTGTCTTAAAAAAATTAGAATCAAAAGAAAACTGAAGTGTCAATTGTGGTTTTAAAGTGGATAGTGAAATAGTGATGCTCTTGATGAGAGCCTGGTTTTAAGCAAATACTCAAGTTTCACAAGGATAACCACAAAAAGTATCGAAAATCAAGTGAATTTTGTTTTTTTGTCCTTAAATTTTTGTTCTCTATAAAATCAAACCACGATCGGTCCAGATTGAAAAGTGCATTTTTCGTGTAACTTACAACTTTAATACTAAAAATGGTGAGTTGTCGAGTGAATGTGTTTTGCTATATTTATTTTTCAAGCCAGTACTTTGTGTCATTCATGAATCAGACAGTGTGCACCTAATTGTGTTTATATGACCAGCATAATACTACAAAAAGAAATGCTCACTAAGCAAAAATAGCAAATTCGAAACTGTAACTCAAAGACAAATTGCAGCAAAGGCAAATTGAATACACAATCAAATATATGGAAAAAAAAAATACTAAAAAAAATAAAATAAGGCCTCGTGAAAAGGCTTTAAGAAAATTGAGGTGTAGTTGCTACTTATGCTACTTACAAAAAGTGTTGGTAAACAATTTAGCAGAGACCTAATTGGGGTGGAAGTTTTGAGTTTAAACTACTTTCATTGTGATTTTGAAGTTGGCAGGCATTATTACCGAACTACGTTGAATATCATGACTTATGAATACAATTTTGCCACCGACTTGCTGGAGCATTTTTTTTTATAATTACTATGAATATTTTTACATGAAATTGATTAAAAGAAGTTATGCAATTATATTGCATTCACATTACATTACTGGATAAATGAGATAGAAACGAGTTTAGTTGCAAAGTAGAACTTATTAGTCTGAAAGCAAACCGAAAAAAAGTCTCAGAATCAGACGTAGGTACATACAAATTCATGCATTTAAACAAAAATATACACATGTGCATGTAGGCGTGTATAATTGTATGACCTTGCGATGATCATAAACTATAATTTTGAAGTAAGCTTAAGAAAGTTTCAAAATTCAAGGTTCTAATCCAATGTAAGTTGAAGGTTTAATTTTTTTTTCTTTGAAGAAGAAGAAGAAGAAGAAGAAGAAGAAGAAGTAGAAAAAGAAGAAGAAGAAGAAGAAGAAGAAGAAGAATCCTTGTATACTTTACCTGAAAACTTTCATAAAGGTATTCTGACAAATTACTTACAATTTTATTTGGAGCTACAGTTTTGTAAGAAAAGATCACTTTTGCCAGCATTTTTCCGTTGGTCGAAATGTGAATGGCTTTGCTTTTACAACAAATATCTTCAATCGGAGTATAGGAATGGGCTTGCTTTTCTACTGATCAAGCTGAGAATTTTGAAAGTTTTGTAGAATCTGCCGTGCCGTCGAAACAAATAGTGTGGCCCATAAAAGAGAGTGAGCATTTCTCTTAAAAATAATTTGCTAATGATGCGCATGAAATTACTATAGGAGGTATTAGCTATTCATCGCCAAATGCGAAAGCAGTGGAAAACATTCGGATGTTTCTGGGATTTGAACCTTGAACTTCCTTGTAACTGGCAGACATGTTTACCACAGACACCACCACTATATTTTCTCAAATTCATTTAATGTGGAGCACTTAATTATATACTTATGTGTCACTATGAAAAAGTTTTCTTAAAAAAATTTACTTTAAGACTAAATGAAAGGAAGAGCAGTTTACTTTCCGACTATCAATAAGAATCAAACAACTCACAAGCACAATGAAGCCATAAGCACCATGAAAACAGAGACCATTTTCATGCGGTTTTGACAGGTCGACAATGGTTAGCGTGCTCCAAAATCTTTGAGATTTACCTCCAAGTATAAAGAAAATAAAAGTGTTTACTTTTTCAAACCAAATTACTAGATAATGTTTATGACTTTTAGTAAACTACCCAATCGTAGGAGTTTTAAGAATGCCCACCGCAATTAAGCTTCATAGCTCTTCTCGGAAACAACAAGAGCATCATTGTATCTTTTTAATTCCCTTATTCATACAATTATAATTTCAATTGATTAAAATTAATGAGTAAGTGATTGGCAGGGTGTCAATCAATACAATGATCGGTACTTTACCCAGTGGCATGTCGATATATCTGACAACACTTGTGGGTCATCTCATAGCTTTGCGATTTCACAGTTCACACAACGTTTTATATACTTTTCAAGAGCTATTAACACATTGAATTTTCTACTTATGGTATGACTTCCTTCCTTAACCCTGTGCAGCCAGTGTTACCAAAAATTTAATTTTTAGAGATTCTCAGAGGTTGGAGCCATTTTGAAAATTAAATAGTGTTCTAGTGAAAAAGAAAATTTTAGTTCACACAATTTTTTTTGAAAAACAAAATTTTTCATGCGATATCAAATTAAAGAGCTTAAACCTTTAAAATTCACTGAACTGGACTAAGCAAAGTTCTTATTTGTATTCTTGAGAAAATAAGTCAGAGTCAAATGTAAAAAAGATGAGTCGAGTTAAAAAGAACGAGTCCTTTTTGACTTTTTGTTCTTTTTGAAGCAGTAGTAACACTGACGCGAACAATTGATTAAATATTTTTGAAGTGAAACTTCTTATGCGACTTCCAACAAGGTTGCGTTAAACGTTTAACGCGGATTATCGATTGCATACTTTTCAGCACTGCTCGCAATTTGTTGATATAACAGTTGTATCAAAAGTTTGTCTTAAAGCAATAATATGAGTTCATTAAAAATCAATTTCTACCTCTTCATATTTTCATTTCCACATTAGAAAGTTTAACTTCTTCCGCGCGAAGGGACTCCATGCACTAACTTTTTTTTCCAGTTTTTCGAGCTTTAAGAGTCGTGAATATTGTTTCCAAGCATCGTAGGTTTAGGAGATATAGAAGAATATTTATAAAAACCGAATAGCATTTGCTACTCGAATCTCGAACTTTATATACCAATCGATTGGGGGCTGTTATATCAAGGGAGTTGATTTATTTTAGAAGTTTTTCAATTTTTATGGTTTGATGCTTAAGACGGAACGATTGAACCATTTGCTTGGCTGCTGACAAAACCGGTCAAGCCAGGCATCCAATCTTCGTTTTATGGGCAAACTTTCTAGAACGCTGAGTGCAAATTCTGATTTTAATTTTGAAAATGCATAAATAAAAGAAGGTAAACATCAAAAAGATATTCAAATATTAGTTCTTAAGGCACTTCATTTCATTCACCTAAAATTAATCGCGTACGATCTAACAAACGAATTTAAAGACAGAAAGCAAGCTACTATCCTATCTTGTCAAGTTATTTGCATAAAGTCATAGTCTTTGTCATTGAGAGTTTCTGAGGAGGTGAGTTGGTTGAAATTATTTTGAATATTAGATCCCATCAAATCTACCTACTCATTCCGACTTCTCTGATTCATTGTATGAGAAGGCCAAGGTTTTCTTTGAATCCTTTTAGAATAGATCTTTTTGTCTGTTCGATATATTCTCGTCTTTGTTCGGTATTGTTCATTTCATGTTACCTACATATATGTACAAATATGTACAAGTACATGCTACCGGCAACCCTTATGCTTATGTCACTTTCCATTGGACGAAAAGAACCGTCCAGGAGCGTTCAAAAGCATTCTCAACCCTTCCATTATTGTTGCAAAAAGATCGCTTCACATGATTCTGAGGAGTGACAGCCGCTTCTCGATTTGAAGTGAGAATTGACTCAAGAAGCACTAAAGCATGTTACTCAAATGTCAAAAAGAAAATTTTCTTCAAAGAATATTCCTTAAGAGCCATAGGTGTTTCACTCACACTCACAGAAATTATTTTGGGTGTTTTAAAATGAGTGTTTCCCCGAGTGAAACCAATGGAAAGCGACATTGAGGAATGCTCTTCTAGGTGCCTGTCATTTATTTTTGCGCTTAAAATAGATACTTTCAGAAGTGGAACGACCTAGTCTACGTTTACTTTTTAAAGCAAATGCTCCACATCTGATTGGGTTCTGTATCAGGCTTAGAAAGTTGAGCCGGCGCTATCCTTACCTATCGCTATCACCACCTACCTCCAATAATCATAGCTTTTTTTGAGTAGATGAAAATGTGATGTATTTCAAAATCAAGCGTACGAAATTTAAAACACTAACGTTTTCACCCAACAGAGCCAAAAATGTTTTTCCACGGGTATCGCTTTTTGCGAAGAATTGGCAAGTCCTCCGTTAGTAAATTCATTGCCATGAAAAGCGCTTTCTCGATTAGCCGTTCGGAACTGGCACTCTATTTCCTCACAAGGCATTGTTGCGGGAAATGCGCCACCCTTGTATTATAGGTGTTTTTAACAATTTTATTGCTGAGCAGTTTTCTTTATTCATTTATTTTTGTTTAATCATTTCAAGGTGCTTCCATTCCGTCAGACAAACTTAGAAAGCTGAGTAATACACACACTAGTTCTAGGCCAAGCCATCTACCATCTATTTACTTTTCGAAAAAAAAACCTCTTCATCCAAAAAGCCGCACTTAAACGTTATTATTTCACTTTCATCAAAAACTTGTAACAATTTACTCCACATAAATTAGTTGTTAACAACAAAAACAAAACAAAAAAATTCTCCACTCGTTTTCTCGTTTTCTACAAATCAATTGATGAAGTTTTATAAAACGCTTAACGCTTTACAAAACAAACATAATTTAATTACTACTGCGAGCTGTCAGCAATCATTTGTTAACTTAATAGGTTTTAAATGCATATAGACTTTTAATGATTTATCAAATAGTCTCGAGTAGCTGCTCACTATAGAAATCCAGCTTGTTTCCCAACACTCAGCTTTATTGTTTGCAAAAAGTATTTCAGATAGAAAACTATGTAGACAATATGCTTCCATTTGAAAACGTTAGATACTTGTACTTTGTTAAGAACAAATCCGCATACTTTCAATCAGTTTAATTTGTCGTTTGCGTTTGCTTAAATGTCAACAAATGAAAGTGCATTTCTTCCACACTTAAAAAAAAACCTGAAAGTTGATGGTCAATGAAATAAGACTCATACTTAAAGTAACCTATGAGGTGATTAAATTTTTGAAAAACTTCACCTAACAACCGAACATCGTTAGAGTCACGGGGTACGCCGAACAAAAAACTTTTCTAACAACTCAATTTGTTGCCATTAAGTCACCAAACCAAATGGAGTGTGGGTAAATAATGATATCTAGATAATAATTTTATCGCATTGTTCCTAATCGCTAATAGTTTCCCTCAACATTTGTTGTAGCTGGTTACTTATTTTTTTTTTGTTTCGTATAGGCTGTAGTATTGATAACTGTTTGCAAGTGTCTAGAAGTAATTTTATAAGTTTTGTTTCTATTCGTATTCCAATGTATATTAATGTTTTTTATTAAACTTGTGCATTAAGTGTTTATCTTTAAGTGCAGCAGAAAACGTCACTGTTAATTATGCATCTGTGATAAGAAATAAATTGCTCTGCAATGACAACGACCGTGCTCTGAACTACAAACACACTGTATGAATTTTAATGATGTTAACAATGTTTTTACAAATCAAAGAAGTAAGTTTCAGACATTTTTAATATGTTGTGAAAAATTGTTGCTTACAATGTAAACGGAGTTTCAAAGTAGACATATGTACATTTTAGTATGGCTCGCATTGTGGTGCTACGGTTTGGCAGGTCTGTGATTTGTTGAGTCAGGTGAACTTCCGTGTACTTTATTTAGTGTACGACTCTTGAAAATTAACGTAACAGAAGCAACTTTTTATGCTGTCGCCTTAAATGTTTTATGGTGCAACTGGAAGGCAAATGCAGTCGATTTGGGATAGAAGATATAAATAAAATATATTTTCTCAAGTTCTTGTTGTTAATCACCATTGAGTTGAGAACTTTTCAACAGCAAAATAATTATTAGTGTGCTGATATTATTGTGCTTGTGATTTTGATTTTTACTACCTTCGCCACCAAGAGCAAAATTTAAACTAAGGTAACATTATAAGTTTTTTTTCCCTCATTTTTACCTACCCCTCACGGGAGCTTCAAACAAACGCATATGGAACAAATTATTGAACACTCTGAATCATAATTTAATGTGGACTAACATTATCAACGCCTTTATGCGTTTTTTGGTCAAGTTTCTTTTTTGGATGTTGTTGAATAATAAACGATAACACTTAAGAGTCAAAAAATAAATAAATAAATATTTGCGTGCATCAGCTCGGGATAAGCAAGGCTTAGGACGTTTCTCTCCACGATTTCCTTGAGCAATGAACCAATACTTACCAAAAACTAAAGGGTGTTTTTTAGAGGTATTGATATAAAACACAAGAAAATCGTTTGAGTACCCATGAATTCATTTTATGCCATGTTTAAATATGATTTCGGGCATGTGGCCACCGCGGCTGGCTCGAATAAAGCCAAGTCTAGGGGTCCTATTTTAAACCACTTTTTCGAGCATTTGAGTTCGTATGTCGGCAATAATGCCACGAATGGCTTCCAAACCCCCTAACGTTTCTAGTTTGTTGACGTAGACGAACGACTTCAGAAAATAATCCAATGGTGTCAAATCACACGATCTTGGTGGCCAATTGACAGATCAATTCCGCGAAATTTTGCGCAAATCGTTTGTTTCCTTCATTAAATCGATTGTGACGTGCGCTGTGTAGCATGTAGCGCCATCTTGTTGGAACCACATCTCATCCACATTCATGCTATCCGATTCGGGAACAAACTAGTCGGTTATCATGGTTCTATACCGGTCTCCATTAACGGTAACTGGCTCGCCAGCATCATTTCGAAAGAAGTATGGCCCAATGACTCTACCTGAGCCCATAGAGCACACCAAACAGTCAGTTTTTGTGGATGTAATGGCGTCTCAAGGTGCTCATGTGCATTCCCTTCACTCCGATTGCGGCAATTTTGCTTCTAGACGTAACCATTCAACCAAAAATGAGCCTCATCACTGAACAAAATTTTGTGATGAAAATCAGCATCGAGATCAATCTCATTTTCGGCCCATACCAAAATCAAGACGCATTGCATGGTCTCGCGGCACAAGCTGGATCTTATAAGGTCGTAAGCCAAGATCTTTGCACAAAATCTTCCATAAAGTTGACGAACAAAGCTCCAATTGCTGTGCACGGTGGCGAATCGATTCATTCGGGTCCTCTTCAACACTTTCCTATACAGCAGCAATTGTTTCTTCGGTGCGCACTGTTCGAGGTCTCTGCGGATAAAACGCACCCGCATAAAGTAAACGTAGTGCGAAAACGATCAATGGTTAACCGAATTAATTGCTCTGATGGACGATTACGTTGACCATAAAATAGACGGAGCTTGTGGTTAACTTCGCGAACTGAATCAATACTTTCGAAATAAATTTGCACGACAAGCGTTGTTCTTTTATCAACCTATTTGTTGACAAACCAAACTGAACATAAATGTCATTAGAGTTGGCCGATTTGACTACAAATTGTTGGTTTTATTCCTACTTGAAAAACCAACTTATAAAAAAACACTCGATATTTTAATAAGGGAATGCTCTTTTCATGGCATTTAGAAGAGATGGCAAATTCCTTACATCAAACCATTGTAATTTAATAATAATTTAAACTAAGTTCCATTTAGTCAAATATCTAAGGGCTGACTGTACAGGCATAAATCTACTGGCAAAGGAATTGGCAAGTCCTCTGATAGAAAATTCATTGCATGAAAAGCGCTTTCTCAATAAGCCGTTCGGAATAGGCTGAAAATTGAAGGTCCCCTCCATTCCCTCACAAAGGCAATGGTTGAGAGAAATGTGCTTGGACCCTGGACTGCTCGCTCTGTTGCCCTACTCTATTTATATTTATTTTATTTGTAGACTATTAAAAAAAGGGCCATAGCTTACGTTTATTTTATAAGGGAAATCTTTGAACGCAATGTTGGTGTCCTTAATGCAAATGAAATTCGTTGCAGGTACTTCCCACGAGATTTTGGTGTCAGAGTACACCCAAACCCATACTTTAGGTAATGAAGTCCGGGAATCGAATATTCTTCCTGGCATTTCTTTTTTACTCCGAGTCTTCTTTTCTTGAATGGATCAAAACTCATCTCATTGTTTGTTTAAGTCGATCCACTTTTGGGATACGCTTTGACCACAGAAAGGGTCGACAAGCTTCCAGCTATTATATTGTTACATATCTGATGCCAAAGAAATGCCTGTGTGTTTGGGTTTATTTACTTTTTACTATACCAGAAGTGCTTCCTTTTTCATTTTTCCTTCGTGAACATATCCCTTTTTTGAAAATGCTCTCTGGACATCTCCTTTGAATTTGAAATCACCAATTGAGCTGGTGTGTTCTACTTTCAGCAGGATAGAACTTTTGACGTAAAGGTTTTCATAGATCTTGTTACTTTGAAGGCTCAAAGCAACTAAAATTAAATATGTTTTTGACGTCTGTAACCAAAAAACAAAAGATATAACAGATGAACATATCAAGCAAAAAGCAATTATATCCGAATTTGATTTTTGCCTTAAGTTAAATTGTTTGATATGCAAAAACCCAAACGAAATATGTTTGGACGTAAAAACAACAACCTCATAAAAGTAACTTTGCATTGAAATGTTTTTTCATCAAATTAAAGTATAACGTAGAACCGAGTCCGTTATGACAAAACAAGGCATATGTCTGGGGTAATGACTTTATACGCCTTCTATATAATTTAATCGTGAGATTATTTTATCTAAAATAATTGTTGGTTTTCTCTAATAAGCTTAGGAAAAAACCTATGACTTCATTTGGCTCCAGAAGGCAACTGTTGAATTTCCTTTTTTGAATGAATGCTTCATCTTTTTAGGATTTTAACAGTTCATTTTATGTTGTTTTGCACTTTAATCTAACATTTGATGTTGAAAAATATCCCAATCATTATTTAGGAGATTGTGAGTTCCAAAATAGAAGAAAAAAAAAGACAAACGATGATTGAAATAGTGTGTGGTTTGGCAAATCCATACGTGTGTGTATCTGACGAAGTTTTCTTTTGCGCATTTTCATTTTTGAAGCTCCAATTGAAACGAAGATATGAAAAGAACTAATTGAAAGTTCTAGATTTAGGTTGTGGTTTCGGTGAATTTTTAATTTAATTTATTTGTTTATATTTATCGAAAGTCTTCTACGCAAAGTCATTGACTTTGTCTGACACACTTATAAGGAAAGTCGATAGTGGCGGGGGTTTTGAGATTAGCATTTCATTATAATAATTTTGACGATTCCTTACTCTACTATAAATGTTTTTTTTTTTTTTAATTCATTCATCAGCACTTACTTGTGAAGAAAGGAAAAAAAGACGAATAATTTTATCAAACATTTATGCAGAAGAGATGTTTTATGTTGTAATAGAATTCATTGAATAAATCCTACGGCAACCCAGTAACCCATATTGAATTTGCAAAAAAATGCAAATTTCAAATATTAACACAGTTCGAAACAAGTTTGATAGAGTAAAGCTTGTTGCTAAACCACGCTTATCGTTGTAAAGCATATCAGGTTTAGAACGAAAGGAAATTTTAAGATCTACTTTCAATGTGGCAAATGAGGCCAAGATCAGAATATGAAAAAATAATAAACCTTTGCGACACTTAACATCGTTTTCCTTGAAAAACACCGTGAATTTGGAGGATGTGCCACCATTTTGAAAGGAGGTTTTGGTGGGAAATCAATGTTTTCGTACTTTAATAATTATTTACAGGGCAAGATGATAATACTCTTTTACTCTAAACTTGAATCATTTTTAGTAGGAATTTGTAAAATAAAGCGTCACAGAGTTCGGGGGAGCTGCTAGCATTAGCTTTAGGAGCTTTTTAACACCAAGTTTTCTCGACAATGGCAGAAAGGAGTCGAAAAATGTTAACAGTGAAAATAATAGGCAAACGATCACAAACTATTTTTAACCAAATTTGCGAGCACATCCATTTTTCTCGTAATACACGTGGTATCAACAAGATGGGATCACTCTGCATACCACTTAAGCAACCATAAGTTTGTTTCGTCAACACATTCCATGGAGACTAATCCTCCGAAGCGCGTGGTACGTAAAATGATTGACCACAGCTTCGTTTAATTTAAAAAACTTGAATATCGTATTTTTCAAACATAGAATCTTCAATTTTGAAGTTGCGACAGCAGCAGAAACGCCTCGAGAACTAGAAACTTATGGAAACGAGGTGTCATTATTGTCGCGTCAGTGTCAGAATTCTCATAAATACCCTTCTAATGTTATAGAATACAGTGGGAGCATTTAGGAAAATAGGAGAGGATTTGAAAGGAGACACCGATGCACGTTGCTTTTGAGCTTCAGCAAGTAGAGCATTCCACATTCAGGTGGTGCAACTAAAATAAGAATATCTATACTTGACTATATACGCCCGAAGTTGGGCTCAAGGTAAAACTGATGAGCATTCCTAGCGAGGCGGGTGTTGCGGCTAAATTGTTTCAGGGGAGGAATGCAACTGGCTATTTCACTAGAGCACTGTTTGTGAAAAAAGCGATAAAAGAGAGAGAGACAGGTGACGTTTCGACGAGTCAATCGATTCTGCGATTGAACTATCACCTATCAATTTTAACGCTCTATTTTGTACCCTATCAAGTAGGCGCAAAGATGTTTGAGGAGCACCTGACCAGATATGGAAGTTATACTCCAGTTTTGGGCGGATGAAGGCCTTATAAATTGTAGCCAGATCAGAAGTGGTGAAGAACTTCCTGCATTGCTTCATGAAGTCTAAGTATTTAGCAGCGTTTTTGGCGACTTCAAATATGTGGTTATCTTCTTTTCTTAAATTATTAGTTGTCGACCGCACACAAACGAAAAAGGACCACAGAACAGAGCTTGTGGAGATTAACAAACGCATTTCTCTCAGTCACACCTATTGCGTAATGGAAGGGACCATCATTTTTGCAGATCCCGAAAGGGCTATCGAGTAAAAAGCGGCAGTGCAATTACTGTCGGAGGATATACCAATTTTTCGCGAAAGGCTATATCCGTACAAACACATTTAGAAATTTCAATGATTCGAACCTCGATTTCGCACAGGCAGACATGCTAACTTTTACGCCACCGGACACCCTCTACTACAGGAAAACTACATACAGGGTGTCCCGTAATTCGTTTTACATACTTTGGGATATGATTCTTGGTCATATTCTAAGAAAAAAATTGTTTTACAGTAAAGTCCGTTTCTCAAGTTTGACATCACTTTTTGACAATTTAAAAAAAGTCTAAATTTGGTGTACCCTAACCTGTGTTAAATTCGATATCTCTGTCAATACAGATGATAGAGACCTTATCTTAGACATAATTTTTTGTAGAAATAACAATCTTTAAGACTGTATTTAAATTGAGCTTTCATAGGTTAAGGGTTGCCAGATTTTCAATTTTAAGTGGTGTCCAAATTTTCTTCCCCAAACAAAGTTTTGACTTTGAGGTCATTTTTTCGCAGAAAATACCTGATAAACATAGAGTTTCTTTATTTTTTACAGATGAACAAAACAATAATAAAAAAAAAACTTTGTTATAAGTGCACTCAAAAACCCATACATTTTATGATACTTGGAAAAAACTAAAACAGGTAAAAAAAACTAAAAACTTTTTTACGGTTTTTTATTGCAACAACTTGCAAAGGGAGCAGTTTTCCAAGAACTTTTAGTAGTTTCTTATGTATTTTATTCAAATACCATTATAAGAAGTGCTCAAAGTGCCCTCCTTCGTTTTGAACGCATGCCAGAGCCCGTTTTTGGATTTCATTGTATATGTTTGCTCTCGATAGCTCTTGTCTTACTTGTAGTGATCCTTCGGAAATACGTTGTTCTAATTCGGTTAAAGTTGTTATTTCAGAAGAGTAAACAATTTCTTTCATTCGTCCCCATATAAAAAAATCCAGTACAGTGAGATCGGGAGATCTTGCAGGCCAGTGAATTGGTCTATTTCTGCCTATCCATCTACCACCGTATTTTTCATCCAGCCAATCCTTAACTTCACGACCATAGTGGGCGGGAGCACCATCTTGTTGGAAATATGATGAAACTCGCTGATGCAGTGGAACATCCTCCAATAGGCCTGGTAGATCATTTTGTAAAAACTCCAGGTAATTTGTAGAATTAAGTCGGGGTGGTAATTTGAAAGGTCCGATTAATATATTACCAATTACACCTGCCCACATATTGACACAAAATCTGCGCTGAAACGATCTTTGCCGTCTTGAATGTGGATTGCTTGAGGCCCATGTATGGAGGTTATGAAAATTCGTGATACCGTCTCTTGTGAACTGGGATTCGTCTGTCCAAAGAATTCTGTTTATAAAGTGGTTGTCATCCAAGCTTCTCTCTAGCAACCAGTTACAAAATTCGATTCTCATTACAAAATCATTCGGAAGTAGTTCCTGTACAGGTGTATGGTGATATGGATGCATATTTTCGTCATGCAGTATTCTGGAGATTCTTTGTCTGGAAACATTATACTGTAGAGTCAAGCGTCTTATGCTAGTGGAAGGATCGATTTCAACAGCTGCCAGTATTCTTTCATCAACCGAAACTCTTCTTATGACTCCAGCTCCTGCGTTAGGTCTTTCAGTTAATACTGATCCAGTTTCTCGAAGCCTCCGAAAGGTATTTCCCAAAACATATGGAGAAGGAAGTCGTCTGTTGGGATAAAGTTTCTGGTATCTTCGTTGTGCTCTTCTTGAATTTCCATTGCAAAACCCGTATACGAATAAAACGTCTGCGTATTCTTCTTTCGTAAATGAAGGCATTTCAAAAAATTCTCTGGTCAAACTGCAATCGTGACTTGTTTTGATAAACTGATGAACAAATTTGTTTTCTTATCCTTTTATACGACCCATTGAACATTCATGCCCCAAAAATTTCCCCTGAGAAGAGGTAAGTCAATTAGTGTTTTGGTAGCAGGTCAAATACACTTTCAACCCATTTCATCAGTGCAAAGTCATAAAAATTGTCTTAAAACAATCAATTCTTGGAAAACTGCCCCCTTTGCAAGTTGTTGCAATAAAAAACCGTAAAAATTGTCTTAAAAGAATCAATTCTTGGAAAACTGCTCACTTTGCAAGTTGTTGCAATAAAAAACCGTAAAAAAGACAAAATTAGAATTTTTACCTGTTTTAGTTTTTTCCAACTATCATAAAATGTATGGGTTTTTGAGTGCACTTATAACAAAGTTTTTTTTTTATTATTGTTTTGTTCATCTGTAAAAAATAAAGAAACTCTATGTTTATCAGGTATTTTCTGCGAAAAAATGACCTCAAAGTCAAAACTTTGTTTGGGGAAGAAAATTTGGACACCACTTAAAATTGAAAATCTGGCAACCCTTAACCTATGAAAGCTCAATTTAAATACAGTCTTAAAGATTGTTATTTCTACAAAAAATTATGTCTAAGATAAGGTCTCTATCATCTGTATTGACAGAGATATCGAATTTAACACAGGTTGGGGTACACCAAAGTTAGACTTTTTTTAAATTGTCAAAAAGTGATGTCAAACTTGAGAAACGGACTTTACTGTATAACAATTTTTTTCTTAGAATATGACCAAGAATCATATCCCAAAGTATGTAAAACGAATTACGGGACACCCTGTATAAGGCAACTTTTCATTTGGAAAGCTTGACATTTTCTTAAATACTCAAAAGTCAAAATACTTGCCTTAAGCGCCCTACAGACGATCAATGTTACTTGACAAGTATTATTGACGTTTTCTCTTGTCAAGTAAAATTGATGAACAATCGCCACCACACGTTCAATGAACATTGACAATTTTCTTTTCTTATGTAGTTTCCTAATCGCACTACACAACGACACGAGTGACAGTGAAACTTGATGAAAACCAAATCAGTTTTGATTTTCGTCAATGTTTCAATTATACTTGACAGTAACATTGAAGAGCCTACAAACGATCAATTTTACTTGAACAGAAGCTCCTTCAAGTAATATTGTCAAGTAACATTGATCGTCTGTAGGGCGCTTTAGAAATGATCCTTTTTAAATTTCTTTTAAATTTGAAAACAAGTTTTTCAAAATCAGAACTTTGGCACAATTTGTACTACAGTGCCATTTTTAAAAGTTGGTGCAAGATTATGCTGAGTTTTGGTATAGTGTGATTTTGTGTTCTACTCAAAAGTTGTTCCTCGATTGTAGTCCTTCGATGCCTTAAAGAGTTTTGATAAGAGCATCAGACGTCCCCTCATATGGAGTGACATAGATTGACAGATGGCTTACACTTTGTTCTTTTAAACAATTTATATGCTCTCAGAAGAACCAACTCATTGATAAAAATAGCCACCTTAAACGGGTTTTCTATCCTCAAATCTAAACCCACCTACCGTCAGTGTTGCACACAAACCTTACAACTTTTCAGATGATGTGAAATACAATTTTTTTGTAAAAAATAAAAATTACATAACACAAACCCGACCTAGCTGCGTAAGGTAATTATCTACTTCTTCTCCTCACCCAAATGAATCAATGCATTCACTTCAACTTGACCTACAAAAACTGGACAGCCGCACAAATCATCCGCCACCACCCGCCGTCGCTGTTGCTGACTTATTCTGCAGAAGTTAAACGTTCCTATCCGCCACAATATTGATGAATCCAATCTAACAGTAACCATTCGTCAACTCAAATAAGAATAGAAGCTCATTATGAATGCAAAATTGATCATTTTAACGCATCGAGTTGCGTAGTCCCGATCATCATCATCATTATCCGTTTCACTTTTCCTAACCGAACCTATAGTCATGTCAAACAACAACAACCACAACAAAAACAACAACAAACTCGATCACTTTTTTCCTCTCTTCTAATTTATAGTACCAGCTTAGAGATCCAAATGCATTGCGTGTAAATTAAAGGCCTTATGAACTCTGTTCGCCGCCGCACCAATCTTTAGGTGTGTGTACGGTTATGTCACATCTTTGGAGATGATATTATTACCTAAAAAACTTGAGACTGAGGCAAACCTTTTGATATTGTCTATGCTTTCTTATACAGTTGAAGCATCTCTGAACAACATTAATAATACATTTATTCATGGAATCTGGCGCATCAATCTCAGAGTGTGCGGACTGCGGATTTCGGACTGCTGACTGCTTACTACGACCAATGCGGTGATGTGAACCGCCGAATAAAAAAACACACAAATTAAAACTCAAACGCATACGTTTAAACATTACAAAGAAAAGCGCGCACCAACCAACAAAGTGGTATTACAAGTCTGCCTCTTGGCCTTGTTTTCAAAAAAGTTTAATTATCAAAAAAGATCCATGAATCTTCACAGAATGATTCATTCATACGGCGACCCATTCCAAAGCTAAAAAGTTAAGACTTCACATAAATTTAACTCTTATACTGTGGTGTCTTCATATACCGCGAGAAAGCTACACTATAGTGCGGCATATACGTACATATCATGTGGCCCTATTTGCCAATCTGTAAATTGATGAATTTTTAATAAAAAAAAAAAATTGTTGTGCAATTATGTAAAAAAAAGAAGAAGAAAAAAAAAACAAAACAAAACATCATCTGGCGTAAAATATTTGTCCATCCGAATATTTAATACCTCAGGCTATTAAACTATAAATCTCAGACTCGTATTTGGGCTAATTTCTTTTTGTTGGTGGTGGTGCTAGTGGTGGTGGGTTTGGCGGTGATGCTGAACTGAACTGCGATGACCGTTCAGTGAAGAGTCGATGCCTAAGCAAATTTATCTGTGATTGGCAAGGCGTTAATTTGAAGATTTAACCCATCATCTATAACTTTAAGTATTTTTTTTTTTTTGGTTTTATAGACGTATTTTCCACTAATTAAAACAAACGTAGCCCTCCAAGTGTGAATTTTTGGCGCTTTGTTTGTGGACGGTCAGTTTGGTGCTTAGCCAGCACTGTAAATTTGGGGGCAGTGAAACGAGCAATATATTTTTCTAGTCAATAGCTTTTGCAAATCGTGAAAACTTCTGCAGAAGATAATGAGTGGTAAAAAATAGCTCAATTTGAAGTAATGGAAGCGGTGCTTTTTTTCACATTTTGGTTATTTGTAGAAAAAGAAATTATTTTTTGCAAAGTACAGTTTTATATGTATATGAGAAGATTTGGTACATAAAGGAATTGTGTACTTTGGTTTTTAGAGATTTTCTCATTCCCAATTGCAAGCTCGCAAAGGAAATTAAGAGAATATACAAAACGCCCTATGGACTACTTCGGCAACTTAAAAGTTAGAAATTGCAAGCGTTTTTTTATAAAGTTTGTGATTTTTGGTTTCCACTGTTTCAGCGAACGATATTCCTTACAATTTGCAGTTGTATTTTACAAAGGGAAATTTGTGGTAAAATTTCTTTTTCTGTTTCTCCAAAAGAAAATATTTAACTATTTAAATCTCGGTGAGGGCAAAACCCCCATTTATTAGGCTATTAACTTACAAACTAAGAAACTTAATAGCTAAGCTAACTAGTTGGAGGGTTTAGGAGACGAAGTTTTAGACAGGGAGTACTCATATTGAAGTCAAAACAAGAGGATTGGGAATTGACATTCCTCAGCATTCGGGAGATGGGTTCATTGGAGCCGTAAGAGGTTCGATTGGTGGGAATATAGAAGAGACGGGGATTACGATTGTTACGAGGGTTAGTATTTGGTAAAATGGATTCGACCAGACTTGACAAGCGTATTCAAGAAGCGGACGAACAAATGAAATGTAAAGGGATCGGGTTACGTATGGGTCTGCAAATTCTTTGGACCATCGTTTCACGGAGCCAAGTGCTGTATTTGCCTTAAGGATTACATCGTCGATATGCTTGAGGAAATTCAGCTCACGGTCGCAAATAATCCCAAGGTCACGGATCACCAGAACGGTGGAAATGATTTGACTGTTTAGAAGATGGAGACGGGGAGGAGATTTGATGCGTTTACGTGAGAAGGTTATTGATTAGCACTGAGAAACATTTAGCTCCAGGCAGTTTTTAAAGCACCATATTGAAAAATTGTCGAGATCCTGTTGGAGGTGGGAAGAGTCTTCAGAAGAAGAAATGACCCGGTAAAACTTAGTATCGTCCGCATAGAGAGAGATAGAGGAGTGTTTGATGATCATTTCAATGTCGTTAATACTGAGAATGAAGAGGAGATGGCCTAAATGGCTGCCTTGGGGAACACCGGATGTAGCTTGAAAGCGGCTGGATAAGGCGGATCTGAACCGAACGCTGTAAAAACGGTTTTTTAAATATTAATATAATACTTTATTGTGACAATTTTCTACAAGTAAAATTCATCATAACTGCGATCGGTGAAGGCATAGAAGCAGCAATGACAGCCAAAGAGTTGATATCTTAACCACGGTTTGGTGTTTTTAGCACAACAATTAATCCCGGTGCAACACGAATTTTGAACACTTGTGATCTAAAATACTTTTTATGCAACATCGTCCACCTCTCTCTCAGTTGGCAATTTACTACTGTTAATTATAAGTACAAATTCGCTGTGTAACTTTTAATTTGGTTAAATAGACCACTGGCCTAAACTGAGCTGATGTGAAATATTTTGTAATGTTTCTTTCTAATTTCTTTGGAAGCCCTTATTTTGTCAATTCATGGTTTACATGAAGTTTAAATATGGATGTTTTCGTTTCTTTGCACCAAAAAATGAAAATTTTATTTTTAATTGAATATTTGTCCTTTATTTGGTCAATCATTCAACTAAAATCCTGAAACAATTAACTGTTCGTAAACACAATGAACTGCAAACGCAGCCGCAGCCGAAGTCAAAATTTTCCAATTTTTTTCTGAGTTTTGACAGTTTTCTTAATGGCACTTCTTTCAGGTTGATGATAGCTATAGACATTGCTTCATAAAAAAGAAAATAAGTAATTTTTTTTTAAATGCTATATCAGAGAACTTTCTGCATTTGAAATTCACCCAAAATATTACCACAATTATTTACAAAAATTCGAAAGATGTTATTTGATGGGAAAATTTGCTCTCTACAAAAAACGTTAAAGGAGTTGCATCTTTTTGCTTCGTTTTCGAGATATATCGAAAAAACGAATGAAGATGGTTTAGAACTCATATCTCCGATTTGCACCCTCTAATTTAATAGCACTTTCGGTTTTTTCTCCAAAATTAGGCCATAAATTGATTCATGCAATAAAAATCCGCCCTTTTTCGAGTTCCTTAAGAAATAGACTAGTAAGTTCAAAAGCAGCGTGCATCGGTATCTACGTGCTCTTTTCAATGAACTCTTATTTAGTTTCAATGAAATGAAAAATATTCGTTTACAGTGTAAATTACTTCTTTGCAAACCCGTTTCATTTTGCGTTTGAATTTTTGGATCGGTTGAGTCGATTGCATTTTTTTTTAGAGTTACTTCGTTTCATTTCGTTTTTAATAGGTATACCTCCTTAAGTCAGTTTTTTAGCTAGTTTATCGACGATATTTATAAAAAAACAAAGTTGAACCGAGTTTGGGTATAAAAAACACGAATAGTCATTGAGTCATCATCATCATCTCATACTAAGAAAAAATTAAAAACCAAACAGAGAACAAAGTTTTATCGAAAAAAAGTACGTGGGCTGCCTTACAGAAAGAAGCACCTGTTTCCATTTTGACAGAATAAATCTTAAATTTGGCGAAGATATTTTAAAGGCAGACTTTTTATTAAAGTTCTCCTTTGTCATATTCAACAAAAATATGTAAATAAATAACGGTAGCCTATCAAAACTGCATTTAAGGCAAGTGAAGAAAAATTTAAATAATTAATGGGACATTTGACAATAGTGAACCTCCCTTTTCTACTTAACCACAAAATTTTAATATTGTAGTTGATGATTTTCTTAAAACAATTCATTGCGTCAAAGAACTTAACTTGGGTTATTCCCTTATTTCGACGTTGTACAGATTTGTATGTAGTTATTTTTTTCCATTAAAGGCACATCAACTTTTCAAGAATAAACAATTCAAGTTCCAGTGAAATTATTGTTTTGTTTTTCTGTTTGCTAATTTGTTTGCCAACTGCAAATAATGGAGACCAAAATCATTGAAAACATGTGTAGTTTTAGACAATACGCATTAATTTATTCTGAAAAAAAGGTGAGATCAGTGAGAGAAGCAATTTCTAGAACATTCACAAATGGATTAACTTTTTGAAGCGATGATCTTGATAACCACTTTTTTCAAATTGTCGTACCGATTTATTACGTTTTTATTGTTGGAAGTTTAGTTTAAGTAGGTGACTAAGTTACTAACTTCCGAAACCCAGAGACATCAGAATCTTATTTAGCCCATAGTATCCCTGTGTCCAGCCCGCTTTCTGATGCAGCCATGCTTATTCCCGGGATTGATTTAAACCGTATTGTGCTTTCCGAATCTGAAAAGTTTAAGTTTTTCGTATCTAGATCAATAGCGTTGCAGCTTGTGATGATGAAATCAACCATCGCATAAGTGAAGGATGAAGTGATAAATAGATGAAGGAAAAACTTTGCAAAACGATTTCTAGTTTAGCTCTGCATACGGTTCATAAAGTTGAACAATGTTTGAGTAGACGGCAGCTTCGTGTATCAGCAGTACTAGAAGTACAAAGTTCCTGAGACCTTCACGGAAAAAACACTGCTTAGCATAATCGCCTCAGTTGGTTTGTATTATGAAGTTCAAATGAGAGAACCGAAGAACCCCGGAGAACGTTCCCACACGATCGCAACCAAAAAGGGGCAAATCTTATCCAAAAAAAGTCCTGGTAGACACCAGCATAAATTTGATGTCAGAAATGCAATGATTCAAAGCTAGGGGAGGTTTGGCGACGCTTTTTAATGTCAGCGTGGTGTAGTTTACTTTTGGATGGCGAGCAGCGTAAAGAAAATAATTGAGACTATAATGCTCATAACGACGTTAAGGGAAAAACTTAAGTTTTCCTACTTGATGCTTTATGGACGTTACCCTCCATACAACTGTTTGCCTTTTCACCAAATTGTGGATTTTGTCCATTTATTAGAAAATGGCTTTAACGATTTTTATAAAATTTTACATTGAATATTAAAAAGAATCCATTTTTAATTTTTGGTTAACGGTTATTGCTAAAAATGGCTTCAGTAATTTTACTCAAATTGGATATGGCGTTATGGCGTTCAATATTTTGTACTGAAGAGAAAGCGACAGGAAGTGGCAAATGATAAGTAGGTAAAGCTTAGTAAATAAATAAATAATTAGGGTGGCGCAGCAGAGCGAGGAGCCCCAGGGCCTAGCACATTTCTCACAACTG
This sequence comes from Melanostoma scalare, assembly GCA_949752695.1. Taxonomy (NCBI): domain Eukaryota; kingdom Metazoa; phylum Arthropoda; class Insecta; order Diptera; family Syrphidae; genus Melanostoma; species Melanostoma scalare. The sequence continues at coordinate 228,816,976 of OX456985.1, read as the reverse complement.
TGCCCTGTGATGGAATGGAAGGGACCTACAATTTTCTGCGAACGGCTAATCGAGAAAGCGCTTTTCATAGCAATGAATTTACTAACGGAGGACTTGCCAATTCCTGGTTAAAGGCGATACCGGTGGAAAAACATTTTCGCCTCTGTTGGGATTCGAACCACAAACCTCTGGGTTAGCAGGTGGACATCCCATAATTCCCCGGGTCCCACAGGTAAGGTTTAGTAAAGTTTAGTGCGTGTCAGTAAAAGTCTTAGCTTGTTTTTACCCAGCGGTTAAAATTATGCTGTAAAAACATGGATGCCATCAGAGTTGGTATCGAAACAAAGGAAACGCTACCAATTAGGAAGTGATCTTGAAACACCAAACTCATGGCTTCTGGTTTCTTTGTGCCCACAGTGATAAACGTTAGATAGAGAAATGGAGGACTCCAGTCTTTATTTGCGCTTATAGTTCAAACCGACTTGTCCAAGAATTGAACCCACTAAAAGGTGGAACGCTTAGCCGGAGAAGTAATATGCCAAAAAAACCTATGCACATTGGACTTGAATTTGGCAAAGCAGATGAAAACATCTGATGCAACCAACAGATTCAAGTTACAGTATTTTTCCATCGGCTCTGTATTTTATTTAAAAAAAAAGTATCTTATCGTAGTTAAAGTCTCACTAAAAAAAAACATGATTGGGATGTGTAGTAAAATGCACTAAAATTTTGACTTTACGCATAAATCAGTGTATCTTTTGCTGTTTAATACTTCCGATTCCCATGATCTTGTCAATAATCCCCACAGAAAGCTCGTCAGCTAATTGACGATGATGAATACAGCTAATCTGTGAACACACACATGTAACAACAATTTAAAAAATTTAGAAAAGTCGTTATGCTACACCACTAAAATTTCTAGTGGAAATTTTGTTGGATTTTTCCATATAAACAACAAAAACGGGACCATTTAGATTCAAAGTGATCCGAACGTATCATCGACTGTTATAGTTATTATAGCTATAAAATTAAATTAAATAAGAGAAAGTGACGTAGGCTATTAGCCCTTTTGGTTCCGTGTACCTATTATGCATTTTATAGATAATTTTAATTTACGAAATTGCATAATATGCTTTGTTCTTTTGGTGGATGAATTTAATTATTTCCTCACGTGCTGACTGCTGAATGTCATATCATCATCGATGGGAAATTTCGCATAGTTTCACCGGGTGTTGGTGACATTGAAATACCAACGAAGACATGTTGAGTACCATTAACCAGAATTCGGTGTCAAAATTTCTCTAGAAACAAAAAAAAGAGGCAAAAACACAAGACTTGGTTGACATTGAATTTCTCGATACCCGCCACCACTCAATTCAAAGTAAACATTTCTTAACCCGGGGTATTATTTGTTAAACATTCAAAAATGCTAATATGCAATTTCATCAACACAATAATAGCCGACGAAATCATTCAATAATGAAATAGCTTCGAATACATAATTTTTTTTTTCTCTTTCTTCTTTTCCTTTTCTTTTAACACTAAATCATTGGAAGGTTTAATTTCTTGATGCAGGGAGTTGGGATAGTATAACAGATTGTGTGTTGGGCAAAGATGTAACGGTTATGACTTATGAGTTTTATGACTGCAAAAAGATATACGATGTACTTTTCGACTCAACACGGCAAACATAAATTTACCTAAACCATAATAATTATTAATTAAAAGACAATTTTGGGACGGTGTTCTTAAATAAGCATGCTAAAATATATGACCTTGACATGGTAGAGTTTTGAAATATATTTTCATAGTCTTTCACTCCGATCGCAGAGCACGGATTTTATTCATTGGCTGGTGTATATCTAATGTCAAGGCCAATTTTATTACATCAATTTCAGTATCTTTATGAAAAAAAAAAAAAAAAATTAATGATCATAAATAAATACCTGTAGGGCGTTAAGAAATCGAGCTTGAATGAAGAAAGGAGACTGGTATTTTAGGGAAACAAGTGGTTTTTGTGGTCGGTGGTATATTTTTATTATGATTTTTTTTTTACTTTGCAGGCATTTTTGGTTTATCAATTAAAGAGCTAAAATTTGTTGGGAAACGTTGCTTTAGGGTGTAAATGCATTAGTGGTTCAATGTCATCACTGGGTGTTTAGGGAAAACAGAAGTGAGTGATTGAGTGCTAAAGTGTTAACGACGTGATTTATCTATGTTTCGAGATAACCTTAAAGTTAAAGGAGATATTCAACACTTTCAAGTTGAAGTTCCCATAAACCAGAAAGGCATCCAACTAATCAGCGAAGCATTGTATCCAATCATGACCGTAGACTAATTCTCTAATAAAAGCAAATAAAACGATCTGATTTTGTCATAGCCTCAGGTTAGAGACTCACAGGTATAAAAAATATCGCTTTAGAGAAAAAAAAATGCATTTGAAAGCCACATAGATAATGTAGTTTGCCTAATTAAGTTGTCTAGAGCTCTTGGGCTTTAAGATTTGCAAGTTGATTAAACTAGAGTAACCTTTAGCTCGGAGCGAATGGCGATACGTTTCAAGGGCACACCACAATAAACCATTGTTTAGATATTTAACCTCTAACTAGCAAACTGACCAATTTGATGATTGTCCTCTTGAGTCAATTTACCAGAGTTGGTCAAGTCACTCTTGATTTGATCAAGTGCAGAGTTTGTGTTTGTAAGTGTTGCCATTACTTATTGCTATTAAAATTTTGCAATAAAGAAAATGAAATTTTACAGAGCTTTTGCTTAGATTTTCTTTTGAGTATTTTTTTTTTTTTTTTTTTTTTAATGAGATCTGTTCTCTCCTCCACCCGTCTATTTTTGTCGAAGTTTCCTTTTTAATGCACTTTAATCGACTTTATCTTAAGTGTGAGAATAGAGAGAGGCATCATTGATTTAAAGACTTAATTTAAATAAGAATATAAGAGGTTTAATCATAGCGCCATACTTTTTAATCATGATATCTTATATGGATCGTGTCAGCTATCGAGCTGAGATCATTGTATAAGGAAACTATAGTAGCACCATGGCGGGGAAAGCGCTGGTATCGCCCCCTGTCGTCCCCATTAAAGGATTTATCGGTTCAAAAAATTTTGCTGTGGTTGTTCACTTAGGTATGTGGATGGTTTTTTCGTGAATGCTTTATTGGTTGTGGATGGTATTTTCATCAATTATTAAATGTGTTTAAATGATTTTCAAACAATGTCATGACACGTCAAATGCAAAACAACAAACTTTTTATCATTTAGAATTAAAAAACACATCACGCTTTTATATTGCTAACACATTTACGAAGCAAAGCTGCCCTAGCAAAAACAATAATATATGATGTATTGGCAGCATGTTGGCAGGGTTCTACGCTTAACTTTTTCCGATTGAGAAGGTAGTACGTTTAATGGGGACGACAGGGGGCGATACCAGCGCTTTCCCCGCCATGGTGCTACTATAGTTTCCTTATACAATGGCTGAGATATCTCACATAGACAAGAATCTAGTTGGGTAGCTGCAACATTTTGGGGACATTTCTGGCGTCGTAGAATATCTTTATCCGTTGATCCCCTGCCTTGTTAGAGGATTTCGATACATTTTTGTAATGTCATGATATTACAATCCAAGTGAAGAATCTTCATCGTTGTTCTCGGTATGCTAAACCAAGAGAGAAAGCTATATCTTTCTGATGAGTTTGTTTAATTCTTTTCACAAATGATGCACCAAATGGAAATAAGAGTTGGCATAGTTTGGCATCGTGGTACCCGTGGCGTGATGGTTAGCACGTCCACTGCTAATCCAGAGGTTCGAGGTTCGAATCCCAGCAGAGGCAAAAATGTTTTTCCACGGGTATCGCCTTTCGCGAGGAATTGGCAAGTCCTCCGTTAGTAAATTCATTACCATGAAAAGCGCTTTCTCAATTAGCCGTTCGGAACCGGCAGAAAATTGTAGGTCACCTCCATTCCCTCACAAGGCATGGTTGTGAGAAATGCGCTAGGCTCAGGGGCTCCTCGCTCTGTTGCGCCACCCTATTTATTTTATTTTTATAGTTTGGCATCACTTAAACATGCCGGTTGAATTCCAGCCTGTTGGGAAAATGTACTCCAAAGTGCTGTCGTTACTAAGTGGATATTTGAGATTTTATGGAGCATGATATTTGAACTTTGGTATTTCTTAATTTTTTTTATTTGCCCTTTTGTGGCTTTCGCTCGGGTCCTGAATCAGATGAGCCCTTTTATATACTAAGAGATGTTTTTCTTACAGATTTACTTTCAAACTGTATAGAAGATAGGATATAAACTGTGTTTCTTAAATTGTTTAAAAAAATTAAACGTCTCACTTCCAGCAACCCTTGGTGTAGTACCATTCATCTTTTGTCCCGGCTTTAAACAATAGCTTCAAGGCTTTATGACTTGTGTTTATTCCTTTTATTTTTTTATTTTTCTATCAGTAGCTCCAATAATTTCGTTTTTCCATTAGCCGAGTTCACACTATACAATTAGTTAGACAGACTTCGTTTCACAGATGTTGGATGGTCGGATGTAGTTTGCGCTCTGACTTATCAAACTTGTAGTTCAACTTTATGTCATGTACTCCTCCACACCGTCAAACTTCTAAATTTTCAAAAATATTTGAAAACCTTTCAACAAGTTGGTCAAGCGGTCGTCTGAGGGTTCACATTATCAAACATTGGGCGTTCAAGCCAAAGTCTGTCCAACTTATTGTACAGTGTGAACTGCCCTATTAAAAACAATCACAGTGATACTTTTATTTAATTTATTTACTTTCAGTTTTTAGTTTTTAGTATAAAGAACTCTAAAATGTTTTTTTACCAACACGGATTAACCTTTTCAAGGGTGTGTTCGCAGTGAATTTTGGTTTTAGAGTGAGTTGCCGGCAAATACCAATCAGCCTTTTCATTTGAAACTGGCGGAAACGAAACATTGTGTGTGTTTACTTCCTTCTCTCCGGCGACTATTGCTAATGGCGCTGTTCACATTTAAACAACTTGAATTTTTAATTTCGAGCTGTCCTCTTCAGATTCAAAGAATTTGCATTCCATGTAATGCAACCTGCGTGTAACTTGTGGATGTTCAAAGATGTTACTGCTGAACAAAAATGGGCATTGCTTAGGTCCTTGAGAAGTTCCTACACAGATGTGCTTCAGTCCTGATGTTTAGCTAAAAAACATTACTCAACATTTTTGTTTACAAAAATGAAAATCATATTTATAAAAAAGATACATAAGATTGTAAATTGATGATACTTTTGATACACACACTATCAAACCCCTTTTCATTATTTGTTTAGTTTTTTTTTTTTGTTGTTATCGTATGTTGATGTGTTATGAAGTCAAAGTAAAGGATGAATAGTATAGTGATGTGACTGAAATCCGCACTGAAGGCTTCATTTATTCATTCTTTTAGCAAATTGGAAGGTGTTCTGTCAGTAAACAGTGTAGAAAAGGCTCTAAAAAGTATATCCGGATTATATAAAAAAACGTCTAATTCCTGGCGTTTAATTTACCTAATTAAAATTTTAGGCTAAACGCTCTTCCACTTTTAATTTTTAATAAAAAAAACCCCGGTCATTGAATCAAGACAGGTACGTATCTTTAAACACTACAGAAGCAGCTCATATCAAAGCCAACAAGTCAATTCTTTTATACTCAAACGATGTCATTAAATTCTGCAACAATTGTTCATTTATTTGAAGCTCACTGTGTTTAGTACACAAACAATTAAATCAATTATTTTTTACTTCCTCTTTCGGTGCTCCGATAGTTTATTTCTAAAGCTTTGCAAAAATGATTTCCCGGTTTGTTTTTATTTGGAAATGGTCTAGATAAGTTCCACTCATAATGTGTATATTTTGGCATCGTTGGTACAATCCAAAGAATGAAGTCAATCGTAGGACTCGAGATGATGGCAGAATGTCTATAAAGCAGAAAAAACTGTTCTTACTCTGATTACTCATATGAATTATCACATCACATAACGATTCATTCATTCATTTCAAAACAACATCGCATTTCCACATCAGAAAAAAATGAGAGGAAAGTTCTTAGACAAAGTAAAGAAAAACATCAACATACCAACACCAGATTTGTCATAAATTATAGTATTTCTTGAAAGATTAAATTGTTAATTGAACATATTACATTCTCTAAGTTTTGCAGTAATAATTGGTTTGGTTTTTTCCCTCTGTTAACAAGTCACAACTCACAAGGCGCTATTAACCTGCTTGGCTGGTGTGAATGATCACGATTGTAAGGCGGGAAAAATTATATAAGGAATTGATTTCATTTGATAATGCCGATATGCTCTTTACCTCAAAACTTGACACTTGATTAAGTTCATAATCATATGTTGTGAGCAAGTCGCCTGTATTAATGTGTTTAATTGAAGGGGGATGTTCTTTGAAGCCTTTGGAGCACTAAGTTCCGCTCATGATCATCATAAAATGTAAATTACCGATCATCCCAACTTACACTTAACTCCTTTACTCACTTTACCTTTACTCAAATCGCTGTTTTAAAAGGAACATCTAGGATAATAATACCTTATTTTAAGGTGTTTCTACCACTAACCATTTATTGAAAGCTTAGTTACAAACAGAAACCCTCCATCTTATATTCTTATCCGCAGTTACAAGTCTCATATGTGTCAACTTCAAACTGCAACATAAATGCTCAGCAGTTTCATTGAATACTGGTCGAGACTGCAAGCTCTTAAATGCACCATCTGAAGCTGGTTAACCTTATAAGGCTTTCTATGTCATTGTCGATTGTTGGCATTTGCCTCTAAGAAATCTTAAAAACATTGAGTATATCTCGTCTTTGTCGATGTTCGTTTGAGCAAAGTTGTTGTGTACTGGATACGAATTATGGTGAAGCAAAAAAAAAAAAAAAATTGTGGTACTCCATTCTTCCGGATTGAAACAAATTGTAAGTAAAACTCACAACATTACCCAAAACGCAAAAAGTCTCATATCACTTCTTACTTTTGTTTTCATTTCTGATGCCAAGCCCTTACACTGACACGACACAGGGCTTAAATGACACAGAAACCCAAAAAAAAAAAAAACAAAAACAACTAATTAAGTAAAAACGACTCTACTGACCGACTAAAATGCACACAATCTCACATAACAAAACAAAAAATTCAATTATTATATAATCACCCACAGACACGTCACATAATCAACTAATTACACCTTTTCTGCAAAGCTCAAAATGTCCCATTGTTTCCATTAAAAGACTAGACCAAATTTAGACACCCGGTATTACAGTCCGCGGTGTTACTATCATCTATAAAAAAAAAAAGTGTTAAAGACTTTAATTTAGATTCGGATGATAGTGATTACCCTAACGGATGTTTGAGAAAGTTTTTTTTCTCCCAAATTTTATTTTCTAAGCAATTACATTTTCATTCAAGCTGCAATTTATTTACTCTGCCCGTTGTATGTTGGCCGCTCATCTAACAATCTTTACTTTCGTCACCTCACATGTTATGTGTGTGAACTTTTAGCTCTTTTCAAGTACCAAAGGCCAATGGAAAACACCAACCCGTGATATAGCCCCTATAACAGTCATCTCTGTAAAAGACATTGCAAATGATGCTATAAGTTCTTTCGTTAAGCACCTGTTCCGAAATTTCGGCATGCAAACTTGAAGATAAATGATTTTGCTAAGCTTGCCGGTGCAAAAACAAAAAATTCACTTGGAATTTTCTTGTCGACAGTTGTAGTTGCGAGATGACATAGCATTTGTGGGTAGGTCTCTTCACTTGAAATGTTTATTAGTAAACGACGACGGTTGGTTGGTAGGTACCAAATAAAACCTTGAGTAAGTTTAGACAAGTAGAGTGGTTGATTTATTGAAAAGCCCGTAAAAAACTGAAGTGTTTTCATTTAAGTTAATTTAAGTGAGTAAGCATTATTTGAAGTGGAAAAATATAAACATATTTAGGTATACGCTTTTTGAACATGACCCTCACTTTCAAACTACTTATACAAGTGCGTGATTGATTCGGTCGGTATTTATTTATTTTCTTTGAAGCTATTTTTTTTATTTTCAAGTTTAACTGTTACATTTTTTTTTGTATTGAAAAGAGTTTCTTAAATTTTTTTCAGTTGAAAAGTTAGTTTTACCATCATTTTTACCGAAATTTATATTTTAACTTTCGCCTTTCCAGTAATAGATTTTCACAAAGTTATGCCGATTGCAAATAAACAGCAATTTCGCTCATATGCTGTTAAAAAAATAAATAGGTTTTATATATGTTCCACTTGGGAGGGTTCTACTCCCAACTGGAACATATTGGTCGGTCAGTTAGTCATCCTCATTTCCATCATACCGTTTCGCCTGGCTGATAAAATTTCACATCTAATTCAATGCCTCTTGCACCTCATCGGTTGGTCGGGCTGGGCTTATCATACGAGCATTAATGTACATACCTTCAAAACGCACACTTTCATGGGCAGCTTCAATTCGCCAAAAAGGAAGACGTCTTCACAATGAGGTAAAAGTGAAGCTCAAACGACTTAGATTCAAAAGCTGTAGAGAACGAAAAATGTTGGTAAAGGTCCAAGTTCTCCCAGAACTGGAATGCAAGTATTTTATTTGATTACACGTCTGTGGCGTAGTTCGGGGAGGTTTGAAACCCTTTAAATTAGTTAGGCGATGTAAAAGAATGAACCCACTTACTGATTCCAGCTTCCAGGAATAAAAGTTGGCACCATATTTTGTAGTAAAAGAAAAAAACACACGCTGAAAGACTACAAAATTTATGACACTGGGGCGTATGAGTAATATTTTCAAATAAAGAAAAGTTCTGTTAAAAATTTGACACTAGGAATCTAACCAAAATGTGAGTCAAAGACAGGAGCCAATTATCGCTTCAAATTGAAGGCGAATGGTAAACTTACTTACTCATGAAAACTATTGTTAATTGTTTATTTTATGAACGATAATAAAATGAATTCTTACTCAGTAAACTTACTTTTTTAGCACCACATAACCATATATTCTTAGCACTTTTCTTAATGTTCCGCAAATTTTCGGTATCACTCAGGAACAAAAAAATCAGATTTATGAAGCTACGAAGATATACAGGGTGTCCTATAATAATTCGTGTTGCCAACTTAGGGATGAGATTCTCGGCCATATTCATAGAAAAAATTCGAATGGGAGTCCATCTTCCTTCATTTAGGCGGGAAAGGCAATTTAATAAAAATTAACCTAATATAAAAAAAAAAAATAATATTAAAAATCAAAGCTAATACTTTTTTTTAACTAAGATTTTATTTTAATTTAACTAAATGAATGGTTGATTACTCAAATCAAGTCTAAAAGTCTAATTTAAAAAATAACTAAGTTTTTTTCTAGAAATAAAATTTTTACAAAATTTTGCCTCATTAATGGTAACTTTTTCTGTCAATAATTAATGTTCTTATTAGTTTTTATAGTCAAACCGAACGAAAAAATCTTTTTTAGTCTTTGGCAAAATTAAATAGACCAAAGGTTCTTAACCCTTTTCTATTCTAAAATTTGACTATTAAACTTGATTACTCAAAAATGATTAATTTTGTTAACTTTAATTTAAATTTACAATTAAAGAAAAAAGTATTTGCTTTGAAAAACAACTTAGCATGTTGCAGTATGTGAGTGCTACCTAGTTGGTTTTAAATAATTTTTTTTTTTAATTAGGACCAAAAATCACATCCCATAATATGCAGCACGAATTACAGGAGTTTTTTTGTAAAACTTTGCTGTTATATATTGTCAAAAAGTAAACGAATTTCTAATGGGCTTACCCTATTTTATGACATTTGCTTACACGCTATTGATCATCTGCGCCTTTTTCTGCTTTTGGCTGAGAACAGTTCACTCTTCTACTGATCAAACTTCCGCATAGTACATTTAAGGTTGAGTAAATCTACAAAAGAGCCTCTGACACTGTCAATGGGAGACTGCTAGTTCTGACAATTAGTAATAGTAGACTTTTGTCAAGATTTTTCAAGTTTGGGAATTAAATAGCAGTTCCCTTCTGTAAGCGCCCGATTCAAAATCTAAATTATTGACATGCAAAAACAACTTAAACATGCAAAAGATAACGTGCAAAAATAAGAAACAAGACCATCGATCTTCAACTTAAGACTGCTTTAATTAGACTGATCGATAATGTTACAAATTGGGAAGAGCTTGCCAAGAAGCTTTACAGTACTGTAAATTACTACATAAGATAAGAAAACTGTCTCAACTGATCATACGATTTTTCGGTTATGTTTTACCGATAAACATATAAACATTAATGTGATTGCATTAATACACAGAATAGCAAAAAGCTTTTATGTTTGCATGCATGTGATCGTAAAGATGAGTACTGCCAGATGAACATTACTTAGGAATTCTAAGATCGTAAATGATCGAAATATATCTCTTGCACTTCTTTTCTGTGTTCGTATATGTGCTGAGTACTGATCGGCCGCAATAAGTTAAATCAATTACCAACATTCAAAATCAAATAAATGGTGTTTTTTAAAAAAAGAATAGAACTCAAAAATGGCAACACTGCTATCAGCGACGGCCATTTTGTCAAATGTCATGTGATTAATTTATAGTTTGGTCTGCCATCTTATAGTGGAAGAATTGAAGCCGCACAATAATCAGGTATGGCGAGGGGTACCTTCGGTGAATAGGCTCAAATCGAGTTTCCTGTTGATTTAGATTTTCACATAATTTCACGATTTGAGTGGATTTCTAAAATCTACGATTTAGCACCATTATTCTAATTTATTGGGAGATATGTAAAGTCGATAAGCAAGAGACGGTTTATGATTTACCCTGTGTTTTCACTGATATACAACCCCAAATGTTACAAAGAAAATTTGACCTCACCTTGGACAACATCCAAGCCAGGCATGTTAGCCATATACCAAAAATCATATAACAGAAAAAACTTCAAAGAAATTTTTTGTAATCAAGTAATTGGCATTCAACACAAATCTGTATTTTATTTCATGTAATAGCTCCATATCTCTAGAAAAACCTTTTCAAACAACAGAGTTTCGACTGTAGGTTGATATTTTTAGTGAACATTTTGATGGTACTCTTTGTCTTTGCAATTCGAACAAATATAATAATATAAGTTAGAAGCTAAAGACTCTGTTTGACTCGCTCAACATTCAAGTTAACTAGTGTGAAAGTTTTAAAGAAATCACAGAACCGGCATACCTAACCTACATAAAAAGTGGCATAGTATATACAGATAGCCAATTTTTTATATTCTTCGTTACTGCATTTTCTTCTTGTTCCCATGCTTCTTTATGTCGATAAAACTTCTGACTATTTGAATTCGCTTGGCCCCACTGATTTGAATCTGATATATCGGTTGCATGATAGTGTTTCAAAGCTATAGTCAGGTAATTTCTATAAATGTCATCTTAAATGTAGGAATTTTAAAAGACTCAAAACTTAACTCGAATATATTGCAAATTGAACTTAATCGCTGTGAAAGTTCTTAATTCGCTTTCTTAGTGCAGTTTCTCTTTGAAGAATATGCTTATATGCGTAGAATGTAACCTCGCATGCAAGAAAACTTATAAATCTTGTTAATAAATGTAATCAAAATGATTTTGTAAATATACAAAACCTCAAAAAAAAAAAAACTTGTAATTTTACTTTCATAATTTTTACACCTTTTAGTCTGTTGATGTGCCAGCATGAAATTTCACATAATTGTTTAATAGTCACCGACATTCGCATGTAAATACTTACCACTTTTAAAATAGTTGTCATTTTCTACATATAGCGTTTTCATCTCACATGATGATGATTATTTGAATGAACGCCTTGGTATTTGTTGAATGTGAAATGAACGAAGCAACTTGGAATATATCCAAACAAAGTTGATGTTGATGTTATTGTTTAATATTTAACTTTTTCGGAAAGTTCGATTGTGGTGTAAATATAGTTTCCAGAACTTTAAAAAAAGCAATAGTTTTTCAAGGAAAGCAACTCATTCTTGCAATATAATTAGTTGAAGATCAATTCCCATCGAATGCTATCAACTAAGAATACCCATATTAGGTGCAATCGGTGGTATCTCAGATACTTAAATGTAAATTTGCTAATTTTCTAAAGTAGTTGTATGCATATTAATGCGGGCATCAATAGTTCAATGAAGTATGAACCTATAAAAGCATCAATGACTTATAATTAAAACGTAGTAAAAGGTAATTAGAAAATGAATAGTCTCATTACTGTTATTAGGGCGTAACGTAGTAAGCGGGTTTCCTACAATTGGAATTTTTTCTGGGTTGATGCAAATGGAATTGAGAATATGTTTAGTTTATTCAGTGGGAAGGTAGTACTCTATTCCTTGTGTATTCAAAGAGTAACGGTGGAGTTTGATACAGTAACGAAATTGTTTTAATATTTCTCATAACACTGGATGGGTTTTCAGTAAACAAGAAGTTCTACTGATTATATGTATGTATAAAAGGGAAGGCATAACAAAGCTTGAAAGTCTCGGGATCGGGACCTAAGGTTTTTTAAGAGCTACAGCACGCAAAACTTCCACGTAAGAAGCAGTGGTGCACGCAGTGCCTTTACGTTAAAGGCGCCACAATACCCACTTCACTCATTGCAGACGAAAGTAGTTTTATTACTCTAGACAACTGTCAACTGAAACTATTTAAGGTCAAGGCTAAATTCACGTCTGCATTATAGCGGGTACTGCCCAAGATATAACTAAACAAAATAGCACATTGAGCATTTTAGACTTGTAGTTGTCAACAAATGTGTGCCTCGATGTGTGATAAAAGTGAAAATGCGACGGCCGACAGGAGGTGCCGGCAGGGCAGCGATATCTTAGTTAAGGTTAGGTTTAAATGGTTGTCAGGAAACCAACTGACACTCTTAGACCAATATTAGGTCCATTGTGATACCATAGAAATTATGCGAGGGAGTACCTCACTTAACAAAACCATTTGGAGCTTTTAATAAAGCGAAGGAGATGCAGAGGATCTGTGTTCGCCAGATCGCTTGGATCATCAAGAAAATATTTTCCTAGATGCCGTTTTCTTTTAAAAGAGAGTGCAGGACATGAGCAGAGGAGGTGTGGCAGCGATATCTTATTTAGTTATATTATGCGTATTGCCAATCGGTATTTGCCGATTGATGAATGATGACGTTCGGCATAAGGTGGACGCACCTTAATATGTACAATAAGCTGGATCACTCAGGTAATTAATTAACAAAAAGAAAATAAGACGATTTCACTTTATGACCTCAGTAACGAGGTCCAAATGAAAATGAATTCTGAAAGAAATGAAGATACGTGTGGCGTCGATGTAAGCCACGCGTCAGGCTACTGGCTTATCAACTTAAAAACACTACCAAATACACCACTGACGATCTCAAAATTACAATGTTCTTGAAAAATGCCAGCTCAGTTGTTCACTCCATTCCTTTTTTAACCTGGAAAATAGGATGGGCTCAAGGCTTCCATATGTTTCGTATTTATATCTGTGAAACGCTCGCCATGTACTGGTCTCTTAAAAGTTTTTTGTCGTTTGTTTGGAATTTTGGTCATCGAAATTTTACCCAGTTAACATACATGTGGTTCCCGTGGCGTGGTGGTTAGCATGTCCGCCTCTTAACCCAGAGGCTCGTGGTTTGAAGCCCAACAGAGGTAAAAATTGTTTTCCACGGGTATCGCCTTTCGCTAGAAATTAGCAAATCCTCCGATAGTAGAATTCATTGCAACTAAAAGCACTTTCTCGATTACCCGTTCCGAACCGGCAAAAAATGGTAGGTCCCCTCCATTCCCTCACAAGTCATTGTTGTGATAAATGAGCTAGCCTTGGGGCTCCTCGTTCTGTTGCGCCACCCTATTTATTTATTTATTTATTTAACATCCATGTTTTATTTTCACTATCCGCCTTGCAGGTTAAGACCTTGACCTTTATATTGCGACAATAACCTTTCTCCTCGGTCAACCTGCGCAACACCGAAATGCCATTAACTACCCCTTCCGCTTTGCACATCTGGATCCATATTAAGATAGGTTTTTATTACCACCTACCAATATAAGTGAGACCATAGTACTTACGAGTATGTACTTACTACGGTGTGCATTACCGTTTGAGGTGAACCTGAGTCTCAACCAAAATCTTTCGCCAGCTCGAGCTCTCTCCAGTTTTGCACTCTAAGTCAGGATATTGCGGATGTATGTATATTCACGATAATTTATCAATAGAAAGACCATCCATCTCCATTGATAATTAAAAGCTCATATTGATATCATTCAAAGCACTTCTAACTGTGCTCTTCAAAGTCATCCTATAAAATTACACGACTAATCAAATTATACGAGTATATTACAACATCGTTGAACAGAAAAAAAGATCTATCGTTATTCAATAACCACTTCAAGAAATTCCACCATACAAGGCTTTAGGTACAAACGTTCTTCGAACTTGAATTTCAAGTTTATTTCCAATTGTGTGTTTCTTTTTACTTCGCCATCAAGGAATTTTTAGTAAAAATACCGCACAATTCACACTCTAGCTGTGAAATGCAAAAACGCAACGCACTGCGGTATCCTTTCCTAAAAATATTGCGGCAATTAATCACTTCAAGTGCGTTTGGGATCTGATTCTTCCTTTAGTTGAATATAAAAACCAATACGCATTCGTTCAGTTAATCATTTTCTGGAATGCATAGCCATACACACTTATTGCACTCCGAGCAGACCTCCTCAATCAACACCATCCTTTTGAACCGTAATCGTTTAAGAAAACCATCATGTCCCACATCCGTGTTGAAAGGAACACCAGTAGTCTGATGTTATTGGTTTTATTAATCAAGTGCAATCAACACCATCGTTCCTGACCTTGGTGAACTGTCCACGTCTTCGCTGTATTTTGTAGATATGCCGCATTCTTTATGAGAGTGTCTTTTATTTTTTCTTCGAATCTTGTAAGTTTATTTATTATTTTTTGCTTTGTTTGTGTTCAAAACAAAACTCTGTCTGTCTGTCTGCTCTTATTGCATGATGATTCTCGTTTAGAAAAAATTGTCTATACACACAAAATAGAACTGTGCTGCTAAATCTGCTTGATCAGCAAATTAACTCAGGTTGCCTCGTTAAAAATAAATCAAAAATAAAGCGATCCCATGGCCTCATTAATATGGGGGCATGACTATATCTACGTTTGAGTTTTTTTTTTTTTTGTAAAGAAGTACCTGTTGCTGGTTTCAATGTGTGCGCTTGATCGTTTTATATACAAGTCATCGTCTAAAAATTCGCTATCACAATAATTATTGTTTTCATTTTCACCGGAAAGTTTATATTAAATGCCAACTGAGCATAAATTGGAAAATGAAAGCATTACTTGCTACGCATAATGCAAAAGTAAGTATCTATGTATAAACTACATCGATATTGCTGACCTACATTAGTGAAAGGGTATTCCAATTAAGAATCGTCATTCTGACAACGCAATGCGGAGTGAGATTACGAAAGTTTTCAAAATTTTTTTGTCTTACTTTAAGTAAGTACCCATAGCGTAATGGTTAGAATGTTTGTTTGTTATGTGGGAGGTTCGAATCATAGTAACATCAAATAAAAAAATGTTTTATACGGGTATCGTCTTTCGCGAAAAGTTAGCAAGTCCTCCAAGAGCAATGAACACACTGACTGCCATGATAAACGTTTTTTAACCATCTGTTCGGAACCAGCTTAAAATGGTAGGTCCTTGAAGTGCGACAAGAAGAGCATTCAAATTGTGGTACTTTAATGGTTAGCACGTATGGCTGTTACGTTAGAGTTCAAGGTTCGATTCCCAAAAACATAAAATTGTTTTTTCACAGGAATCTAACTCCGCGAATCATCGTCAAGTCCTGCTATAAAAATTTCACTGCCATGAAAAGAGCTTTCTCGATTAGCCGCTCGAAATCGACCAAAAAAATTAAACCCCTTCCATTTCTCATAAGGTATGGTTGAGAGATCTCTGCTTCGTTGCTTCAACTTATTTATTTTTGATTTAATTTAAAAAATGTATCAACATAGTTACAATTTAATTCAATGCTTGTGAATCAATTTGAAAAACAACTAAAGGAACTATTTTGATTTTTTTTTCTAATTTCAGGCATTCATTACATCAATTTACGATGGATGGCGGGACCTGATGGACAATAAATCAGATCCTCGAACAAGAGATTGGCCATTGATGAGCTCACCATTCCCCACAATAGCAATTAGTCTCACATATGCATATTTTGTAAAGGTAAGTCATAAGAACACTGATTATATATATACAAAGTACTCAAAAGAACCCTAAGTGGACGGTTGAATTTTTAAATGAGACACATCATGTTCTGCATCGACATTATTGCAGACTTAAATCTTGTTTTTATTGCCAGTTTCCATTTCCTAAAGCAGTACATAAAATATCCTTCGTTGATTCAAGGCCAAAGAACGATCATCACCACTCTTGTAGATCGTCTTCAACGCATTTAAGATCTGGAATTTTCCACTGATTATATGGAGTGGCTTTGCTTTCGTCTATGTTCTATTTCATTTAAAACCAGTTTAAATTAAGTGGAATACATCGTAAACAACATTACAGCATAGAAAGAATCTTGCATTGGTCAGGTTCAAGGGCAACTTGCAGCTTCTTTAATCGATAAAGTGGATGACAGAAATGTACGACTATAAAAAGTATACCGCCATTTAAGAGAACCGATTCCAATTCAATACGAAATGATAAGCAAAGTTAAGAAGAGGTTCTTTATTTTATTTATGGATTATGGAGAGCAAACTTGAGACACCCCAACTGTTAAAAAAATCATCATTTTTATAGATCGTAAAATAAAAATTGACAATATGTATTTGTCTTGGTTGAAGAATGAATTTTTTTTTCTCCCATACAATGTAATGCAAATTTACTGGAACAAAATGTTCAGATCGTCTATTCCAAGTTGACAGCTAAGCAACCAAAGACTTTGGTTCCATCGGCACTGTTCACTGTATTTGCTAAACGGCCGTGTTTAATGGTTAATGGTACGTCTTTGATTGTAAATTAAACAATGAGAGAAATCCTTTTATCATTGTAAGGATGATTATTGTTTCCGTTTTACCAAAAAAATTATTTTCTTTAAGAGGTTCCTCATATACATCAATTGAGTTAAGTGTGGTTGAAGCCTGTTTTACATCCAGGCTTACATTTGTATACACTCACACTCCTTTCATTGAGTAATCGTGAAAGTTAACGTCTTCAAACTAAAATAGAACTAGGAAAGAGGAGAATTTTTCAAATGATAAAACGAAAACCAAACCATCCCTTGTTTGGTTTTCGTTTTATCATTTGAAAAATTCTTCGGCAAGTATTTTCATAAGACAGTCTCTTTCTCAATGACACCTTTAGACAAAGCTTAAGCCTGATTTGATACTAGTATCATTTTTAACCAAACTTCGAACTGTTTGAAGTTTGAATACAGTTATTTACTTTTCATAAAACAATAGGTATGTTTTTAGTTCTCAAAATGTAAACCGTGTAGAGTAACTGTTACACACTGTCCAACTTGCTGGGGCCTCACGCACAAAACTGCAAGTACTTGTAACACAAGTGAATTATGACGATTGTAAGAAATTCATGTAACACAAAGCCACAAGTTTGCTTGCTCATTGACAAGTTTAAGGGACATAATCATACTAGTGGCTTTTGACTTGTAGACTTATAGCTTTAGGTGTGTTTCTTTACTGAAAATTATCACGAAATGAACCGAAATTCGGCGAAAGTCAGTCTAATCCCATTCCAGCACAGCGATTTTCGTAGCTGTGCACAAAAGAGAGTGCTCACGAGAGAGTAAAAAAAAATCCCCAGCCTGTGTATTTCTGCCACCAAAATTCCTGTATATTTCAACTGCAAGCTACAACAACTGTCAAACAGACGTTTTTCCTCGCGTTGCTAAGAATGTTTTGTTCAAGGCATTTCTTTACTTTTTGGACAATTACGCTCTTTCAGAGAGTTTCTGAGAGAGTTTTATCCCCACTCCTTAAAATATGACAGATTGTGAATTTCAGTGCTGAAAGTAAAGAAACAGACCTTTTGTGTTACAAGCCCTCAGACTCACTTGGTTTGATAGATGTTGGATGGTTTGTTGTTGAGAGCGCTGGCGCTCACATTGTCATATTTATTTTTTTGATCTTGATTTTGATGAGGTTCTCGTCAAGCCACACAGACTTTAATTAACATTATCAGACTCATCTGTCCCACTTCAAAATTATCAAAAATATTTCAAAACCATCCAACAAGTTGGACAAGCGGTCGTCTAACATTGGTCGTTTACAACCATAAGTATATGTCCATCTCATTAGGTTAGTTCGTTGAAACCCTGGGGTTACCCTGTGGTTGCCACAAAGCGTTTTTTGAAAAGCCGAAACCCGGCCTTAATGTAAAACTGTGTCTTTTTTGAGCCCTGGTGTGGACCTGGGTTTTCCCTCAACTCGCCTTAGGTTTTTGCTGTGCCGAGTTTAGCGGTATCACCATTTTGTCCGTATTTCCGAAGTTGATGGCAACTATTATTCTCGAGAGGATAAAATCTAAGATCGAGTCTACTCTCAAGAGGCATCAAGCGGGATTTCGCAGTGGTCGATCATGTGTCGATCACATTAACACCTTGCGAATTATTCTTGAACAATCATCGGAGTATCAATCGCCGCCTTACCTCATGTTCGTCGATTTCGAAAAGGCCTTCGATCGCGTTAGTCGCGATGCTATCTGGAGATCGCTTGGTGCTAGAGGTTTCCCGGATAAAATTGTTGCTCTTATAAAAGAATCGTACAACAACGCAAGGTGTGTCGTTCTGCACAGTGGACAGCTTTCCGATGCATTTGAAGTTCGACAAGGAGTGAGACAGGGTGATGTTTTGTCACCGATTTTATTCTTACTGGCAATCGATGATGTTATGACTGCCACGGTGGGTGAAGGTGAAAGACTTGGTATCCAGTGGGGCCTCTTTCACAAGTTAAGCCATTTGGACTATGCTGACGACATCTACTTAATGGCAAACGGAGCTGGAGCCCTTAACCAAATGTGTCACTCTCTTCAACAAAATGGTGAGGCAACTGGCTTAAAGATTAACGCCAAGAAGACAAAAATAATGCACACCAGCCGGAACCAACAACAGCAGGTTATTGTGAGGCAGGAGACAATAGAAGAGGTCACTCAGTTTAACTATCTGGGTAGTTATCTATCACCCGACGGTGGAACAGACTTGGACGTCAGCAATAGAATAAATAAAGCTCGTAGTGCATTCGGAATGCTTTCTGCAGTGTGGAGCTCTTCAAAAATATCACTTCGTACTAAGTTGAGACTCTTTGAATCCAATGTTAAATCCGTGCTGCTTTATGCCTGTAAAACGTGGAAATGCTCTACTAACATCTCGAGTAGGTTGCAAGCCTTTGTCAACCGTTGTCTGCGTTACATCCTAAAGATCCGATGGCCACAAACAATATCCAACAATGACATGTGGCTTAGGACTGGACAAACAAAAGTGGATGAAGACATCGAGCAAAGAAAATGGCGCTGGATTGGCCACACACTGAGGAAGCCTGATGACAACATAGCAAAGCAGTGCTTTGAATGGAATCCTCAAGGTGCGAGACGGATTGGAAGACCAAAGGAAACATGGAGGTCAACTGTCATGAAGGAAGCTCGGTCCCAAAATTTGCAGTCGTTTTCACAGCTGAGGTATCGTGCTAGGAATAGAGAGAGATGGAAGGATCTGGTTGCCGCCCTATGCTCCAGTAGGAGTTAAAGTGTTGCTGTCAACAGCTTCCGGACACTAAGAAGAAGAAGAAGAGTTTAGCTAATGAACGAACGAACCTATTATGTGAACTGCCCTTACACTTATCTTGACAAATATGAACCTTATGACAAATTTGATGAGAACCTTTTTTGTGAAGGACTTTGTAATTTCTCAAACCGAATAATATAAAACTGGACTTTCGGTTCTCACAGCAAACTAAACCACGAAGTCACGATACAACCAAATGGCTTGAAGAAAAATGGATGTCATTTGACAGTTGCATGAACTTGTATCAGCAAAAACCAGGTTCTACTTTTGGGCAAGTTGCCCTCATCCCAGGGTTTGGTATTTAGGGTGACGACACAACGTGGGGATTTCCAAATAAAACCCTGTGGCGATTATAAGGTAAAATCAGGGCTACAACTAACAAACTTATATTATGTCAGTGATCAGACCACAGTTTCGTTAAGATTATGTTCCACTTCGTAAAGATCGATCAGTCTCGTGCTCGTCGAAAAAACTAGACAACTTGACTTCAAAATTCTGGCTTTTGACGATGAGGGCAATCCAGACTGCAAGAGGTATACAAAAAAATAGGTACATCTAAATGTACTTTGTTTATATTATTGAATACGGAACACTGTCGTATTCTTTCTTTTTTGATTACTTTTTCAAGAGACGATATTGTTGTTTTGTTTTTATAACGACGTTTTTATTTTTAAATATAAGAAGAAGTTCTCAAGACATCTAAAGATTTTTATATTGGATCCTTTAATCATTTTTGTTTGCAAGAAACGTTTTTTACAAAACAGCCACAGCCTGAAAAGTTCGTGTTTGTTCGTACATATGAAGTTACTTTCAGGTTTTGCTTGCCCAACCCCGTAAACGCTTTTAAAAAGCTGATACCAGAGCAACGCACTCTAAATAAATCTCCAAATTAATTCAATTTGCGGTTAAACAAAACAAAAAAAAAACAAGGCTGTTTATTGAAACCACATTTTTTTTTTTTTTTTTTTTTTTATTTTAACAGTAAAAATTGTCTGTACGTTAAAACAAATGCTATCGTACAACTTGTTTCACACAATAAGTTCAATCATCTGAAATATCACGTGGACTCGACATTTCCAGAAGGACCTTTGTGTTTATTAAATTCGACCAATTAGTTCAAAACTCGATCTCGTGACAAATTATTTTCTGATGTAATTGTTTTTTTCCACGTCTGCCCTGAAGTAATTCGTGTCATTTTGCTAAGGAATTCTATACTCAAAAACCGGCTCTTCTCAAACAAAGTAGTAATTTTTTTTACTTAGATTGTAAAAAAAAAGAGTTTCAACGTTGATGCAATTCAAATGGTAGTCGAACCATATCATTAGTGTACGATTGTCGATAACCTTATTATCGTTGAAACTATTCAGCAAAAATCCCCTAAATCTTTGTAATTGCAAATTAAATTTATTTTCTTATTGATTTCAGGTTCTTGGTCCAAGATTAATGGAGAACAGAAAACCATTTCAGCTGCGAAAATTATTGATTGTTTACAATTTAATACAAGTAATATTCAGCATGTTTTTGTTTTACGAGGTATGTTACTTGAATTACGATCAATTTTTGTTTATAAATTTGCATTTGCATGGCCCAATAATAATAATGTTGTCTAATTTCAGGCGGCTCTTGGTGGATGGTTAAACGGATACAGTCTGAGATGTCAACCAGTTGATTATTCAAATACACCAAAGGCCATTAGGGTAAGTTACGAGTCATTGAGTCATATATCCATGTGCCTGCTACATTGTCGAGTTCCTAAATCATTCTTCAACAATCATAATCATGAATCAGAGGCTTAAATTAATTCAATCGTATAAACAACACTCGAGTTCAGGGCAGTTCAAGTTTGTTGCACCCCTTTTAAGGGATCGATAAGTAATTAATGAGAAGCTTGGCCGTTAATTAAACATCCGTGAACGAAGTGTAGACTTGTGAACCGGGTCCTTTGATCTTTTTGATTTTGAATCAGAATAAAACAAATTTACATGAGAACTATTCTTAGTAAACGTAGAATTAAGTTCTTTGAACATTTCTTCATCACAATTCTATTTTACGAGAATGTTTACCTTACGAAACTTTTGTTTGGGTTGATCGAAGTGTGTAAGCAAGCATCCAAAGTTCAGGTATGCTTACTTGACGACAATTTTCAATAATCAGACGTGACGCCTATATGAGTTTTGAACCAGTCACTTATTGGGTATCACTGCTAAGGCAAATACATAAATCAAAGTAAACACAATTGACGTGACGGAATCTGATTTATGCGAGTTTCGTGGCAGTTCGCATTCGTGAAGAACGTATTACGCTTAGATATTTTGGTTACAGTTACTCTAAGCATTCTTCTTTTCCTTCCTTAATAGTGTTACGGGCATCTTGATCTCGAATTAATCACATCACTCCCTCTTATCTGATTCACACTATGGGTTCGCATGGATGGGTGCGGCACCCTAGCCTCAGAATGTCCTGCATGTCGGATGCCAATCAGTAGTGCTTCCTTCTTTTCTCTTCGTAATCATGACGTCGCTGACGTTTACCCAAGCTTCAAAGTCTCGTGGAAACCAAAGTGGCCAGCGATTGCGATTTGGGTAGAAAGTGGTGTTCTCTGAACTGCACACATGAAAAAAGTTCCTACAACTTCCTGAAATGTGTTAGGCCCGAGTTGTCCATAGCTTTGATGCGCCACTCTATTCATTTATTTATTTCGACCACAGCTGCCTGCTTTTTCGATCTATGAAGCGTATTTGCTTTTCATATGATGTTTGTCACTTCAAGGTCACATGTGTTTCATTTTGATAGCGATGAGATCGCAACACATGCTGCACTGGTTTGCACGAGTCTTTCTCTATTCTGATCGATTACATTACTTGTAGCTAGAAACTTCTATTTCATTTGTATTGTGACTTTTCCGCAAATCATTGCTAATTGGATCAAGAAAAAATAAGAAGCATTTGCAGTCCCTTTAATTTGCATCGCATATTTGAGAAAGGTGATAATTAATAAAGAAAACCAAACCTTTCACAGAACTTCTACAGTTTCCAGGGAAACAACATTTTTCTATTTAATATTGCGCAATATAAACAATAACGACGCGAAATAGCTCTGTCAGTGTTACTTCGAAAACTATCAAGTTCCTTAGCTCGTACAAATATTTGTCCACAATCACTGTTAACTCATGTGCAACTAATTGCACTTCCAGAAATCATCTGACGCAAATTTTATACTTTTCACGAAAAAGCCTAAAACAAATTAAGGGTATAAATATGCAAACTCAGAAAATTCACATCCGTCGCGTCGTCATCTGTGTTGTGTGTCAAACACTAACTTTGTTTAAATGTGTAATTTTAGCTTAGCACCTATCCTACTTTCGTATACTGTAATGGAACTTCAATAACACACTTCAATTTTGAATTTAATAAAAAAAAAATTTATTTTTATATTCTCCTCGAAACAGGTAGCATCCGGATGTTGGTGGTACTTCTTCTCGAAATTCACCGAATTCTTTGACACGTTTTTCTTTGTGCTACGTAAACGTTACGATCAAGTATCAACGCTTCATGTCATTCATCATGGGATCATGCCGATGTCAGTTTGGTGGGGTGTAAAATTCACACCAGGTGGCCATAGCACATTCTTTGGCTTTTTGAATACATTCGTTCACATCATAATGTACACGTATTACATGTTAGCAGCAATGGGTCCTAAGGTGCAGAAATATCTCTGGTGGAAGAAGTATTTGACTGTCCTGCAAATGATCCAATTTGTTTTGGTTATGGTTCACTCATTCCAATTGTTCTTTAAAAACGAATGCAACTACCCTATTGGATTTGCATACTTTATTGGCGCTCATGCAGTTATGTTCTACTTCCTGTTCTCCGACTTCTACAGACAAGCCTATCTCAAGAATGAAGCGAAAGTAAGTATTTTAAATTCGAATGGTAATTTGAAGCTATGTTGATAAGTAAATAATGGGAATGGGTTGTGTCTCGGGTAAGTTCAAACATTAAGTCACTCTCAGAAAAGAGAGGCTCATGCCAATGAGAATTGTTTACATGTTTTCTTTCTAGTGACAGCATATTTGCATCTTGCATACTAATTGAATGAGACTATGGCAAACTATACAAGTCACAAGAATCTCAAGACGTTCAGATCATAACCCCTTAACTATTTACTTTGAATTCAGATCTTAGACAACTTTGTATGGTTCTTGTGACTTGAAAAGAGTTTGCGAGTGTTTACTTACTTTCCCAAGTCACCGTTATTTCTCAATAATTTTTCTTAAACATTTAAAGGTGGAAACACATTTTAAACATTTCCTTTCTTTTATTACAGAAGGAGAAACTAGCTGCAGAAAAACGCCATTTAGATGGCTTTGCCAGCGGTGTTGTCAGCAAACTGAAAGCCACCGAAGCTAATGGCAACACAATGAAACATCTCATCGACGGTATTAATACGACGACGACGCGGCACCGGACATATGGCGGAGGGCCATTGAATAATTAGAAGAATGCCGCTTCTCACTTAAATAGTTATCATAAAGTTTAAAGCAAATTGTTCGTCATAATTTAAGTCTTTTTTCATATTTTAGATTTTTATATTAAAAAAGAAAAACAAAACAAAAAAAAAAAAAACACATGCCTCAACACACACCATAGAATGTAATGAAAATTATATTATTTAAGGTTAAGTCAGATGCGTAAATGAATTAGAGAATTAAGAGTGATAAAGATGATGTTCAGTTGAAAGATAATATTAAAATAATAATTAAACCTGGAAGAAGTTATTACTTTATCATTTCAATTTTTAGACATGAAGGAATTTTTTTAAATTCTTCTAAGACTAGCTGTATGATCTGGAAATATCAGTCAGCACAGATTCCAAAAGAGGAAATGGGTTTAAATGCTTCGACCATTAAGGTTTTTTTTTTAAATAACATTTTCCACCATCGGACGCTCTTAAATTTTACTGAAAATTCTTCTTCTTTGGAAAGAAATTTGCACTTTAAACCGAAAACAAAGCTGAAAACGTGCCTCCAACTAAGAATATTTAGAGAGTTTCTCTGTTTAACCTTTGTTTTTACACTTGTAAAACCAACGAAAACAATGTGCCACAATTCCTCGTATCCCACTTCATAAAAAATTTCCTATATTTTTTGACAGTATATTTTTTCGTTATGCATTGGCTTTTGCCATTAAGTCTTGGTAGACCGTGGAGTAGCAATTGGGATTGATTTGGAAAAGTATCTCCGGTTTTTTGACGCTAGTCGTGGAAACTAAACTTCATAGGATATAAAACGACTTCTGAGTTATATAATATAACTTTTGAGAAACTTAACTGTCATGGAGACCACTAAACCTTGTGTGACTAGGAAAAGGAAATAAACGCTGCCATTAACTTAAGGTTGCTATCTACTGAACGCTGCCATCAACTGAACACGACCAATGGCAGAGAATACCTGGTATAAAAAAATCAACTCATTCCGCCTTTGCCTGAAACACCCTTAAATTTCATTCTGTGATGAAACCAAAGACAGCTTCTTAGTTAAATTAACCACTGAGCCCAAATAAGTTGAAATTGAGTTTCATTACTTCCACTTTTTTGGTATGAAGTTTTCACATTAATGGCAAAGAATGTTTATTGCGGTAGTTTTGAATGAAGCTTTCAATATTCTCCACTCCACATTCTCCCAAAAATATCGAAAACACGTACACTTTTTTAAATTGATTTAAAACCAGCTGAGTAAAAACGGTTGCGTGGATACCCGGCCAAGGGTTCGCGGTCTAATTTGTGGACAAAATAACACTGCTTTACCGCAGTTGACTCTCTGGTTTTACTCGGGGCTAATACCCCCCTTGCTTGAAGCACTCTCAAACTTTTCTGTGGTAAAATCAAAGAAACCGTATTACTTAAATTAACGACAAAGTCTGGCTGCAATTGAGTTTCATTGCTTCTACTTGTTTCACACTTTGTTTTTACTTTTATGGCAAATAGTGTTTATTGCGGCAGGCAGTTTTGAATGAAATTTTAAACGTTCTCAATTGTTACAAACCCAAAAATATCGAAACCACGTTCAATTTTTATAATTGGTTTCAAAACAACCGACGAAAAAATGGCGGCGTTCTTAAAACAAATTCTTTGCTGGGGTGATTATAGGATCGCTAAGTTTCGACGAAAACACACTTAATTGTTTTCAAGGCAAGGACGAAAAACGAAGACTAGGTGGATTCATTGAAAGAAAGGTGCAGCAGCAGAAACAGCATGTTGAAATAGAATAACTACATTTTTAAACACGAATCAAGACCTTAAACTAGCAACAATTGATTTCCAATGAATTAGTAGAGAAAGTCTACGAAATCACCACAACAGTACCTAACCTATAGGCTAGGGGTATTTTAAATATTAAAAGTTACTATTTTGGGAGAAACAGCACCTCTTCTGTCATACAAATACGATGGGGTTAAGTTTCTAGCAAGAAGGCTGGCACTACGCGCTACGTATACAATTATTATTTCAAATCTTAACTGACTTCTCAAAAAATATAGCCAGTAATGAACACTGCAATCGGAAATGAGTGCAAAAGATAATGTCACCTGGCAGGCGCAAGCTATTCCGTAAACAGACGAAAACAATAATTATTTTACAAAATCTTACACAGAAACTTAGATTACTTTAAGTATGCGTATTTATCGAGATGGAAATACCACAAAGCAATCTATCAACACATTACGAGCTTCATAAACTTTTATACTAGCTAACTATCTGATAAGTTTTGAATTTCGTAAATTATATGTTGACCTTCGTTTCCGGCCGACATAAGTAAGAGCAAACTTGCCTTAACTTGATATTGAGGGAAGTATACTTCTGGGAGCACAGTATAAACGACACTTAGCTTTATGCTTTGAATTTGAGCTCGTAGCCAAGTCTCTTTTGTGATTGGCTGACATAGATACATTTTTTGTAAGAAAGGGATGGTATCGAAATCCAGAATTGCAAAATCCCGAACGGGAAATTCGGAATGCTGAGCCATTTTGATCTCTGCTGTTTGAAATGAGTTTAAGTTGACCTGTCAAGATTAGACTACGTTTCATTTAAATTCAAAAAAGGTTATTTTGTCCTTGGGTTGATCTAGAGGTACGTACTCAACTCGGAAGTGATAATAACTATCAGCCGTATTTATAATCGCATTTTAAACTCCGCGAAACTTTAAAACACGCTTATTCGTTGATTAAAACAAAAATCGTATTTATAATCATTTTTCGTCAGTGAATAAGGGCTGATTAGCTTAAACGCAGGAATGCGTGTTTTAGCGCATAAATGTCATTTGATTTTGAGTATTGAGCTGTCATTCAGGGGTTTACTTACAACTTTGAGAATCTTAAAAATAACTAAAATGGAAATGTACTCAAATTACATTAACTTTATAAATAATTTGGATGTAGTAAATGTGTTTTCAATTGACAGAAATATGCATTGTTTTCCTTTTTTGTAAATTGGTTTCTTGCAAGTTTTCCAGTTCGGAAACGTTTTTGATTTTTCCGTTTTGGACAAAACAACAAAATTAAAGCCAAAGAATAATAGAATATATATACATATATATAGAACAACGTATATTGCGTGACCTACATTTCATCTTCCATAGCTAAGAAAATATAAACAAAAACAAATTTCTGTTGTTAGTTTAACCATTTAGAAACCAAATAAGAGAGTTTCTTTATGATTTTGACATAAGGGATGATTAACTAGTATGGGCGAAAAAAAGGATTATAAATAATTATTTTTTATTTACTGATTAAAGTCTTACCGCCGTATTAATAGACGCGGAATAGCTGGGTTAAGCCTTATTCCATGGATTAAGTGCAAAATGGTATAAAGGTAGCTTTAATTAAGTGGAAAATGGTATAATGGTAACTTAATCCATGGAATAATAATAACCCAGCTATTCCGCGTTTATTAATACGGGGGTTAATAAGTTCTTATTCACTGCATAACTAATATGCGTTTTAAGCGTGTTTTAGCGAAATCTAATAAATACGGCTGTGTATGTCAAATTTCAATACAGTGAGTGAGTAGGCTGGTGAGATGAGCTCGGTCAAATTGCTTACCTTATACATACAGTACGGACTCGGTTTGCGCAACCCTCGATTCGTGCAACTCCTCGATTTTCGCAACACTAAAATCGTAACACGTTTTGACTCTATAAGTGCAACTTTTCAATAAAGCTACCTCGATAAGTGCAACTTCATATGTTTATTTATCCGTTTTTTATATTCACGTTCTTCTTTTGATTCTTTATTCCTGCTGTTATTTTACAGCTAGTTTGTCTGAAAATATTTCTTGCAAGAACATGCATAAAAGAACATAAAATGCATTTGTGTTTGTTTGAGTGGGTTGCGATCATCGTTAGTGTTTAGAGGCGTTCAGGCTATCAAATTTGTTTGTCAAATTTGTAGGATGAAAAGTTTGACGGAAAATACCCATAGTGTTCACACTCATCAAACAAATCGTCAAACTCCATTATGATTTGAATTTTAACCATGAAGGACATAGTAGGAGCAGCGCTTATAAAGGATGAAATGCAAGAAAAACAAAAGAAAGCGTGTTGGGACTAAAGAGGTGCACTGCCTGAAACCATCGTAAATTCCACTTTCAATGTATATAGCAAAGAAAAAATTGTCTTTCCGTGCGATGTGCACTACTTGAAATCATTTGGGAAATGAAATTTCTTGCAAGTTTGACGAGTAGCGTTCACATTCGTCAAACTTGTTGTCCAACTTGCAAAAATATCAAAAAATTTTGAAATACATACATCCAACACATTTGACAAGCCACTTGATGGAGAGTTCACACAAACAAATTTGCTTGACAAGCTTGATGCTTGACAAACAAATTGGATCGTCTGAACGCCTCTTTTACTAAAAATTCATACAGAAAATATGACCCAGTAAGTGCAACAACCTCGGTTACTGCAACTGCCCGAATTTCTATTAGTTGCGTTAATCGAGTCCGTACTGTATTTCAAAATCGAACTGGGTTACAGCATAGGCTTACTAAGAATCTGAATCTTTCGGCCATTCAGAAGCCAATTTAAACAAAAATTCAGAAATCGAGATTTTGTTGAAATTCGACTACTGAACAGTAACTTTATGTTTTCGAAGCCATTTTCAAAGTTATTATTATCTCTCTGAAATTGCTAGATCGGTTCTCGAATTTCGAATGCAGTGTGATTAGTTCGTTGATGTGATGTGTCATTTCAATTCACTCTCTCTGTGCCTAGACATAAAAAATTTTTTTCATCAAAAATATGAATAAATTTTATTGGGATTAGAACTCAAGCTAGTAAAAGTTCTCCCAAAGCAAAGCGATTTTATAGTTGTAGCCATTAGGGCTGTTTTTTGGGAAGAAGTCCGGTACCTTGTATTGTAAATCCAAAAAACGGTTCGCGTTTTTATGTTTGATGGTTGGCTGATTGGTTGTCTATCCCTTGTAAGATTTACTCATCCTTTTATCCCCTGTATCTTTTGTTGTTTTTGCTTCACATGTATTTACAATACAAGGTACCGGACTTCTTCCCAAAAAAACAGCCCTATTGTAGTTCAGCTGACAATTAAAATTTAAACAGCGCTTCATGAGAGTCATAGAGGAATGAAGAAGAAGAGGGAAACCATTACTTCTCTTGCCCGCAACTTCCATTTGTATACATGGTAGTTTTTGTAACACGAGACCTATCTGTGATACACGTATTTAGCTGAATATAAGTTGTGTCAGTGAAATTAATAAAACCACTTCATTTTCGGATTTCAAACTGATTTTTTCACTGACACAACTTTATATTCAGCTGAATACGTGTATCACAGATATATCTCATGTTACAAAAGCAACAATGTAAACAAACGTCGGCTCAGTTCTTTCTTGTTCAATGTTCATTTTTCAAAATGTTGGGAAATCGATTTTTTAAGTTCAGATCGAAATTTTTTTAATTGAAGATTTATTGTTTGTGTTGAAATATGTATAATAGCTTTTGTACACCACTGTATGTTGAATTTCTCTTATGTACTTACTATACATTTTCTTCCCAATGCAAATCAATTATCCAATGTACTATGTATACGAATCACTCCTAGTTTGCCTTTTGTCAAATAAAGTTCAGTTGTTGCTAAGTCGTTTATCTTGTTCTTGATCTTTAACTCTAACAGGTTATGGGCCCAGGTCATATGATCAGTTTTTTTTTTTTCGCATTCGATAACTCAAATTAAGTTTTTTTTTTTTTGCCCAGAATCATTTTTTTTTCGTTTGTCGATAAGAAATTGAAATTAAAATTTATTAAACAATAACTAAAAAAAAAAAAAAAAAATCATGACCTCAATGTATCAAATTGAAAAACTGGATAAAGACAACTACTGTTCCTGGGAGGTTCTAATGAAAAGCGTGTTGGTGCATTGCGATTTGTGGGAATATGTCAGTGGTCAGAACAGCCTCAATGAGGAAGCTACTCTGGAAGAAAAAACGAAGTGGGAAAAAATGGACAGTAAGGCGCTGTCGACAATCCTGCTTAGTGTGAAGCCAGGAGAACTGATACACGTGAAGCAAAGTAGAACTTCAAAGGCTGCATGGGACATTCTTGCATCGATTTATAAGCCATCTGGACCAGCGAGGCAAGTAAGTTTGTTTAAGCAATTATTATCAAATAAAATGCATGAAGGGCAATCGATGTCTGCACACATTAATAATTTTTGCCAAACCATTGAAAAGCTTCACGAAATCGACGTTAAGATGCCCGATGAATTACTCGCAATTATGTTGCTATGTAGCCTTCCTGACGCTTATGAGAATTTTATTGTGGCTATTGAAAGCCGCGATCGTTTGCCTACACTAGCTTCTTTAAAAGTTAAATTAACCGAAGAGGAACAAAGGAGAGATGATAGAGATAGAGACCACATGGGTAGTAGTAGCCAGCATGTGTTAGCTGTCAATCCAAAGAGACAGATTTCAATTCATTCATCCAGTAAAAGTAATTTTGATAAGAAGCGAAATAAACGGGGAAAATGTTACAAATGCGGTACTCGTGGGCATTTTGCTTCTCAGTGCACCGTTCGAAATGAGACAGTTTTCGGATTAGCTTTTAATGATGCATATAGAAATGGAGTTTTAAGTAGAGATGAGTGGTGTATGGACAGCGGAGCAACGTCTCATATGTGCTGCAATAGGAATCTTTTTACTACTTTAGTAGATGCTCCAAAAATATCTGTAGAACTTGCAACAGATGTATGTGTTGCATCAAGTGGTGTAGGAACAATTCAAATAAGCACCCAAGAGAGCCTAATTACGCTTAAAGATGTTTTTTATGTTCCGGAATTGAGGGGAAATTTCATTTCGGTTAGCAAGATTACATCGAGTGGACACTTTGTAGAATTCAGCAGAAACTTTGGAGTCGTAAGAGATATTCATAGCAACGTGGTTCTCAGATCTAAAATCCGTCAAAATTTATATGTCGTTTGTCTTCGACGACAAGAATCAGCATTGAGCTTAGCATCAAATAAATTGAATTCTAATTCTGTTATAAAATGGCATGAGAGGTTCGGACATTTGAATGTTGGTAGTTTACAAAAGCTTTCGAAGAAAAATATGGTAGTTGGGCTTAAGCTCGCCAGTGAAAACAATTTAGAGTGTTTAGTATGTGCTAAGGGCAAAATCAAAGAGCTGCCATTCCCCAAGCATTCTCTAAGCCGAAGTAAAGGGTTACTTGATTTGGTCCATACAGATATATGTGGGCCGATGAGGACAGCTTCAGCTGGGGGTGGTCGTTATTTTGTAAGTTTCATCGATGATAAGTCTCGTAAAGTACACATCTATATAATGAAAAGAAGAAGTGAGGTGCTTGGAATCTTTCAACAGTTTAAAAAAGAAGTTGAACTAGAGACTGGCCGATCAATCAAAGTAATCCGAAGCGATAATGGCGCGGAATATGTTTCCAGTCAATTCACTGATTTCTTAAAGGATAGCGGCATTAAAAGACAGTTAACAGTAGCTCACACACCACAGCAAAACGGGGTGGCAGAACGGGCCAACCGTACCCTTGTTGAAATGGCAAGGTGCCTGCTTATAGGATCATCTCTTCCGGAATCGTTATGGGCTGAGGCGGTAAGCACTGCTGCTTATTTAAGAAATCGGTGTCCCACTAAAATTTTGAACACTATGACACCATATGAGGTGTGGTATGGCGCAAAACCTTCAGTGAGCCACTTTCGTATATTTGGTTCAAAGGCAGTAGCTTTAGTGAAGCAACCAGGCAAGTCAAAGTTCGAGCCCAAGGGAAGGGAATATACATTTGTTGGGTATTCCGATGAAGCAAAAGCATATAGGTTGCTGGACAGGGCTTCAGGAAAAATTATTAAGAGTCGCGATGTCGAATTTTTTGAAAATGATAAGGAACTAAGTAATAATATATATGACTTCTTGAACCCTAATTTAGAGCCGATTAGCGAAGATGTTGCAGAACCAGATGAAGAAACCAGCTTGAAGAAGGAGAATAAGAAGGATGAGAGCTTTGATCTTCCAGTTCCATCATGTAATCCTCAAGAGATGAGAAACCTTCCAGGTCGACCGAGAATTTTAAGAACTGGGAAAGTCGGCCGCCCAGCAAAACAATACAACCAGCAAAGGGTTAGTCTCGTCGAAGAAAATATAACCATTCCCTCTACTTATGCTGAAGCTTTAAATCATCCAAAACATGAGCAATGGAAGAAAGCAATGAAAGCAGAATTTGATGCATTGTCTTTGATGGGTACTTGGGAACTAGTCGACCCACCCGGAAACTGTCAAGTAATTGGATGCAGATGGGTGTTCAATCTAAAGAGAAAAACGGATGGATCAATCGAACGCTATAAATGCCGTCTTGTTGCAAAAGGGTGCTCGCAAAAATATATGATTAATTATTATGAGACATTTGCTCCTGTTGTTCGCTACTCAACAATTCGTATAATTATTTCCATGGCCGCACAATTCGATCTTCATTTGCATCATGTTGATGTCACGACAGCCTACTTATATGGGGACTTGAACGAAACCGTTTTCATGTATCAACCCGAAGGATTTGTTGATCAGAAACATCCTAATCAAGTTTGTCGACTACGCAAATCTCTGTACGGCCTTAAACAAGCCGGCAGGGAATGGAATAAGAAACTTAATGAGACTATGCAAAAACTTGATTTTCGTCGAACTAGTGGAGACACTTGTGTCTACATAAGATGTAAAGGGGCTTCCATATGCATTGTAGGGATATATGTGGATGACATGATCATCGCAGCGTCAAGTGAAGATGACTTAAGAAACTTCAAATCTCAGATAAGTTCTGATTTTGAGATTGTCGATAAAGGCGAATTAAGTTATTACCTGGGCATTCAAGTGGAAAGACGTGAGGGAGTTATTGAAATCCACCAGAATAAATACATACAAGAACTTTCTTCTAAGTTCAACTTACTTGAATGCAAGCCACGTTACACTCCTTTGGAGCCTAAAATTGTTTTGAAAAAGAGAATTTCTGAAAATGGAGCTAGAGTAGATTCCACCACATATCAATCGTTGATAGGAGCACTCCTTTATATTGCAATTTCAACGCGTCCAGACATTATGTTTTCGGTATGCAAGCTCTCGCAATTCAATGTTGAGCCTTGTACAGATCACTTCGTAGCTGCGAAACATCTCCTAAGGTATCTCAAAACAACTAGTAACGCACGACTAACATATGGAAAAACATCCACTAGTGTAACTGGATACGTAGATGCAGATTGGGCCGGAAACGTGGACGATCGTCGATCATATACCGGTTTTGTATTTATGATGGGAGGTGGTGCAGTATCTTGGGAGTCGAAAAAACAAAATTCGGTCGCTCTGAGTAGTACAGAATCAGAGTATATGGCTCTCTCGCAGGCATCTAAAGAAGCATCATATCTTCGAAACCTTCTAAATGAATTTAAATATGAAAAGGTATCACATACAAAAATTTTAATCCATTCTGATAATCTAGGTGCACAGCAGCTAGTGAAAAATCCAGTTTTTCATCCCCGAAGTAAACATATTGATGTTCGGTATCACTTTGTGCGTGAACTTTATAAGGATGGCATCATTGACTTAAGGTTTATCCCAACATCCGAGATGATAGCTGATGTCTTAACCAAAAATCTGACCAGACCAAAACACGAAAAGCTTTCAAGTTTAATGGGAATTAATTTTTATTTTACAAAAAATCAATAATTTTCATTTTTCAATTGAAAGAAATTAATGTAATTACTAACTTTGTTTATTTTTAAAGTGAATTTTTTTTTTATTTGATATAAAAAGGATTGCATTGAGGGGGACTGTTGAAATATGTATAATAGCTTTTGTACACCACTGTATGTTGAATTTCTCTTATGTACTTACTATACATTTTCTTCCCAATGCAAATCAATTATCCAATGTACTATGTATACGAATCACTCCTAGTTTGCCTTTTGTCAAATAAAGTTCAGTTGTTGCTAAGTCGTTTATCTTGTTCTTGATCTTTAACTCTAACAGTTTGGAAGTTAATTTTTTCTGAAAGCGTAGACAGTTTTAGTTTTAAAACAAGTCACACTAACCGCCGTATTAATAAACGCGGAATAGCTGGGTTAAGCCTTATTCCATGGATTAAGTGGAAAATGGTACAATGGTAACTTAAAGCATGGAATAAGGCTTAACCCAGCTATTACGCGTTTATTAATACGGCGGTAAATGTTTTTCTTTTCTTCTAAATTAGTTATAAATTAAAAGCAATAAGGAATCCACTTTGGATATTGGAGCAATGACAAGTTATAGAAATTTTTTGGATATTAAACAAAAAAACATTGAACAACAGAGAAAGAAATTGTTCAACATAATACAGAATGAATCAAAAGTGGTTTATTGGACAAAAATGACACCCAAAACGGTTAGAAATGTGTCCTATTAAAAAAAGCAGTTTTCCTGAACTTAAAAGCTAACAGAGATAGAACAAAATGGTTTGCGCCAAACGAAAGAGCACCCCAAAATTATAAAGACTGCATACCTAAGGGGCCAGTTATAGCGATAAGGAAAACGAATCAGAAAAAGTTTTCAAATGGAATTAAATCTAGTTTTTCTTTCGATTTGAAAGACAACTGTTAAATCAATCGATTGCAAATCACTCAAAGAATTTTGTACGGCCAGAAAATGTATAATTGAACAAATATTTTCTGTCAAAATTGCATTTTTCTAGTTTCCTGATGTAAATTCATTTTTCGTGTCAGCTGATTGAAATTTCAGCCGAAATGGAATAAATCGTTCCAATTGATTCCATTTTTCATGTATTCCACTGACAGACCCACAGCAGATTTTTTTTCGTGTGCATTGCATAAGAAAAACCAGTTGATGGTGTGTGGCTGCGATGGGTTGAGAGCCTGGCAACTGACATATTTTCCCTGTTAGCTATAAACGCCCATCAGGAAAAAATTCATGTTTCCATTTGTTTCAACTTTTTCTGATGGTTTTTCCTTATCGCTATAATTGGCCCCTAACTTAATTTCATGAAAAATTGCCAATTGAACAAGATAGAACCCAGCCGACAGAAATTTGCGGGGCAAGACAGACACCCTACCAAAAGCACTTATGCCGCTGTCAGACGGAGCTAAAATATGGCTAGCCATTTACAATAAAAATAAACTTTTTTACAAACACAATCAAATTTCTCGAAATTGAAACCCAACTGGGATGGAATATTCCAAGCCAGCTGAGAAGCAATTTGAGTAGCAATTAAACTGACAACTTCTTCAAAACATCCCAAAAAAAAATTAAAGTGGATTGAAGAAGAAATTGAAAATAAAAACTGTTCCAAAAGCAAATGTTTACTTCTGTAGCCTCAGTGTAAAAGTACTCAGTATTTATTTGTTTTTGTGTTCTGCGTTTGTTTAGAAAATTTGCAATCCTCTAATCCCCAGCAATTAGGATTGCTAAGTTTTTACAAAAACGCACTTAATTGGTTTCAGCAATCATAACTATTATTGAATTTGCTAGTGTGATCTTGTCCTTAAGCTTACTTCGAAATAAAACTATTTCATTACACTTCCACCTTAACTACATCGAAAAAATATCCACTAAAACATTTTCCTTCGTACTGTACCAAGACAGCACACCCCCAGACAAGATATACATTTTCGCTATCTCTTTTTTATCCAAATTCTTTCTAACGCTTACGCTCTTCCCACACGTGCTGAAAACATTCTACAGGCTATAAACAGTTAACCTTTGGACAGTGGTGCTGGTGCCGTTTTTTCATCATTCCTCCCGCATCACTGGCTGAACACAATGCATACGGAGCTGCAACTGGAACTGGAACTGGAAGAGCTGTCAAATTATTGAATACACACAAATTCAATAGCACGAACACAATGCGACGGAGCTGCATACGGAACTGGAATCGGAACTGGACAAGTTGACGAACTTTTAACTTTTGCTGTACAGCAAATTTGACGTTTATGATTTTGAAGGAAAAAAAACATTTTGTGTGTAAATTATTGTGTGACAGCCAAATGTTACTTTAGTTTTTTGTTTTTTGGTTTTTACTTTTAATTTATAACAATTTTGTGGTGAGCGATAATTAATGAAAGGTTTGAGTGGTTGGTGTACTAATTTTGTTGTTGTTGTTTTGTTGATGGAAATGTCAAAAGCTGTACAGCTGCATTGTGGGCCGATTAAAATCGAAACGTACAGCAATTTTGACAGCTCATCCAGTTCCGATTTTGCAGTCCAGCTCCGTTTTTGCATTGTGTTCAGCCAGTCAACA
The DNA here is from genome assembly GCA_949752695.1 of Melanostoma scalare. Taxonomy (NCBI): domain Eukaryota; kingdom Metazoa; phylum Arthropoda; class Insecta; order Diptera; family Syrphidae; genus Melanostoma; species Melanostoma scalare. Next base: position 228,780,305 of record OX456985.1, on the reverse strand, counting down.
TCAAATTCAGTTTGACCCGTGGTCGCCTGGTCGGCTCTTTTTAGCGCACTCATTCACAATTCACGATTCACCGCGTATTCGATCCGTCGTTGTCGTCGCTCGTCGCCCGTCGCTACTGTGTGATGTAGATATACCCGCGTGAAAACTCAGTGAATTAATTTAAAACCAATGTGCAGCGGTCTGGTCGACTTGAGTCTGAATTTATCAGTGAACGGGAGAAACACGCGCTTCTGCCGCCGCCCTCACCACCCCTTAAGTTCGTGTCAGTTTATTAAAAAATTTTCTTTCGAATACAAAAAGTGAGTCAGTTATTATTTTTTTCCCCGTCTTCTAAAAGAATTCAAGGAATTGTGTTTGATTTCGTCGGATTAATCGTTTTGTTGTGTTTTCGTTTTGATATTAATCTGTACATACTTTGGCTGTTCATCATTTAATTTCGTGTAAGTTTAAAATTTTTAGTAAAGAAATTCCAAAAATGTGCAAGGAAAGAAAAAAAGTTTCCTTGAAATTAGTCATACATTCACATGTCAAATATTGATAAAGTAGCTTGCTCGCTCTTGCACATTAAAACACATCCTGCGGAAGGAAAACAGCCGGTGCCCTAGATTTCTGTTGATTTATTTCTGTTCTCCGTTCCACACCTTGCTCTTGGTTTGGTATTATTATCCGTATCCATATTATCCATCGTCCTTGTATCCTTAAGCATATTATTAGATCATCCTTGTGTCATTCCGTCATTCTTGTCAATGTTGGTGAATTCGTACTTTTTTTTTTTAAATTTTTTTTGTTGAAATTTTTCGATTGCGATTGCGAATGCCAAATGGAAATTGTTTCTGTTGTTGTTTGACGTTTGCATAACATTCGCCAATCAGATAGACAACTTTCTCCCCTTGAGTAGCGGTTGTTGCGGAAGAGAAGAGGTGTTCTGTACGGTATTCAGTTCCATTAAAATACCTACTTTTTTTTTTTTTTGAAATTAATTAACGGGCAATCACAATTGGAGTGAAAAAGATGACTCGTCTCGTACGCACATGTTGTTTGCATTGAAATTGCGTGCCGAAGTGGAATTGGAAATTTTTGACACCTTAGCTTTAACAAAAAGCAAAGACGATTATTTCCACGTCGTTTTTGTGCAGAAATTATGATAATTTGATGAAACATGAACACAGGTAGTGAATAAGTATTAAGTTAAGTGATGATATCATTTGTTGCATGTCGTGTATCCATATCGTGAGCTAAATTCGTTCGTTTGTGAAGTGTTATCAGTAAAAGAAGGTGTCGTTTTAGCCGAGCCCTTCCTTTAATTCCCGTGTTGAATGTGTCCTCCTCTTTGAAATTATGAAAAACCAAACCAAACTAAAAAAGTTTACAAATGACGTGGCTTTGTCTCATTGCTGTTGCATTTTGGCCTCATCGTAAAAGAGTTAAAGCGAAATGCAAGGTGCAACACTGCAGGTGAAATGGCAGTCGTCGTGTTACAAGTAAAAAAAAGGCGGGGAAATTCTTATGTGTGCTTTTCTGCTGGCTGTTTTGTATTTTTTAAGGAAAAACCTTGACTTATAGAGGCTCTGTTGAATAAAGATTTTTAGGTTTAAAATTCAAGGTCGGGACTATTATCTCTTAATTCTTTGTAAAGGGCCAATTGATATTGTTTCCTCTTGAAAGGCTTTGTTTTTATCTATTCATGCGCTTCTACATGTCTGTGGAGGAAATGAATAACATTTGCATATTCTTACTTAGTCTGCCATAGTGCCATCCCACCAACACAATTATGATTTCCTAAGCGCTTAGATCAGAAGAGGAGACGGATTGTGTTTAACTGCACACGAGATGATAGCTCACGAGATTTATTGATTTTTCAGACTGTGACGTGTCGTACAAGGCATTTATTAGCTCCTTTTTTATGCATAATAGCTGCATTGTTGCAATGGTCAACACCTGGGCTTACAAGTCCATCCGTCTGTTGGACTCAAATGGCTACAAAGACAATTGTGCATGGGTATGTACATACATATCTTCTTTAACCGTCTCTTTGGAACTAGATGTTGTCTTAGGAAGAGCTTGGTTCGTTATTTACCGTGTTCAACCTTTTCCTGTGTAGAGATAGTGGTTGTAAGGGGGCCAAGGCTACCGAATAAGGTTTTTGGGGTTCAGTTAGAGAAAATAGTCGTTCAACGGATATCTGGACCGCCAAAAACAATGAAGGCCCGTGATTTCAAAAGGCGGATTGAATGAGAAAGAGAAGAATGGCCGATTGCTTAAGGAAGACATAAGAGCAGGCTTCAGGCAGCCAAAAAGCAAACAGAATAGGACATGGAAGATGCTCTTACTAAAAAAATTAATTGTTAAATATCTCCTTATTGTGTAGAAGTTAGTATAGCGCATTTGCAAGTGTTAGGATTGCTTAACCATCTTAAACAACCTACCAACCTTGCTTCAACCTTTAAATGGCTTTAATTAAAAGGCGTAGTTTCCTGTAAGCATCAATTAAGTCGCAAAAGTTCTCGCCTAAGCAATAAAGTTAAAAAATCAATAGGTGTTAGATTGTTCAAACATTTACTAACATTGCACAGGAACTTTATAGTTAGGTACTCGCTAAAAATGTAAGTTCCACTCTAAACAAACAAAAACTACTTGTTCAATAAACGCTTACTCAATGAAAATGTGTAAATTGTCTGATTTCGAGTTAATTGCTATGATAACATGCGCCTGATCGAATATAAATATGTACATAAGTTCCTAGTTGATATTTGCTAGGTGGGCGGATATCTTTATAGCGATATTCAATACTCTGATGTATCAAATAAATCCAACAGCTTATTCTTTTGGGGCTCTACAGTCATAGTGTTCTCGAAAGGATTACATAATTACGGATTGTCTGATGCTTTACGATAAATGATACGCGAGCGTCGACTAGGCTTCGGGTCTGAGGCCAACATTTCTGTGTCAAGAGTTTTATGATCTGCCTTTATTTCATTGTCGCGATTAGCTAAACTTTGTATGATATTTTTGACGAGGTTCACTGGATCTGTTGAAGCAGACTACTCCAACTTAGCCGGTCATGCTCTACTTTTATTTTTTCCAAGATGTTATTTTTGACGTGAAGCCTTCCCCGGAACTTGGAACTTTTAATACGATCAAACTCGGTTACTCTTGCTGTCATATGAAGCATCTTCATCTCAGCTGCTGTTAACTTACTTTCACACTTTTTGAACATTTTTCAAGAAGACTATGAACCTACATAATGAGTGCTGGTCGCCATTCGTGGTTTAGCGACTCCCCTCAATTTAAGGACATTTTTCTATCACAGAAGATAGTGAAGTTCTCTCGCAACTTCAATCACCTTACGTTTACTCGATTTTTGACATCGTGTCGTTGCTTTACCTACTTTTGATCATAGATCTCTGCTATTGTTCACACCTTTGCACTACATTTCGATTTACAGACATGTCTGGAACAGAAAATAAGCAACACAAGAACTCAGTTTTTTTACCCATTACGTTCTAAACCAATTATGTACCTACAAGTCAAGTGCTGTTTGCAGTTTTTGCAAGGCATGTAAGACTTTCGCTTCTGATGGCTAAAACGTTGGCAAAGATGTACTTTGGTAATCTGTTCTTTATCTTCCATCAGGTAGTCAAAGACTGTTGTAAAATGCAGAGGACTGGAGAAGCTTCCTTGGCGTACATCTTTGGCTTGGAAATAATTGAGTAACTCCACCTGGACACCTTGCTTTTTCGCATTTGGCTACCCAATACTCGCTCAATGATCTTCAAAGTGTGAAATATCAGCATGATCAAACGGTCGTTATCTCAACTGCTTGCATCTCCCTTTTCTTTTTACATTGATAGAGATAAATTTCCCTCCATTGCTTAGGCAGCGTAGTACCTCCTATAAGCTTGGCGATAAGAATCGTAAGTCGTCTTAACCCGATGTTTCCCATAATTTTCCAAAACGCATATGATATCTCGTCTGGCCCAGAACCTCTGCCTTTTTGTTGGTGTTTTTAACTGCCTTACTAACTTCTTCGACTGTGGTTTTGGATATTTCCGCTAAGTGAAGCTCGATTTCGGAAAAAGGTTCTAAAGAAAATTGTTCGTTCAATAGGCCATAACCAAACTGTGGTCACCTATGGAATATTTTGTGTTCATCCACAAGAAGTAGTCCTTAAGCATCGTCAATGAACTATAGCGAACAAATCTCTTGAGCATTTCTACTTCTTTGAGCGACTATTTTGGAGATGGCCCCCTTGTTATAATTTTCTTGTCGTATTATTCTCTGTCTGGGCAGAGATTTCTTACAGCTTTAGATACATTCCATCCGTGATCTTAGCTTTTACATAATCCTACTTCTTCTTTGCTTCTTTCGCGCAGCCTCTGCATTCTTCTTCTTGCCTAGCGCTTTTATCTATTTTATTTGAAGGGGATTTTGGTTATATTTTCTTTTCCTTTACTACTTCAATAAAAAATTCTATTAACAGAAGATGGTGTTGCTTGGCGACTGATAGATAAACAGTTAGTTAGTTTTATTCATCAGTATAAACTAATTTACATTTGTTTGACTAAATTTAAGCTTTGGTGCCGTGCCGTCAGTCTTAAGTCTTTGTTGCCGGGCGATTGCCTCTCCCAACTCGGCAGTCTTTCAAATTTCTTAAAATTTGTAACCAAATGGTTGTCAATTTGGGTTTTATTTCCACCACTTCTTCAAGCGACAGGGCATTAGTTTTGTTTAATGAATATGCTCGGTACAGGACAATCAGCCGTCAAACATTTTTTGTATGTGTGTATTTTTTTGGTCAAGTGCATGCTCCAATTTTTGAATTTGATATCTCTTTTGCTACATCGGCGATCACCAGTCGTGTAAAGGAAAAATGTACTGTACAAAATTTTGTGAGTTATCTGTAACTAACAAAACCGTCACTCGTCAGTCCGCATTTGCGATGGCCGGGGCTTAGCGCAGTTCTCACAACCACTGCCTTCTGATGGAATGCAGGGGACCTACAATTTTCTGCCGGTTCCGAATGGCTAATCGAGAAAGTGCTTTCCATGGCAATGAATTTACTAACGGAGGACGTGCCAATTCCTAGCAAAAGTCGAAAGTCGAATCTTGCCTATCATTTAACGTTCCGTAAGAACTCGAGTTTTTCGATTTTAGTTACGAACAGATGACTAAAGTGAGATGTTAACGTGTTTTGATCTAGTTGCACCTAGTTTCTTTGCTTAATTGTCCAGTCACGTCGTTTCATTGTAAGCGCTTGGAGATGCAACAAAATGCAAACAAAATGCTGTGTTCAACCTCGTTACTGAAATAAATGAGAAACACTGTAGCTGTCTTCTCTGATAGGAACTTAAAAGACAACCCCTTTTCTTGCACCACGTTGATCTAAATTGAAAGAGGGTTTTTACAATATGCCTCGTCGTTGTTTTTAAAATAAGTCATCCAGTGTTTAAGGCACGTCATCTTATGTTTATGGAGCTGTCGAGTGTATGCTCATATTGATTCCTATACGTTCTATAAGTTGTCTTGTTTTTTCTTCAAACATTTCGTATAATTTCATCCTAAATTATCATAAATATTAGATATTTAACTAGTTACTTACGATCCAGCAAACTTAAATTAACTAAGTCCACAAAGTTGGATAAACTTGAATTGCTTTTCTGGGTGTTTTCAAAATCAAAACCACTTCCAGTATAGGCAACGGATATGAAATTATTTTTTCATGACACCATCCGAAATTAATATGAACAACACTAAACACATGCTGGTCCCTCATTTGGTCTTCTCGACTGACGCGACGTAAGCATTAATGCCTTTTTGGAAAATCTTTCGCAACGAACCGGCCAAGGTTCATCAATAAATAATTCTTCGTTTTCTCTATGTAGCATTGTGGGTACACACGAAGGTACTTTCGACATAATGTGGTAATGATTTTGATGCATAGCAACACCCTTGGTTTAGGAAAAATCAATTATAAGTATTGATTTTGTGTAACTAGAAAATGTTCATGTTATAAATAAATCGCAATCTTGCATCCTAAATAGAAAAGCAAAAAAGAAAAAAAAAATCTCAACGATGTGGCTGTATACTTGCTATTGCTAGTAAGTACCTAGTCAAGTAGGGGGTTGATTCTCTTGGTGAAAGCCACAAAAAGAGAAATCCATCAACATCCTTTCAATCGATTAGAGAGTAATTTAGCCTCTGATAAACTGAAATTCGTTCAGAAGTTTATGAAGCCAAAGATATTCGATTGTTTTTTGAATGCATTGTTACTTGGCGCTCAAAGTTTAAATTTGAAAATTGCATTACACTGACAATAGACAGTACCAGAGTTCCCCTTCCTATTGAAATAGAGTACAATTACACTTCCGTATTAAATACACTGACATTCCACCTTTCACAGACAATGCATATTTGCGCGTCTGTCACTGTCACCCTTTTTCTGTTCGTAGTTACTTCCATACGATTCCATTGGGAATTCTAACCCCTTGTGCGGTTGGCATTTCAAAAAAGAAATAATGATGTTATCCAGCTGAGAGGGGCACGCAAAAAAATGCAGAGATTATTGTAATGTATAACCAGTTTTAATTTAAATTCTTCCACCCTTCAACAAAAGTACTTTGTTTCTATGCACCTACAGCACTGGGTAAGCGGTGTTCCTGAATAGAGTTGGATGAGCTTCTTTTGGTGACTATGAAAATATTTTGTGGTTAGAAGGGGAGGCGGGTGAGTGTTTTTGGGCATTTTTCTGCTTTGATAGAATGCTTTGTGATTATAGTGAAATGTTTGACTGTAATCGTAGAGTAGCTGACTGTGAAATTTTGAAGCGGGAATTGTCTCTAGGGTTGGTGACATGTTTTTATTTGACTTTTCTACTTCGGCAACAGACAAGAGTGTGTTTCTGACATCAATTTGTGTCGATGATCAAGTTTTTTCCTTAAAGGATGTTGAGTCCTTCTTTTCCACGGCATTCGGGGAGTTTTTTTTTTGTTGATGTTGTGGAACATATGAGAGGTTTTTCTTTACCATTGAGACTTCTGCCTTCATTGGCTCATCATTTTGCTTTACCCTGCTTAGCTTGTCTACCATCAGGCGGTTGTAATCCTTGAAGGGAAACACTGCATTGCAACGTTAACGAAAAACTGCAGTAGGTGGGTCATTCACTTGCTTAGGTTGGTATTGGATTTTGGAGTGCACCTGGGCCTCAACCAACACCTCGCCCAACAATTTTATTGTCGTGATGTTGTTCTTTTTATGTTTTGTGTGCAAATTCTCAAGCTGAATTGATAGGCAGGCAAGGTCGTTGTCATGATTGGGAAGGAAAAACTTTTACTTTCAATTCACTCATTTGAGTCTTACCTTTTTTATTCCCTCTTTACTGTGGACACGAAATCTTAGGCTCTCTAATAGAAACCGTCACATTTCTTAACATTTTTTTAGGGTGAAGTGTACGTCATCGAAGCTGTCAAAGATAAGATCTTGTTCTATGAAAACAAATATAATCATTTATTAGGTCTGTTCGTTGAACTTTCCCCAGGGTTGACCCAGGTTTTCTTGACAACCCCATGAGTTGTCAAAAAAACCTAGGTTTTCCAGTCCTCAAAAAACGCTAAACCACAAATCGCCACACATCCCTGTCATTTAAATAAAAACACATGCCATTTGACAGCCCTCAAATCGCCACAGCAAAAAGCTAGGGCGAGTTTGGGGAAAACCTATGGCAAACCTATGGCTCAAAAAACACTAAATTTGACATTCAGGGTGAATTTAGGTTTCTCAAAAAACGCTTTGTGGCGACCCTAGGGCAACCCCAGGGCTTGAACGAACAAACCTATTATTACGGGGGGCTCGCCATTCAGGTTGAGTCATTCATAATAAACACACATGCGATAACCTAACAACAAATTGATTTGTTCAGGCTTCAAAGAAAAACTTTGGCACCACGCTAGAACTTTTTTATACTCAGGAATTTCAGCAAAACGAAAAAAATGTTTTATTTGTCTGTGAACAAACAAAAAACACAAAAAAAACTGGAATTCTTGTTGAAAAAGTTTAAAGATTACTTTTGTTTAAAGAGATTTAAATTGACTCAGAACTTCAATAAAAACACGTCTGTCTTTGATGATGGTAAAAAGAAGAAGGAAGGTTTATTCACAGTAGTTTTTGTTTGACATTTGAGACTTTACTCCGAATCATAATCTTAAGCAATACATAATGATAAGAGATAATGGAACACTAATAACCAAAAATATTACAATAGCCTCACTAGTGTTTCAATTATTAATATTTAAGATCATTATTGTTAAAATTCAAGTAATAAGAAATTAAAAAAAGTTAAGTGCATAAACCAAATTCTGAAGTAAATTTTTCTAAAGTCATAGAATTTACTGATTTTGTTAGAATGTCAGCAACCATTTCATTTGTCGCTTTATACTGCATATTCAGCTTGATTTCTTCTTCCCCGGTTTGGTCCAAATGCTCTTGAATAAAATATTTACGAACATCAATATGCTTTGTACGTGCATGATAGTTTTTGTTCTTTGCTAAATGAAGAGCTCCCTGGTTGTCGCAGTACAAGGTTATTTCCTTGCGTGCCTCCAAAAAAATTTCACATTCGAAACGTTTTAGCCAAAGTGCTTCTTGAATGGCTGCCACCATTGACATAAATTCAGCCTCGGTTGAAGATAAGGCAATTGTTGGCTGACGACGTGTTGCCCATGAAACAGCTCCACCTTGAGCAAGAAATACATAGCCAGTGGTTGAACGTCGCTTGTCGAGATCCCCAGCCCAATCAGCATCACAGAACCCAATCATTCCATTGTCTTCTCTTGATTGAAATGTAAGCTTGTAGTCGAGGGTACCCTTTAGATATCGCAGCACTCTTTTGACAGCTGCCCAGTGTGCCTTACCATAATTGTTGTTGTACCTGCTTAGAGCGCTAACAGCAAAGCATATATCAGGCCGACTTATTTGTGCAGCATACATAATGCAACCAACAGCTTCCTGATATGGAACCTTAGACATTTCTCGACGCTCGGCTTCTGTTTTCGGACACATATCTTCTGATAGTTTTTGGTTAAGATCCATCGGTGTATTGACGGGATTACTATTTTCCATATTGAAACGCTTTATCACATTAGATATGTAGTGGTGTTGGTCAATTGAAAGTGATCCATCTTGACTGTGAGTGATATTCATGCCGAGTAATGATGTAGCCTCACCTAAATCTTTCATTTTAAAATGTGTGGATAACTCCTTCTTTAACTTTGTGCACATCGTTGCGTTGCTAGCAAAAATCATTATGTCATCAACCCAAACCGCAAGAATGATTGTATTTTGATATGAATGCTTGAAATAGATACATTGATCAATGGAAGATCGGTTGAATTTCATTTCTCGTACCAGCACATCGTTAAGTTTGTCGTTCCAGACACGACTGGATTGCTTTAAACCATATAGTGATTTCTTTAGACGACAAACCTTACCTGATTTATCACATACTCCCTCTGGTTGATGCATATAAATTTCTTCCTTAAGCTCTCCTTGAAGAAATGCTGTCACTGCATCCATTTGATGTATAAGCATTTTGAACTTAACTGCCATCGCTAAGAGAAACCGTATCGATGAATAACGTGCCACGGGAGAATATGTTTCATCATAGTCTACTCCCTTTACCTGGCTATAGCCTTTGATGACAAGTCGAGCCTTGTAGCGCTCGATAGCACCAATAGCATTGCGTTTTATTTTAAAAACCCATCGGCTATCTATTGCATTCCGACCAGCGGGCAAGTCGCATAGCTCCCATGTATCGTTCACTTTTAGTGATTCTAACTCATCTTTCATCGCTTGTGCCCACTGCGTCTTCTCTTCACACAACCTGGCTTCTTGGTACGATTTGGGTTCGCTGACGTCCTTAGTCGCAGCTGCCAGCATACCGTATAAGCTCTGAACAGCTCTCGTGTTTGACGAATCTTGAGAGCTTGGAAATGGTACGACCGACATTTCACTCGCCGCAACATCAAAGTCGGTTTCAGTGACAGATGAATGAGAATATGACGAACTCAAAATGTCCAATGCCTCACTGAATTCGTTATGTTCAACGTCATCATCAATACCGCATACAAATGAATTGTGGTTACCTGGATCAGCCAAAATTACGGAATCGTCTAGTGAATCTCCCAGCTTCGGAGAGATACTTTGGTTGGGATTGGCCTCACTTAAGTCATCATCTGAGTCGCTTTCATCACTGGAATCATTATCAGGAAGAAAATCTTCGCAAGTTTCATCCCGTTGGTTCGAAACATTCAAAAAGGAAGATGAAGTGTCTATTGCTATTGAGGTGATTTGTGGTGTTTTGACTTCAATAAAAGTAACGTCCCTGCTAATTATGATTTTCTTAGATTGAGGATCATACAGTCGATAACCCTTCGATTCTTCACTGTATCCAACCATAAAACACTCAGTTACTTTCGGTGACAATTTGTTGCGGTTAACTTTGGGAACATGCGCCATAGCTTTACAACCAAAAACTCGCAACAGAGACAAGTCAGGCTTCTGATTCGTCCATCGCTCCTCGGGTGTTTCATATGCTATAGATCGGCATGGAATCCGATTGATCAGGTATGCTGCAGTGACAGCAGCCTCAGCCCAGAAACTTTTATTTAGCTCACTATCAAACAGCATACAACGAACCTTTTCCATTATTGTACGGTTCATACGCTCAGCCACCCCGTTTTGCTCTGGTGTATATGGAACCGTACGTTGATGTAAAATGCCGTGGTCAGTTGTATACTGGTCGAACTGTTTATTACAGTACTCTGTTCCATTGTCTGTGCGAATACATTTGATTTTACAACCCTTTTGGTTCTCGACGAAGCTCTTAAAGTTTTTAAAAATATTAAAAACCTCATTTTTAGCATTCATAGGATAAAGGAATACTTTTCGACTGTTTTCATCAATGAAGGTGACAAAATATTTTGCACCACCAAACGAACGCACTGGCATAAAGCCTACATCGCTATGAACTATGTCAAGTACACCCTTTGCATGATTTTCACTGGTTTCGAATGAAGAACGAACCTGTTTTCCTTGTACACATGTCACACATTTCTCATCATTGCCCTCCAAGAATTCCACACCTTTCACTGCTTCTCTGATTTTCTTCAAACTAGAATTTCCTGCATGTCCCAACCGACGATGCCACAAATTCTTATCAACCGCTACCATAGCAGCGGTTTTGTTTGTTTGTTCCGTTACACATTTTAGCTTGTACAGATCATCGATGAGAGGTGCCGTTGCGATTAAAGATTTGTTTGCATCAAAAATTTTACAACTATCCTTATCGAAAATTAGTGTGTTACCATGCTTTGCCATCTGACTTACCGACATCAAATTTGCACATATGTGTGGAATGTGCAAAACATCTTTGACAATGACAGTGTTGTTACGAGACATATTATCACTTCCAATATGCATTTTAATGTCCCCTGTACGCTCAACATCTAAATGCGAATTGTCACCTACAACAATTTCCCGTTTAGTAGATTGCCGCATGTTTACCATATCATCTTTGCACATCGTCATGTGTGCCGAAGCACCCGAATCAATGTACCATTCCTTCGAAGATTTAGTTTGTTGCTTAGCGCAGCATAAAAACACTTGATCATGCTTTTTCTTTCTGTTTGGACATCTATTGGCAAAATGTCCAACTTCATCACATGCATAGCAAGTCACAGACTTACTCCCTTTTACTTTTTGCACCTGATGTTTCTTCTTTTGAAAATTATTGCGCCTATTTGCCATAAAAGCAGCCTCTACACTTTCATCTCTAGAAGTAACTTCTTGCAATAAACGGTTTTGTACAAAGTCAAGGGTTAATTTATCCTTAGTATTTTCAATTGCCATGACCATAGGGCGATATTCATCAGGTAAACCAGCCAACATTAGTGCTGCCACGACCTCATCTCCAATCTCCAACCCAGCTTTTTTTACTTTCATAGACATTAAAAAAATATTACAATAATTCTAACAAAAAGGGGGTCATTGTTCTTAGACCTACATTATGAGCTGTTAACTGTAGCAAATGATAACTCAGAGACTGTGAAGCTTGACTAGCATTGAGACGAATTTGATAATGAGCAGTCATCACTTTCCAATGGGGATAATGAATGGATGCGATACGATGTGACGAGCGTGTTTGACCAGTTTGTCAAATGTGAACTCATTAGCGCCTCATTTAATCGAGTTCTTTCTTCATTTTTGTGGGTAATGTCCTCTATTTATATGCACATAATTTTATTTTATGCAAATGTCGAAACTTTTTCTTTTATTTTATTTTTTTTAATTAAACGCACTTTTAATATTCCTCCTCACAAAAAACGTTCTTGATTTTTTTTTTTCGATTTTTGTTAAATGGTCAATGGGCGATGTCACCTGCTTATGTGTTGTTCAGCTTTACCTACCGTGCCACTTTCTTCATTATGAAAAATTCAAAAAAAGGCAATTTAAATACTAAGTTGATATTAGGCCTCTTCTTTGGTTAGTTGCTAAAGCCGGCTTGCTTTAAGATTTAGTAAACTGCTTATGCTACGTTGCCGTCGCGGTCGCGGTCGCCCAAGTCAGTCTTTTATTTTTTTTGTCGAGCCATGTGTGGTGCGTGGTCCGCGAAGCACATATTTGTCTGCGTTTCCAGTGACTTTCATCATATTCATTACATCAAGCAATACTCAATGGAATTTGGTTAGTTGGTTGAATGGATTGTGATGAAGTTGTGCGGCAACCTTCCCATTGACGTGATAAAAACGTTGTCTCATTTTGGATTAATTTATATTATGATTGTGGCTATCATCGATATGCAACGTGTATCTAAATATGTATCGAAAAATGGGGAAAGCATTTCAATAAATTTGTCAATTTTTTTCTTTATTTTTTTTTATTGCTGTAAGATAGTGGTTGCGACTTCCTGTTGGTGGTTTAGTTGTGATATATTTGTATCAAGGTGTTTCGAAATAGAGCTTTTTTAAGAGACATTGCAAATTTTAAATAGCGCATAGGTTAGTAGATTAGATTAGAAATAAATCGGTCGTGGGGCCTCATATGCCTGCAATCGTTTTGAAGCCACTTAAAGCGAAAGAATATCTTTTATTCAAAACCAATACCATGATACTGAAACTTTTTGTTGTGTGTTTTATTTCTCTTTTTAAACCTCCTCTAAAAAAGCACCTTTATCTGTTGCCGCGGCTACAGAACGGCTAACAACAGCGTTTCTGTCGCTATCAACACACCAAAATCACTTTGTTTTGGATGAGCGTTTTTTTTTTTTGCGCCTTGAAATATTTACTGATTTCAAATACTCTTAATATCCTATTTCACATGCAACATAATTACTGAGAGCCCAAATTCCAAAAATCGGTCACTTGGAATCCAAATTGTGCCTGCTCTTAGTAAAAGTAATTAAAAACCATAAATAAATGAAAAAAACTACTTTTAAAAACTAGTTTTTTGAGACACATTTTTTACCCCTCTCCCTCAGGTGTCATTATCGTCAAATTTTTATATATAAATCGTTAGTAGATTTTTTTTTAAATTTTTTTTTAGTAAGATTAAGATTAAGAAGGTTGAAAATCTAAAGAAAATGATCTTTACTAGTCTGAATGGTCATCGTCGTCGTCTTCAGATGTGATTAGCGTCACATTTTTATAAATAAAACGAACGTAGAACCTTTGATGAGTTAGTTTAGTTAGGTAAAAGGTTTGAAGATCGACTCAAAATAATCTTGATCCAGTCTGAACGGTCATCATCTGGTGAAACTATAGTAGGCAAAAAAGAAATCAAAATCTAGTAAAAATTTACATTTGAAAATATTCTGTGCAATTTATCAACAATGGAAAGTCCTTTCTCACTTGACACTTAGCCGCTTTTTGTAGATTATTGTAAAAAGCAATCGGCTGCTGATGGAAAAGCAAACAAGTAGAGATTTTTCCATTTCTTGGAAGCAATCGGGTAACATTGAACAATTTTCGTTTTACTTGCAACGCGATGTGACGCTAGGCTCAATCATACTTCGTACGAAGCCATATTAGGTGTACACAAGCCGTTAGCTAAAAGTTCCTTTTTCTGACTGTTTTCGAGGCCTTCATTTTTTTGAACTGATTTTTTAATGATGTTTTTGTCTCCTGAAATGTCAATATTAGATATTAGTTCTGTCGACGAGGTTCATTTCTTGCGGCAAAGTTGTATCTTCCGAGTTCCGATCTCTTCTGATCCCCTCTATACTACCACCTTTTAAAGTATAACGATTATCGTGGTACCCGTGGTGGGATGGATAGCATGTCCGCCTGTTAATCCAGAGGTTCGAGTTCAAATCCCAACAGAGGCAAAAAAGTTTTTTCCACGAGTATCGCCTTTTGCGAGGAATTGGCAAGTCCTCCGTTAGTAAATTCATTGCCATGAAAAGCGCTTTCTCGATTAGACGTTCGGAACCGGCAGAAAATTGTAGGTCCCCTCCATTCCCCCACAAGGCATGGTTGTGAGAAATGCGCTAGGCCCAGGGGCTCCTCGCTCTGTTGCGCCACCCTATTTATTTTATTTATAGATTATCGTGATCTCGGCGGGATCACAACCCTCCCAATTATGTCCTTCACACTATTAACGAAAGACGATTTTTTTTTTTTTATAATTAACGCGCACATCAAGTAAACACAGTGCGAGCATTTAGGAAAATAGGAGATGATTTGAAAGTAGACACCGATGCACGTTGCTTTTGAACCTTTGTGAATCGTAATGCAGGGGAAATACAGAGCCAGGTAAAACATTCCACAATCGGGTGGTGCGACTGAAATACGAATCTCTATACTTGACTGTACGTCCGAAGTTGGGCTCAAGGTAAAACTGATTAGCATTCCTAGCGAGGCGGGTGTTGCGGCTAAATTGTTTCAGGGGAGGAATGTAACTGGCTACTTCACTAGAGCACTGCTTGTGAAAAAAGCGATAAGAAAGAGAGAGAGACAGGAAACGTTTCGACGATGTTCAAGAGAATCAATCGATTCTACGATTGAACTATCACCTATCAATTTAAACGTTCTATTTTGTGCCCTATCAAGTAGGCGCAAAGATGTTTGAGGAGCACCTGACCAGATATGGGAGTTATACCCCAGTTTTGGGCGGATGAAGGCCTTATAAATTGTAGCCAGATCAGAAGGGGCGAAGAACTTCCTGCATCGTCTCAAGAAGCCTAAGCATTTAGCAGCGTTTTTGGCAACTTCAAATATGTGGTCATTCCAACGAAGATCATCGTTTACACACATACTAAGTACTGATAGCATTGATTGACTTATTGTCTATTCGATGTTTAATCACGATACTGAGCGAATTTTTCGCACATTAACCCTGGTTTTTAATTTCTATTGATTTTTACTAAACGCTGTTTATAAAGACATTTTAGAGGCTGATTGGCATGAAACACGTTTATGATAATAGTGATGGCATTGCCATTGTAGCGCCACTGTAATGTACTGTAGCGCCACTTTAAGTAAGTAAGTAAGATGGCATTGCCAAATGTCACTTAGAGGCTTCTTAATATAATGATTATTTAAAATGTCTTTATAAATACAAGTGCAAGAGTTAACTCCCTAGTCCCTAGATAGCAAATAGGCACAAAAACGCAAGTATGTCACAAAAAGAAAAGCAGAATAATATCGCTTTCCATCGGACGAAAGGAACTGTCCAGAAGCGTCCAGGAGCATTCTCAAACCGTTCCATTGGTGCATCTCGATTCTACACAAATGTCAAAACGAAAATTTTCCTCAAGGAATATTTTTTATGAACCATAGGTGTTTAACTCACACATAGGCAATTACGTTAAACTAAATCAAAACAATTTTGGGTGTTCCATTTGTCTTTAAAATGAGGCCTTTTCTGAAATGAAACCAATGAAAAGCGACATTAAACACTTACATATAGACAAATGCATAGACATCTGTATTTTGTTGGCCTCAGACATGGAATAAACCAAAACAGGGAGGCTTGCCGACGTTTTCTGAGCTTTATCAAACGGATGAAACACTAAGTGTGAAGCAGATAAGTGGGAGAGCTATGAACCTTGATGAAGAAACGCTGAAAAAAAGACTAATTGATAAGCAAAAAAAAACTCCAAGGGCGTACCGCCAGTTGTGATTCCTTCAAAGTCACAATACTCCCATCATAATAAGTGAAAAAAGAAGTAGAAACAGAATCATTTAAACAAATTTAAAAGTGTAAACAAAAATTAAGACAAAACCAGCATTGTGGTCCCCGAACTTCTGATCACAACCTCGTCATTCATAAAGATGAAAAATGATAAAGAACAACCTCAACAACAGCTCACTCAAAATTGCATCGTTCGTCAAGAATTTCATTCACAAAAAAATAAAGACAATAAACTGCCCGAATGAGTAAGTTAAAAAGTGAGCTTTGCACCCAAATTCTTAAGTAAACTGAATAGGAAGAAAGAATCGAAACTCGACCGACCTTAGACCCGAAAACGAAAAATATTGTTTACTTAACAACTTACACACTCATACTAATTGTAAAAATAAATTTTCCCCGTCCACTTTATACAAAATAGCATTCGCGCATCAGAAATAAAATACAAAAAGAAGACGAAGGAAAAAAAAAACAATCTCTACTCCAATAATTGGGAGTGGTATGGGCGAAACACGTGGTTGTGTACATACATTTCTCCCTTAATTCTTTTGCTTATTACACACAAAATGCAAATGAATTTAAATAATAAAGCATAAGAGGCACTTACGTAAATTGTACTTAAAAATAAAAAAAACCAAAACCAAAACCACGAGCAAAGCAAGTGCTCGGGGGGCTTTGATGTACATACATGCGGATCTTAGTTAATTTAATTTTCAGTGATCTGATTGCAGAATGATGAGACATGAGTGCAAAGGCATTCTGGGTTTGTGAAAAGAGCAACCACATTGCAAATATGTTAATGGTTTAATTAGAATAACAAAGTGTTAATTTTAACCTATATTTCCATTTCCAGCCATGACTAGGTTTACCTCATGATGGGAATAAGAATGAGTGAAAATGCGTGTTTTTTTTTGTTCTTTTTAACTAACGTTACACAAAGTAGTGTGTATTCCAATTACCGGATAATTTGTTAATGGCTTTTTTGAACCTAGACAACGAAACGACGCGACGCGTAGATTTTATTCAAATGCAAGGCCTAAACATGGTTTGTTGTGAATTAAGATTTGCAAACGACCGACATAGTTAAATCTTTTACTCAGCTGATGTAGTGTTTCCTCTTCCAATTGATGCAAACTTTGTGTGAGCTAAAATGAAAAATAGCTACAATTAAGAAGAAAATGAAGAAGTGACTTTTGTAACTTTTAGGATGTAAAACTTCTCATATGTGTTTTTTAAGTAACTGGAACCTACCTACACATCTGTGACTGGTAACATGATAGACTACGTTGGCAAAGTTCTATGTTGTTGGTTTCAAAAGCTCTGCATTTTTCCCTATGTGTAAGCCTTGACATTTAAGAAAGAATTATTTGTTTAAAAGGAAACGTGTTTTAGGTATTTAGTTAAAAACATTGTTTTTTTAGCATCAATAAATAAAATAGAATGGCTTGGGAAACTCCGGGGCTTATCGTATTTTTCTCAACCATACCTTGTTGAGAAGAGGGCCTACAAACTGTCGCCGATTCCGAGTGGCTAAATAAGTAGGAGCTTTTGGTAGCAGTTAAACTAGTCTGGAATTACTCGACAATTTCTCGTGAAAGGCGATGATTATTTTGGAAAAACAATTAGATGTTTCTGGGACTCGAACCTTGAACTCCCAAGCAACAGGGAGACATGAAGGGTGTTTTTTTTTAAAGTGTGTGGCTTTCGAGAGGAAATTATACGCATATAATTTAATGTTATGGTCAGGAATTCAGCTGTAGTATAAAGATAAAGGCTGGCAACATTTTTAGAAATGATTTCAAGGAAGTGGCCGTCGGGGCTGATTCGAATATTTGGAGCACTATGACATTAAAATTGCGACGAAAATTCTCTTCCAAGGCGTCAATCGTCTCGGGCTGTCACGGTGGATTCGAATAAATGCCAGCTGAGAGTCCCAATTCTCGACCACGTTTTGCAGCCATTGGAGCCGTCATCAATAACGCTTCAAATATTCTCTTCCAAGGTGTCCGTCGTTTCGGGCTTATCTGCGTTGACAAGCGAATTCACATAAACCCACAAAAAATGGCAGAGGTGTTAAACCACCCGATCTTGGAGCTTACTCACAGGTTTAAAGCTCGAAATTATCCAACAACGATTTCGTTTCGTGACATTTTACCGAACCTACGCAGTTGCCAGTATTGGTGCGGCTTCAATTCATGTACGATGACAAATCAAATAAATCAAGAAACAGCTGCAAAAAAAAAACAACTCCGAAAAAGTATTGCCAGATTGAAAAACACACTTCTCAATTTGGAAATATTTTCCAACATTATTCAAGCGTATCATGGCTCGTTTTGTTCCGCGCAGGTATGATACCAACTTTCTGTCATTAATTTGAGCGGGAAGCAGCTGTCAGTACCAAAGTAAACTATGATTCAAAAAGAAACCACTAGATGGCCTGTATACATTCATAAGAAAGTGCCTAGAACTGTTCCAAGCTTTTGTTCCTAAAGTAACGTAACACTCCGAATCAAGTTCTTCATATTGTTTTCGCTATTTTGACACTCTCTTCAAAACTATAAGCAAAAGGAAACCCACTTTTTCTTTCCAGATCCCTTTAGACATTGGATCTTTAAAAAATTCGTATAAAACGAAACTTATGAGATTGATTGTGGCTATCTGTTATGCTGCAGCAAGTGCCGGCAAGCCAGTAACCAATCGGTTGATTTGCCGTTCGAGTTTTCGAAGATACGTAGGCGACCTATCATCTGCCAGGCAACTACAGTCAAGTATAGAGATTCGTATTTCAGTCGCACCACCCGAATGTGGAATGCTTTACCTGGCTCTGTACTTCCCCTTCATTACGATTCACAAAGGTTCAAAAGCAACGTGCATCGGTGTCTCCTTTCAAATCCTCTCCTATTTTCCTAAATGCTCGCCAGTTCTTGTTCCTTTTGCCATTTCGCTTTTGAGAGTTATTGAAAGAGACAGTTTTGAAAGTCAAACTCCAAATCATTTCTGTGAGTAAAAAATGAGGATAATTTGAATCCGACAGCTTGATGTTAGAAATGTTTACTTCAGAAATATGTCAAGGCCTGAATTCCGTAATCTTTAAGACGACTATCGTCTAACTTCTCGATATTAAAAAACCTCCATGGCAAGTTAACCATAGTTCTGGCAATGACTGTGTGTTTGGTTGGTATGCATCATTTAAGGGTTCCGTCCTTCCGCAGCCACTTTTTATCTTCATCTCGCCTGTACTGTTATAAATAAGTGAACCCCACCCACAAAGTCGCTATATACAAATATACCTGCTTAGTATCACACCTCATCCTACTGATTTTATCGAAGCACCCGAGGAATACCCATTGAGTATGAGAAACGAACAAAAGAAACGCATTCTTAAATACCTGTTAAGCCCATTTAAAGTAATTTCTTTTACTCAAAACATTAGGTTGATCTTGCGTGCGTTCGTTGCCTTCAAAGCAATCAAAAAAGTGACACAATAATTTGCATTCATAAAAAAGAACGAAAAGAAAAAAATCAAAAACAATTTATTTGCTATCCTCACAAATTTTATTTTAGTTCAAATAAAGTCCACTTGACACAAGCCTCATTGAATGTCATGATCAATTAAATTATGGGTCAGTAATGGATACCTACCCAAAGAAGCTGCAAACGTCATCGTTGCCGCTTTTATCTCCCCTAGCGTTTTTTTTTTTATTTTCTTTCTCACTCATTCCCGTTACTCTGCCGTTTTGTCAATTAAACGTCACGCTACAGTAAAGCAAAAGCAGCATACTTCCACTTCCATACTACCTATACACATTTGAAGATCATTATTAGGTGCTTACTCTGCGCAAGATTCAAGATCGCGCATATTAGCCGACGACAGAGTCATGTTCGTGAATAAGGTGAACTTGTACTCGCCGTAGGTATACTCTATGCACATTATTATGACACTTTAATTGAATGTTGCTGCTGCTGTTGCAAGTCTGCGAATTCGAGTCCGAATACACGAACACGCTAACTGGGAAATAACAAAAAAAATACGGCCGTCTCGTCTCGTCCATTGAAGGTAAACATGAATTGGAAAATTATAAATAAATTTCCTCATAGTTTCTCTTTCTCTCGATCTATTGAGTAACTCTTGAGGTTACTTAGAGTAAATAAAACAAGTACCTAGCCTAGGGAACTCATCGTCTTTTCTCTGCCCCATCATAAAGCACATCTTTCATTTGGCAAAAATGTTCGTCGTCAAAGAAAAATATTTATGGTAAAATGCTAGTCAGTCCATTCCATTCCATAACCTCCATCAAATAAATTGCTATTATCTAATCTGAAAAGAGAAGTAACAAAAAAAGAAAAAAAACATTTGTACTCATTGCAGAGTAGTTGGGATTTTTGTATGAGTCGTGTAGTTGTTCATTGCGGAAAGTAAAGCAAACTTTTCGACAGTGAGTCAGAGTACCGTGAACAGGTGGCGAAATCTTAATTTGTCCGATTGATAACATAGGTTAATCAGATTAGAGTGGCGTATGAGCAACAAAAAAAAGCAAACATTATCTATTTGGTTCGATGACTAAACATTCAATTGGCGTGAATGTACTTGGTGATGAAAATGCCCTTATCTGTGATATGGTCTGGCTGTGGTGTTGTCATGAATTGTAGGCGTATTTAAATAAAGAAAATAGGAGTCATTGACTCTTTGATGTGAATAAGTCTAAAGACTAAGTCACTGTACTTTGTAAAATGATTAGTGTGCACAATCTATTTGTTTTGCTACGGTTCGAGTATTCCCGAGGAAATATCTTTTTTCTATTAGAGTTTTTGGAACAATGAAAAAAAAGAAGCAAAAATGAATTTTATCTTGATTCACAAATCAATCCAAAGAAGAATTGCGAGACTTATTTGGCAGAAGTTAAACAAATTCGTCTGGCACGTTTTCTATAAGACTGTTATTTTTGTCTAAAAACAATAAAGTGTTTCATTAAACTGAACTCGTAACATCCATAAATGGTTGTTAATTGAAGTAAACAAAAGAATATTTTAGAAGTGCTCACTTGAACCGAATTACAAATACTTCATTTGATCGCAAATACCTACATTGCTTTCTTGTATTCATATAAATGAACTTTCAAATTTGAAACATTGTAAATTCAAGAGATTACTTTGAAAATCAGTTTTAAAATGCGATCCATAAAACGTCAACAGCCTTGAATAAAGCGCATGCTTAAGTTGATGTTATTATGTCAATGACCAATAAGCGTTTATTTTTCAGGATACGTGGTGGATTTTTCAAATGATTTTTTTTTTATGATGTAGGGTGTTTCCAATTTTGGGAAGTTTTTTTTATTACAAGTATTTTGTGAGAGAGAGAGATGATGATGCTTTGTATAACAGTAGGAGTAACGAAGGTTGATTTTAAAAGAAGTTCCAAGATTCGTTTGCGTCAAAAATACTAGACATTCATAGAACCCAAAAGGCAATGTCACACAAAGTTGAAACACGATCGCAAAAAGGCAAAGAAATAGCAGACCAAAATACTCCTAGTACAAACAAAAACACCGAAATGTGCATTTGGTTGGCTCCGATCATTGAACAATCCAAAACTGCAATACAAAACTCTTTCTGATGTTAACGCGTACCCCAAAGGCAAATAATTAGTTCGAAGCGGTGAACCATTCGAATCGTAATGCAGAAAGGAAAGAAGAATGAAAAAGAGGCTTGACTATTCTGAAAAAATTTATAAAAAAAAAAACTTACAAGGACTCTTTTATTAATGGGGCATTCTGGTCTATGGGCATGAAATTCATGTGATTTTTGAAGTGTCGTACACAGAAGCAACCGATATTTCAACCATTCGTTTTTTTTATATGGTTTAAGGAATGCAGAAAAAGAAAAAATTAAAAAGTTACAAATTAAAAGAAGGAACAGCTAATGAAGTGGGGAGTCTCGAAATATTAGCACGTGACCACGATTCCAACCCTTCTAGCTATCGGAAACAAAAAGATTATTAATCTAGAATAATGTCGCTATGGTCCGAACTTCGGAAAAGTTGAAACAAAGATTTTTCACAAAATGGCGACTTCATTGAAAAAAAAAAAAACAGGGCGAATTCCTAAACGCAAGCCTTGCAACAAATTATGCAAAGTAAACAGTTCCTAAATGCCGACAAAAAAATCCCTTCAAAGCAGAAAGTCCCAAAACTTAGTTGATTGCCTTTTTTGCGCAATTTTAAGTGAATTTGTGCAACTGTCAAAAAACACTTGCGAACTTTTGATTGCATTGCAGATGTTGTTTTGGATTTTTTCTTGCTTAGCATGAGACTTGTTTAGCAAGGCTTGCGTTTTGGAATTTGCCCACAATTTTTTAACAGTTTTTTGGACTTTCTTCAATTTTCAAAAAACATTAAAAAATTTGAGGATGAGCCCAGAAAACAGACAACAGAAAAGACTATAAAGAAAACTCTAAAAAAATTTCAGGTAAATCGATCCAGTACAACTCGAGAAATCGTGACCATAGTTTTGAAAAGACAGTTTCCAGAAAAATGCTTTTAAAGTTTCAAAAGCCGAGCCACTTTGTATCCGAAAACACCTTCTTCTCCGGAAAAAATATGAGTTTTGAAAAATTGTCATATTCTTAAACAGACAAACCTTGAAAATATGTAACCAAAATAGCATCTTAATGGCTGCTTTCGCTGTTGCTGTGCCTTGGTCGCGTCGCAGAATTTTTTTTTATATATTAGTGAAGAAGAAACAAACTTGTTAGAAAAACTACAAGTAAACGCTTACCTGTAGAATATTCTTACAAACGGAACAAATTCTGTAAAACTATTTTGTTTGTCGAAATGGAAATTCAGAAATTGGTTTGTTTTGACAAAATTGCTATTGGAAATTAACAGCCCGATTCTGTCCAAAGTCGCAAATCACAACTTTCCAAAAGAGTCACAATTTTCCACTCAACACTCAAATTGTGATGTGGTAACGTTGTGACTTGTGACTTTTACCCAAAATCGGGCTGTAAAACTTGACCTTTATTTTGGTGATGCGGAAAGTAAAATTTTTACAAGTGAAATATATCGTCGTGCTTTTCCATTATACCTTTCCAATGATATTCGACGTATGCAACTTGAACTTCCAACGAAGTATACTTCGCGGAAATTCGATCCGACAAATACTTTCTTGAAAAGCTAGAAATTCATTCTCTTGTTTTCTTTTCAGTTATAGTTGTAGCAGTTCTTTTCGAAGTATGCAATTGAAGTCTATTTTTTACTTAAAACTTCGAACTGGAAAAGGTTTTTGTAACCAAAATCTGAAAACTTAGTAAATTTATTTAAAAAAAAAATTAAAATTGAAACATTTTTATATTTTTATAAACGAAATCTTTCATTTTTTGAAAGAGCAATATGATCTGAACGACTCAAAGCCCCATTTGTGGGCTTCACACCTTCTGATCCACATGTGGGATACAGCAGTTGCAATGCTATCTCAGCTAGACAAAATATCAAAACTATAAAAAACTACCATCTATATATTTACACCTTCATATTTGAAAGAAAAGTATTAAATGTAAAATTTAAAAAATTCTCTTAACTTAAAAAAATTTCAAACAAAATTTTAGGTTCTAGTTTAGTTTTTTCTGCAAAGACGTTACTTTTAGCTTTGCAAAAAGCCAGAGACACATTTCAGTGTTGTAAATTTTTCAATAAATTGCATCGCTTTTCTCGTCTACCCCAAAGTATGCCTGTGAAAATCCGAAACGCCCTGTATTTTGTATTTACATATGCTACGTATTGATTAATGTGAAAGGCATTCTTTACTTTATTTGTGTTTAATTGTGTAAACAGAAAAGGATAATTGTTGTCTGTGACTTCGTTTTTTTGTTTTCATTTTTACATTTCATCAATACCAAAGCAAATTTTGGTATATAAAATTATAATCTTATCGTTCGATCTTTTGATTTTTTTTTTTTTTTTTTTGATATTAAAATCTGGTTTATAAAACTCCAAATCCCATGTGTCCAATATCAGTTTATTAACCAAAGTCACTCTTTGTGGATCTGTGAATTGTATTTAATTTATTGCTTTATTGTGATCACATTTGTCGTGAAGTGGCTCGTAAAATTTGAAGCGCCCGCCGCGCCGATTAGGTAAGCTTATGAGATGACATTATTTTGAGTGTTACATTTGTTGTTTATGTCCAGATCGAAAGCATTTATAAGAATTTTATTGAAAATGTTTTATTTTGGTATGGACGGCCATCAGAGGTTTCTAAATCCATTTCGAATGTGAAAAATGTAAAATATAAAATAATTTGAGAAGTGCTTTTTTCGGCAACAACATCAAAATATTTATCGTTTTTCAGTTTGCAAACTGAGAAACATTTCGCAAATGGTTTGAAGCAATTTGACTAAAATTTAAAAAAGAGGAAAAAAAAACAAATAAATTTGCGTAGTGATTCTCCTTCTTCTTTTGAGAGATAAAGTGGGAAGGTCTCGAGGAGCTACCTCGGATACAGCTTAAAAATAGGTTTTTCATCCGTGCTAAGTTTCTTTGTAGCCGATCGCCTCAAGTAAAGTACAGACTCAATTAATGTGATGTCAGAAAAACGAGGATCTACTGTAATCCTAATCAAATAAATTATTATTAAAAAAGCGGAGGACAATGATGACCTCCTTGTAGAACTCCAGAAGTATACAAAAATAATTATACCAAGAGTCCACACTGATTCGGTATTGCCGATCGGCATGTGTCGATTGGTGCCGTGGACACATCTTAAAAATATAGAAAACCAGTCATTTTAAAATGTTATTTTTGGGTGGTAAAGTTTCATCGATGATTCATAAAAACCGAAATGCAAACCAATTTAGTTTTGTGATGACTCTTTACGGTACGTGGCGTGATGGTAAGCATGTTTGCCTCTTACGTCTTAGGTACGTGGTTCGAATCTCATTAGAAGGTAAAAATGTTTTTCCATGGGTATCGTCTTTCGAGAGGAATTGACAAGTCCTCAGATAGTAAATTCATTGGCATAAAAAGCGCTTTCTCGATTAGCAGTTTGGATTCGCCAGAAAATTGGATCCTCTCTATTGCGCCAGGCTCCGGGGCACCCTATTTTATTTTATTTATTGATTTACTTACTAATGATTTTTCTGAAACACCCTGTATGCAGCATTCAGCATTATTCCTCTGCAATTAAATTCATGAAATCTGTCTTTTATTCTTATGGGTAGTTAGAGTGACACTCTGTACATCACCTGCTCAATGTGCTTGCTTTATATAGAGCATCAACATCAGTTAAGCGATCTCACCAAACATCATTTTACCGAAACACAGATCGTCGTTAATGTTATGTTAACAATTCGTAAACGCTTTTTTCCCATTCTCATCTCCTGCGATCTTTATCGTCAGAAAAACAACCAAGACACTGAGTCTGGGTGAAAACAGACGCACACGAAAAACAAAGCCCTTTTTCAAAAAAAAAAATGTGTAGAAGGACAGAAAAAATTACCCAAAAACTTCAAGTTAAAAGAAAGTTGTTGATTTTTTTTTTTTAATTCTTCTTATCGCTCCCTTCTCTTTCTCTCTTTCATAACAAAATCAAAACTGAAAGTGGTTCCATTTAACAAAAAAAGCAGGTGAATCCGTTGTCGTTTTTTTAGTGCTAATATTTTTTTTTTTTTTTTTCATTTCTGAATAACCTGATTTCAATTAAAATTGAATGATAAAATATTTAAATTTATTTATTAAAGCTTTTTTATTCATCTGTGGAATGCTTCGTCCAGTTAGTGCCGCATAAATAAAAATGAGTAAAGAAAGAGTGATAGTTGATAGCAGCCGTAATTAAAGAGCTTTCGTACGATATACACACAATGTTTGTCGATCGTTTTTTACGAAGACATTGACAGAGAATATACGCTATAGTATTTCGATGTCATGGTTAACTCTATATGAGTTTTGTTTAGTTGAGTAGTACGCCAGTTGTGATCCGTTGGGGCAGAAGCGTGTTCGTCAATTTGGGTCAGTAACCAACGAGCAACAACTTAAAAAACTGTGAAGACTTTTCGAGTATCCGGGTGATGAGATAAAAGAAAAGACCGCGAATTCACAGAATCACATCAGAAGATATTTCATAAGTAAACAATTAGCATACCTACATTTGAAACTATAATCTCTGGAAACGAAAACTGACGTATCATCAACAAGACTTTGGCTTGTGGATTTTTGTTGCTACTCAGTTGGTGGTTGGTGGACTACACATGTTTTGTCGGACGTTTTTTTGACGCGCGTTTTGTGAGTTTTTAATTTTTTTGTTACCTTCCAATTTAAAGTGTGATTTTTAATTATAGATTTTTGAAAATGCCTGAAATAGAGTTTGGGGACTTTTTGTCTGTCTGTTGGTTTTAAAAATGTTGTCAGTTTGCTTAATCGCCAATCAAGTCTTTCAATAGATCATCATTTGATGTTATTTTAACGTGCTCCGGTTGTAAAGTTTTCATTTGTTGGCAATGGATTAAAGTTGCCCTTTGTTGGATGTTTGTATTTTACAATAATTTCATCGCAAAAGGCACGTGCTGTATCGCGATGTCATGAGTGTTTGCAGTAACAAACCATGACTGTGCCGTAAAAGGTGTCCCGGAAAATTATACTGTTTGGTAACAATGCATTGCAAGTTTGTGTCTGAATGAAGGGGTGTGACTTGATAGTGAATTTTTAATCTTTGTATTTGCTTTTAATTTGTAAATTAAGAAGCCTTTTATTATCTTATCAAAAGTGTGTTGTTAAGTATATTGTTTTTTGTGATTCAAGTGATTGTCAGGTGGTAAGATTTTTTAAAACATTCATGGATTAGTGATTGAAACATTGGTTTTGTGATAGCAGTGAAGTGCCTTGCGCAAAGGCCTAGACTAGAGATTTGTATCTGTTTAGCAAAACTGTAGGCTAACCTAGTTAAAAGGTCCCATGTGCTTTTGCTTACTACCCCCTACAAGCTACAAAAGGTCCATACGAAAGTTAAGTTGTATGATTTTCTTATAATCAATTGCACATATACTAGACAGTGTCGGTGTCTCGTAAGAGATGGAAAATTGCAATGTCCCCTCAAATCCTTTGTTTTAGCAGATTCAAAACAGTAGTTCAAAGCATATTCGCACTAAGCCTTCACTAAGACAGGAGCTATTTACCGATCATCTATTATTAACGATAGCGGGACGTTTTAAAAACCCACGCGGATACGTACAGGTGAACTGAACAGGTCAATATAAAATAAAGAGAATGAAAGGGTTCGCAATCCCGAATATCTGAGTCCACTTACTTGGGTATGTTTGCAAAAAAAAAAACAGCGTTATCTTTTTCTATACCTTTAGGGACTGCTTGCTGTTGTCATTTGTTCTCTGTCTTTTGCCTGTCGTTTAGTTACGTTTCTTGTGGCGATGGCGTATGAGACGCGCAGTGTATGTAAATAGTTCGAAAGGCCCTTTCAAACAATCAATATGGTCAGGTTAGATAACGAACTAAAAAAATCTTAAATTGCATTGCTGAACATTGAACTGGAGATGCGATTTTAGTTCATTTCAGTGAACGCCTCTTTGTTGAAATCCATTTGCTTAACTGGTTTGTTCCTGATTTAAAACGGTTTTTTTGCTGGAATTTATAGTTATTCGCCTTTGTCCCATGCACAAAATGACCTACTGAACTAAGTTCACTGAATTCACGTATAAATATATACACACTTGCCGATTTTAGTTCAGTTTACTGTGCACAGGCCTAAGTCTATTGAGTACTGAACCAATCCAAATTAGATCTGTTTGCTTTGTGTGCTGCAATTGTTCCTTCGCATGATAGTGTGTGCAAAGTAAGAAAGTTTGTTGGAATAAACTACCGAACTAAATGAACTATGAGCTTTCAGTTCAGTGTTTTCTCAGATTAGTTAGTTTAATCGTTCAAAGTTTTATCGTATGGTATGATTGGGCTTGGCATTGCCAAAGACCAATATTTGAGGGAGTGAACTACTGAACTAAATGAACTGTGAGTTTCTCATTTCTCTTTTTTCCGATCATCCCGTTACTGGCAGTCTTAGAAAAATTTTATCGTATGTTTTTATTTTGTATTATAAAAGAAGAATATTTGATTGAGTGAACTGCTGAACTGTTGAACTACATCAACTATAGAATTTTGAATTCGCTCACTAGTGGTTATTTTTTTTTAATGACCTCAGTTACATTACATCTAAGCGCTGTCTTTGTTTTGAAATTTAATTTTTAATTTTTTTCAAACTCACTTCTACCAAAATTCGTTTTCCTGTCATGATTGTGTTTCGCAAAAATGTTGTGAACCAAAGGTTTCCTTTGAATATAAGAACCTTCTTGTTTTCTTTTCTTAAAACACAGACCATGAGAATTTTATAGCAAAATTGTAAGAAAAACTGCCTTATAATCCCGCAAAAATACGCTGCGCTCCATAGCCTTCCCTTCAATAAGACAGTGGTGATCTTGAAGCTATCTTTTTATGTGATAACACTTCGTTATCATTTATCTACACAGTAAACAATTTATTAAATGAAACTCTTCCCCTATAGGTAATCACTTAATTGACAGTCAAGTTCATTTTTTGTCTTCAAACCAATTAACAAACAAACCTAAAAAAAAAACTACGTACTTGTGTACTTGCCTAGCCTAGTATAAAGTTAAGAGCATGCAAATAAAATTAACGTTACAAGAAAATAAAAAAATAAAAATAACACTGATAATTGCCATTGCCGCTATCGATATCTAACCTTGATCCGATATACCGACAGCAGACAGCTACTTAGTCAACATTACTTGAAATTTATGCATTTACATGTAACGCTTCGTCACTAATCCTATGCTAATTGTTATACTCCTTGGCCTGGTGAGTTTAAAAAATTAAATAAAAATATCTAGGCACTTGCCAAAACGGTCAAACACCAACCACAAAACAAACCTTGAAATTCCGAATTGTTTCTTAATTTTCGTTAAAATTCATTACAAATTTTATAATCATTCAAAAATAAAATAAAATTAGAATTCCTAAATCGTTGTGACTTTGATCTAATAAAATTGGACAAACTCCTTACATAACTATGTGTGGCACACTTTGTGGTAACAGTTTTTTTTCTTTTCTTTTTTTTGTCTTTGGCAAGAAAGTTACCACACACAACTCATCGGTGGTGTTGCGGCAGCGCCAGCGACTATAGTCCACTTGTGTTTAGCCAATGATTTAATTTTTTTTTATTTATTTATGAGGTGTGACAGCCCGCGATTTCTCATCATTTGAAATAGTCAATGAATTTTTATGTACTGTGGTGTAGTCAGTCTCGCACTGAAACTTTGCCAATAATATTTAAATGACTTACGATAGGATTTTTGAATATTCACATACGACCTACGACTACGAGTCGTATGTGAACTTAGTGATATGGGTGACAGCTTTGAATAACAGTTTCTTATTTATTTCATTGCAGATTCTTAAGAAAATCTAACTAAATTCTAGCAGCTACGCACAAAGTTAATTGAGTTAATTTTGCAAGAAACTCTCATCGTGGAAACATCATTTATAGTCATTTTCTAGTTTCATTTATATTTATAAGGTAAGTTGAATGAATTTCACATCACTAATTCGTAATGTTAATTTGAATAACTATTGATTTCGATTTTAACAATAGACTGCGTTTAAAATGAAAACACAGTTCAATGTGGCAGATTATTTAAGTCGCTGTTTCAATGTGGCAATGTTGTTTTGAATTTTGAACTTTGTGTCTGTTATGAATTTTATTGTAAATTTTATGATTCAAAAAGAGGCATTGTTAAACATGGGAAAAAAGCGAAAAATAGAATCAATAATAAATAAAGTAATAAAATATGGGAAGCCCTTGTTCAACTATGGAAGATAAGTCAAATATTTTATGATATCATACCTAGATTCAGTTACAGTTGCTGAGTAGAGCAAAGCAGGGCTATGCAACAAAGGTCGGAGAGCCTGGGGTCCTAACACATTACAGGGGCCTATTATCTTATGCCGATTTCGAACTGCTTTTCATGGCAGTGTAATCACATCCGGAGAACTTGTGAATTCCTCGCGAAAGGCGGTATCCTTTGAGAAATAGTTTTATGTTTCTAACATTCCAAGCTCGAACTCCCACGTGACAGGCCGACACAGAGTGTACGACACTGCATGTACTCGAAATTTGTACTGTGGATATATCCGTTCGAATTTCGAAACTAAGCAATGGTATTCCATTGTTGAATCAATAGTATTACCAGATTAATTTTCAATAGGACATTGCTTATTAATTTTAGTCTGTTATAGTACCAACCATTGATTATTAATAAGAGAGACTATTATTTCAAAACTATTTAACTTTTAAAACAATAATACAGACGTACCATTATAATAATAGTTCCAAAACTGTTACGGTAATGGTCTGTGTCCTATTGACCAATTTTAATCGTAAAAAATCATTGAAACAATGGGAATTCTTATTCAAAATATGGTTTTTTTCTCTGAGTGTATAAGCTAATGTCGCTTTCCATTCGTTTCCCCCGGGAAGCACTCATTTTAAAAACCAATGGAACACCAAAAGTAATTTCTGTACAGTTTAACGTAATTGCCTTTGTGCATGTGAGTGAAACACCTTTGGCTCTTAAGGAATATTCTTTGAAGAAAATTTTCTTTTTGACATTCGAGTAACATGTGCTATTGCTTCTTGAGTCGATTCTTACTTCAAATCGAGAAGCGGCTGTCACTCCTCAGAATCATGAGAAGCTATCTTTTTGCACCAATGAAACGGTTTGAGAATGCTTCTGGATGCTCCTGGACGGTTCTTTTCGTCCAATGGAAAGTGACATAAGTGTCTGTCTTTACGGGAGGTTTTTTTAATCGTCTGATGAATGAATATAACGAATATTTAAGACTTTCTCTTGAGTGTTAAATTCAATAAAATAATATAAATTTTTTTGAATTTCTCGACTTGGGTTTTAACTAAAAAACTTCCCCATATAGCTCAGGGCTCTAAATCGAAAACCTTTCTGAGTACTTTCCTTCTGAGGATGAAGTGTAAATTATAGTTTGTTACACATTGTACTACTGCTAGCGAGTCGCTTCCTTGATGTCAACGTGGCGCACCCTACCGTCAAATTGCTAATGCGTATTTACTATCGGAGAGCTTGTTAATTCCTCACCAAGAGCATACTCTTGTAAAAATTATTTGATTCTAAGAAATTGGAACATCGAAGTCCCACGTAACCGGCAGGTATGCCAAACATTGCACCAAGGACACCGCTTTTGGTAATAATTCCGAGGTTCATTTTTGCTATTATAGTGTTTCTCGTACACTTGCTAATAGAACTCGCTTTGAAGTTGTTGCATATGCTTGCGTCACAATATAAACAATGATGGCGGTTGCGACATGCGCAGTGAAAAATCTCAGCAAGTCAGCTTCGGCAAATTTAAAAACCAAAGGTTAGCAATGAGGACTTTGGCGATCTTTTGAGATATGACAACATAACTTTAAAATAATTCGGTAAAAAATGGCGTTAATTTAGGTTTTCCGCAAACCACAAACTTTCTATCGGCCGATAGTTTGTTCGGGCTTATAATCAGTGTGAAGATGTATTATGTCCGCATACTACAACGATTTGGTATTGACCGATAAATAAGTTCAAACTAAAGTATCGGCGAACTATCGTCCGACTGCTATATCACTATGGAGCTCCTCGCAAGCGCGCACACCGACCGATTGTTTAATCGGCCGATGGTTCATTTCGCTCCTAGTTTTGGCGCCATATGGTTGTGCATATTTTTTTTTTTTTCTATTATTATGCTGCCCAATTCTACTGAAACGCTGGTTGTAGAAACATCAATTGTTGGCCGACTGTTGTCTAGTCTGCGCACTCACCACCAACTGAACTGTTTAGTTGGCGTAGTGTGCGCGCTAAAAGCTCAACCTGACCAAACTATCAGCCGATAGAAAGTTTGTAGTTTGCGGGGACCCTTAATGAAAGCTGAATGAAAAATACAAGATTCGATTAAAATATGCTAGACCAGGCCTTTACAGTCACCTTTGTCTTAATGAACGCTACCCAGCGCGGCGGTGCGGGAAAAGTTTTACTCGTATCGCGATTTCTGTGTTGTTCGGAGTCATACCGTGCCTTTTGAACTGAAGACCGTTTAACTGAACTGACTATAGAAAAATACGCGACGGCCAAAATAAAGCTACAGATTTTTCACAAAGAGCGTTACGGGCACATGTTAAAGAAAGTGAACAGAAAAACTGGCATAGGAAAAAAAGGTAATAGAAATTTTGAGGGGATCTTGAAAGGATCAAAGCTCTCCCATTTTTCTGCTTCACACTAGTGATCCGCAGGGGGGTACGTTAACCTCAGAAAGACGTCGGCGTCGGGTTTGGACTGCCCCATCTCTGAGGCTAACAATATGAAAATGTCGTTGCAATTGTCTGTGCCGATCATGTCGCGATCACGTCTGTTGCCTTTTTGACGTAGTTCTCTAAATCTCTCTTTTGAGCACGACATTACCAACTGACCCGGTCGTGGTCTATTTCTTCCAAGATGGTACTTTTGACGTGGGGCTTTTTCCGATCAAGATACTTTTGATACGATCAAACTTTGTTACTGCTCATGTCTTATGGACTAGCCTTATCCCAGCTGGCGTCAGGTTACTCTCAAATATTCATTACATTATCAAACTTTGTGAAAAGTATGTGAGTCCTGGACGCACAACCACGATGTAGAGTCTTCCCTTAAGCTTAGGACCATTTGTCTATCACAGATGATGGCTGGGTTGTCTCGCTTCTATATCCACACCATGCCTATACTCGATGAGTGATGTTGGCATCACCTTAGAAGGCGCGTTTCCATCCAAACCAATGTCTTGAATAGTAATGTCTGAATCAGGGAACATGTAGGCTAGCTCAAGTACTCAGGAGACTTATACGGTACCTTCTAAAATTGCGGGGATCTAATGCCATATCTAATCGATCATGTAAACTGTTCATACTTTTTTGTCACTTCTTAGTGAACTGCAAACTGCTCACTGAAAAATTATTTTTGACATTGGAACGCAAAATACTGTCCCAAATCTGTTTGGCATTTTGTTTTAGAACACAATTCGTATTGTTTTATTATTTGGTCATGCTTCAATGAGAACAGAGGGCTGTCGGCATCCACGAGAGATTCGTGAGACTTCCTTAAATGCCTTTTTATGTCTAACTATCAATTTGCTTAGAAAGTTCTAGGCCTAACCCGAAGAGATCACCCTCGATTAGTTTAACTATCGACTACCTAACACTTAGTGTAAGCCTGAATAATAAACAATTAGATTAATTATCTTACAGTCAACTTACGAAACATGTTAATTTTGCGCTTTTATATCGTGTTACCTACAACTTACAACTTTCAATATCAGTATTGCGGGTTTAATAAACGTGCGAAGATTCGTGTAGCTTTAATTACATGTTTGTAATTTTTTAACACGTGCATCTCTGTGTATACATATTTATTAATTTTTAATTCTATTTTTTTTTTAGACAAAAAATCAAAAGATGGCAATCATATTAGACGAAATGTATGATTGGTACAGAGACTTAATGGACAATCGTAGTGGTGAGTTTATGAACATTTTTATTATTTCCATGTACTTACAATTCTAACATACTCGTTTAGGGCATTGCGGGATTTGTTGCATTTGAGCGATCCCTTTGTCGACCATGTTGATAAATTATATTTTTGCTAAAGCGTTTGTGTGTTATAGATACTTTAGCAGTCTTAGGTGATTTTTTGCGTCTCGTATTTCTTAGAATATGGTATCATCGGTGGTTTCGACTTGCGCAGCAGGTGATCCGAAGTTTTTTTTTGTTTTGTTTTTTTGTTTTTGTCTTTTCAAATTGAAAGGAACGTAAAGAAACGAAATATTGTGAGTTCGTAAAGCAGAGGTTGGGTTCCTTTTGTGGTTAATGCCGTAAGATGTTTACTGTGAGAAATTGAAGACGATTTGAGATAAAAACAGACTATTTGTTGTCACCTGTTACGTATAGGTAATTTGTACGTGCTGTTGGCTATTGGATCATTTATAAATATTTTGGTTTTTGTCTACAGTGTTGTTTTAAGTAACGAAAAAAACGAGACGGAGTTACAACCCACACTAAAGTTGCAAGTTATTCAACTACAAAACTCATCAAAAGCAAAGTTGAGAGATTACGTAAATGATGTTCATGTTGCATTGTAGTGACTTGAGTTTGTAATATAATCAAAGAGTGCGCATCTCGTAGACGACATCTGTCATATTTCTACGTTCTTTTTTTTTTTTATTGAAAAGTAAACAGCATAGCTAAATGAATAATGAAACTGGCGGAACGACTCAATTGCCTTCTTACAAAGAGAATGAAAGGCATTAAAAGTCTAGCATAGCTGCCAAGCAATACCTAAAAATATGCTTCTTCATTCCTTACGTCAAGTCTGATTTCAACAAAATCTTTAACTTATTGTTACATAAAAGAAGTTCGACGACAGGTAAAAACCGCCAAATAAGATTTCGGTTCTCATTTGTTTCCATTTAACGACCGACCGGCGCTATGATTTTTGTGATCTTTTGCCGAATTGACATGTGGGTTACAGCGCTTCATTTTTAAACTTAGGAATCTCTTCAAATTTTGAGAATTTACCGCCCAAAAATTATCTGGTGCCAGATTAATGGCCAATTTTACCGTCACCTTTTCGGTAAAAGCATGAAGTTAGGTTGGGAATTTAGGTTTTTTTTAGGATGGACAAGGCCGCTGATGTATCTTACTAACTGAATCAGCAGCGTGAATTCTCCGTTAGTCATCCTGCATAGTCATAAGAGTTTTGCAGGGATGCCGATATGTGTCGACGCTTGTCTCTGTAACTACCTTCATACGCGGTCTTGAAATCGATAAAAAGATGGTGTATATCGATATTTTGTTCTCGGGGTTTTTCCAAGACCCAGCCGTAATGTGAATTTGGTCGATTGTGGACTTTTCTGGTCTAAAACTGCATTGATTAGAACTGATGACATTGTTGACGTGGGATTTCATACGTTCACATATTACAACAGACAAAATCTAAAACTAAAAAAATTACTAAAATTTTCAATTAGTTTCTGGTAATAACAATGAAAGTAATAAAAGAAGCGGGTTAGCACTTAAAAAAATCGTGACCCTCCTTTTTTTTATGAAGCCAGTTTGAGGATATTGAACTTTCGTGACACGAATTACAAAAAATAATTACCTAACGTGAAATTGTCACGATATATGGCGTTCTGTTTTTCTTCTTCTAGTGGTAGACGGCCAAGAACTGTCCAAAGAGCAAAGGGCTCAATACGCTTCCTAGATGTATACCTAATGCGACTCGGAACGCTTCGGTGTCTACAGCTGGACGTCTAACCTTCGCTGTTCCTTCATACATCTTCAATCATTTGCAAATAGGCCGTTGAAACTTCTCGTTGTGTGAGGGACAAACTTATATGATCGTCGATCGAATGCTTTTTTTATGTCAACCAGCTCAACATGCAAATCTATTACAGAATCGCGATGTTTATCCATTATCCTTTGGTTTGCATCAGTTGTGTACTTGTCTGCGATAAACTGGCATTAGTTATTAGATTGTTTTATTGTTTTTCGCTGTCGGCTACTCAATACCCGATCAACAATCTTAGAAGTGTGGGAGATCAACTTGATCTAAGTTATGTTTTTTTAATTCATTTGAGTTTGCAGATTTTGCTGTCTCATAATTTGTGTATACGCCTTCTGGCAAACCAATATCTGGGTTTATATGAACACAATGGAAGAACGTGGCCAATTTTTTCAGTGTGAGATGAAAGACCGTATAGGTATTGAGACTTCGTATATCTGCCTTTCCTTTATACATTGGTAGAAGGTCAATTTCCCTCCATTGTCTTTTTCTTCTTCTTACTTTTCCGGCGTGATCTTGAAGGGATCACAGTTCTTCCACTAACTGCTTCATACTAGAACGCGTCGCCAAACCCGCCGGTTAAAGACATTTTCGTGTCTGACGCCAATCAAATGCATATTTCGTTGCATTTGTCTGAATCATGAGTGTTTTGGTCTGCCTTTCCTTCTTTTTCATTTGCGATCCTGTCTGAAAGTTGTATCTTATTGCCTTTTTAACGGGACACTTTGGAGCTCTCCTTTGAACATGACAATACCCTACTGTGATACCCGTAGCGTGATGGTTAGCATATCTGTCTGTTAACCGGTAGGTTCTTGGTTCGAGTCCCAACGAGTCTCGCTTTTCGCAAGAAATTGACAAGTGCTTTGATAGTAAATTCATTGCCATGAAAAGCGCTTTCTCGACTAGCCGTTCGGAATCAGAAAATTTGTAGGTCACCTCCATTTTTTCACAAAGGCAATGGTTGAGAGGAATGCTCTAGGCATATATATTTTTTATTTTAAGTGAGCTTAGATAGACTATCATCTCTTATTAGCTCTTGGATATGGGAATCGTGAAGGGCAGTAACCTTAAATCGCTGTCGACCATCTTTCACGTCTGGACCAGTAATTTTACTGTTGTGTAATTCTTTACTGCCTAACTAACTTATTCGACTTTGATTTCGGATATTTTGGCTAAGTTAGATCGCGTTTCCATTTGCAAGTTAGCTCGCGGAAGTCTTGCAGAAGTTTCTTGCAGTAGTTGCAGTAGCGTTTACACTGCTATATGAATTCTTGTAATTTCTTCTGCAATAAATGTCTCGCAAGAAGCTCGCGCATCATACTGTCGCAATTTATTGCAGAGGTATCCACACGGGAGAGTCATTAATGTCGCAAGAAATTTGGTTATTTATTTAAAATTGTGAAGTCATGGCGAAAATACGTCAACGTTTAGGAGCTGCAGTTACAATTTTATGGATAAGATAAAAGAAAAATCGATCAACTTGGGTGCGAGATTGAATTTTAAGAAGACATTTCTTGCAGAAATTTTCTTGCAAATGAAAACGCGGCCTCAGGTTCAGCTACTGGAAAGAGCTTCCGAGAAAACTGTTCGTTCAAAAGTCTATCTATTGTCGCCACCTGTGGAAAATTTATCGTCATCATTAAGAAGCTGTTTTTTTTTGTCATTATTGAACTTCGGCGAAAAAATCTCGATAGCATTTTTTTTTTCAGCGGTTACTTTCAAGGTTGTCCTCTTATTCAATTTGTTCTGTCGTACTTCTTGAATAGCCTGATTTGTACTTCAGAACGAGCACCTATGACGCTATTTATGTATCAAGCTAAAAATTACAAATATAAAACAAATTATATCGAGCCCTTCCTTTCCTGTAAAACTTTCTTTTTGTTGCTTAATGGCAGGAAGGGCTCGATATAAGCAAACGCTCAAATTTGTGTACTGCTCTTATTTTTACCTAAATATTATTTTAAATAAACCTTTTATAACATTTGAATTTTTTTTTCCAGATCCCAGAGTTAAAGACTGGCTAATGATGTCCTCACCATTTCCCACACTTGCACTATGTGTATTCTACGCTTATTTTAGTAAATCCCTTGCACCAAAGCTAATGGAAAATAAGAAACCGTTGAGCCTTAGGAAAGTTTTAGTATATTACAATTTATTCCAGACGATATTTAGTGCGTGGATATTTTATGAAGTAAGTTTGCTTCCAATCGTTGCAATATTGGCGACGAGATCCTTAAACTTAGTTGCCCAAAATAATAATTTGTTTCTTCTCTTTTTTTGTAATTCTAGTATTTACAAAGCGGATGGTGGGGTCACTACAGCTTTAGATGTCAACCGGTTGACTATTCAACTAATGCACTGGCGATGAGAGTAAGCGTTGAGCAAATTATTACCCTGTTGATCGTATTATTTCTTTGCTTTTTAAAAAGTTTTCTTTCATGTTTCCAGCTAGCATGATGAATTATTTATTTTGTTTTTCTTTTCCTTACACTCTTGTTCTTCTTTTGTTTTCATTTATTTATTTTTATTTATTTGTTTTTTGCTGTAGCTGAACTCTTTAAATCAATTTATTGTTTTATTTCTTTTTATGTTCTTTTTTCGTTTTGTAAATCGAAAATGCAAGAGTTCTAGTTTCATTATTGGATTGTTTTGATTTGTTTCATTGTAGATGGCTCGCACCTGTTGGTGGTACTACATAGCTAAATTCACAGAATTCTTTGATACGCTATTTTTCATTTTGCGCAAGAAAACGGAACACGTATCAACATTGCATGTCATTCATCATGGTTGCATGCCATTTTCAGTTTGGATGGGCATGAAGTTTGCACCAGGTAATGTTATAATGCTAAGTTTTGTTGTAATTTTTATTTTAACAAATGTTACGAGCTTAATTGAGTTCGGTTGGATGACAGCGTTTGTAAGACCTTCTTTTTTTTTGTGAGTAGTTCATCGTTTATTTTAGTGGGAAAGTGATTTACAACACTTGAATGTGAATGACGTGTAAAGTTTAAAGAAGAATGTGGGTCTTTGCGGAAAGTTATTGGTTCGTTGATGAAATAAGAGCATTGCTTAATGTGATTATAGATCTTAGTTTGGTATTTTTATCGTCTTAAGACGAATGAATAAGGAAAATGTGATCAGAAAATACGATCTTGTCATGCAGATTAGTAGGTGGATGCCCCTTTCCAACTGATCTCCAGCTGTCTTGAAAACCTAAGCACCTGCACCTGCTCCTGCAGTTTTATTTGATTCAAGCTTAAATATGGCAAGCCTAACTTCTTCTAGGTCGGGAGGACTGCACTCTTAATCATCGTCTAAGTTTAATAGGGAAATTTGTATTTTCATTGCCATTAAGCAGTCTGCAGAAACGGTCTTTCCAGTAGCTAATGCGACTATCCCTAATTGTTGATCTTTACAGGCTTGAGTTCGGGGCTTGCAACCGCTGGCAATATCTTTTTAGCTGGAAATGCTTTCGAATTACATTTCTATCACGGCGTCCTTCAATTTTCTCAAACGAGCGCTTTTCACGCTGTCTCTTTCTTATTGAGAATTCGGTGTTCTTTCGGATTCTACATTAACGTTTGTCGTGCTTATTATTTGGCTACATTTCCCTGCTCTTCTTTATCGAACCATGGGTTTCGCTTTGGAGGCTGATTGAAGCTCAGAACCTTAGAGGCAGAGGTTCTGATTTCTCGCTGGCCACTTGTGTTCAATGCTTGAAGCTGGTGTTGGGGATTCAAGGATATTTGGAGAGACTATCGTTTGGTAAAATTCTCGCGGTTAGAGCTTTTCGACGTCATATCGTTTCAAACCGTTAATTTGTGCTAGGGTGGATCGTAAGGCAGGATCTTTCGTGCCTGGGTTACCACAAGGTAGAGTTCGGGTTCAAAGTTAGCCCCTCGAAAAGTTGGGACATCAATAAAACTAGAAAAGTGTCTTGCGTATATCGCAACATGGTCAATTTGGTTGACGTTCAGTTGATCTAGCGATCGCCATCTTTCTTCGAATTTGGAGATGTGCTACCTGAAACTAAATTAAATCTCCCAGCAAAATCGATTAGGCTGAGTCCGTTTTTGCAGGCTTTGTATAAGACTTTGCTTGCCTTGTTTGTTTCCAAAGATGTTCTCCTTTTGCGTTGAAATCACGTCATGTGTTTTTTCGAGGAGCTCGTAGAAACAGTGTTTGAGATTGTCGTCTTTCTCTTCGGTAGAGCGAAAACGCATATCAGCCTAATGTTAGCTAACTTAGTCCTCATGCAGGTTGCCATAATACGCCCACAAACCGCATTTTAGCTGATAACCTTACCTCTGAGTCCACTTTTAACGACAAACCTGCACCAAAATAAGCGTTGTTTCTGTTGAAGAGACTGAAATGAAACTAACCCACCATTCGAACTGTGATGCAAAAATTGGAGGAACCTCGTTATTTTCTAAATTTATGCAAACTTCTGTTTAACCTATGGCTGTCTGGACAAATGGACAACCTCTTTTTTCAGAACTGGAGTAGGTCTGCGACTGTGTATTCTTTTATTATGCAAACCTTATTCACTACCAGACAGAATTATGCAAATTGTGCTATGCTATCTTCCCGCGCTTTTATTTCAAGCACTATGCACAGTGAATTGCACTGTCCACTATCATCATTTGTTTGATGTTAAAAAGAAAAAAAAAAAAACGAAACTCCACCTATCTGGTCTTGTGAGGTAACTTTCATATGAAAATAAAGACACTGATGGCAAGTTTACTAAGGCAACTGCTTTTCCGCATTTGAATTTTCCAGTATTTGGATTTGGATAGATTGCAAAACCGTCATAGCAAACGAAAAACGAAACTGGATACACAGTGTGCCTCCATGTCCATAGTCAAGTCATGGCATTTCCTTTCGCTGGCGCATTTTTTTTTCTTAGAAATGTAATGTTACATCCACGGTGAGTGGATCGGTACTATGAATTGCGCGACAAACCAACTTGAAAAGCTAAACGGGAAGTCCAAAAATCCATCGGACTGAACTTGACACACTGCACAACATTAGATCCGGTTAAATACTTTCGTACATTCGAGTATAAGTAGTTTATGGCTATATTTAAGACTCGTTATTTTTATTTCTGGATAAATCTCAAGTCAATTAAGCAAAATACGTGGTTGTTTTTTTTAGTTAGCACTTGGAATCCGTACCTTGTTTACACACAGAGCTCTTACGTTGTTTGATTTAAGTGTTAGCTAGCTTCGAGGATGATTCCAAAGTTCTATATTAATCGTTTGATAATAATTTTACAACATTCTATTGACGATAGCACTTTTGCAAATGAGACTTATCTTTACGACGCAATGAAAAACTGTCTAAGGTTTGGTTACAGTGGTTTTTATACAACGCCGACTTCATTGCAATTCAAATAATGCAAAATATGGAAGCTTTTGAAGTACTTTTGTTTTATGACATTTTTGCTGACTTAACAGCCACAACAGTTTTTAAAATAACTCAGAAATGTAAATATGCGGAAGGAAATTTGCGTTTTATATAATCGTCTATTCGCACCTGGAAAAGTAAAGTTTGTGTATTTTGCTGAATTTAATTTAATTTTTATTTTAATTTTGCAATTTTCTTATGAGGTCACCAAAATGTCTTTTGTGATTTCCAGAACTAATTAGAATTTGTCACTGTGCGCCCGTTAGTCTTCTTTCATTTGTTGTACTGGTTATTTCTAAATACCTTTTCTAATATACAATTAAATTTTGGTATATTATGCAGAAATCCTTAATGCCCATGTACATTGTACATAGACGTGTAATTAAAGTATTTGTGCTTAAACACATGTAATTAGTATTTCAAGTGCATTTAGCATAACATAAAGAAAGTGAAACAAACAAACTGTAGACTAAACTGACCAAAACTGTTTGCACGAGCAATTAGGATGAGGCGTGTAATTATTTACACTTATTACAATTGAAAAACCAATGCATTCAAAGTTCATAATTCGAAAATGAACTTTCAGTTAATGCTCCCTAATGTGACGCAAACAATTTAAAGTAGTTATACAGATCAACGTTCATGATAACGTAAAGGCATTTAGTAGCTTTTTTATGTGAAAACGGGTAAATTAGAAATATACACATTTCAAGTCTTCATAAAGCTAATCTCGTTCAAAATGAGACTTTTTAAAATCATGTTGTCTAACTTTGGGGAGTCCACTTGAAGTATTGTGAGATACAACAAAAGAACCACTGTTTATTTCGTGTATTTTTGGTTGTCACACTTCGGTTTCTACACTTTAAACACGTAAAAAAATTTCACGTGTAGTTGAACCTGTAATAGAGAGCTCTAGTATCGTGGTCTCAAAATTTGCAATATGAGCCATGAATCGTTTGTTGTTACCTCATGGCCGGCGAACAAAAACCTTCGAGCTTTATTACTTTGGTTCTATTAACACTCAATATATTTTACACAAAGAATTGTTTGGTTTCAAAGATCAATTTTGAGTTCCTAAAGTTGCGCTAACAGTCCATAATTAACCGTGGAATCAGTTCACATGCGATTGAACAGGGGCCTGATTATGCATTTCGAGGCGAATCGTTTTAAATTCGATTCGCTTCGAATTGCCTTACTATCGAATTCGAAGCAAGTCGAAAATATTGC
This sequence comes from Melanostoma scalare, assembly GCA_949752695.1. Classification (NCBI taxonomy): domain Eukaryota; kingdom Metazoa; phylum Arthropoda; class Insecta; order Diptera; family Syrphidae; genus Melanostoma; species Melanostoma scalare. Next base: position 228,738,050 of record OX456985.1, on the reverse strand, counting down.
TTACAGTATTCGAAGGGTTTGACAACAATTTTATGGTTTGCTTACATCATTTTGAATGTTTCAAAAAATCTTCGGCTTAAATGAAGAACTGAACGAAAATAAATTCGATTATGGGGATCAACCATAATCCTCAAAGTTGCGGTGGTCAAAGAAAATATAAAGAATCACGCCTTCGGAGGCGTTCCTACACCCTTTTTCGAGGGCAACTCGGTTTCTCAATTGACATCCTGCAAACAAGTTTGGCAAGACATTAGCAGTTTGGCAGGACAAGGTTTCTTAAAACATCTGTTTGTGTGTAGACTTGGCCGTCCACTGGTAGGATGTTGCTTGAGAAAAAGCTGACTGAGATTTTTTTCTTTATGCATAGCTCTGTATTTTTTTTTTTTTTTCCTTATGGAAAGAAAAAATACCGGCCTTTTGCAATAAAATTAATGAGCCTCCTACCAGTCCATCTACTTAGAGCTTGTGGGCCATCTGTAGTATGAGTATCTAGTGGTTGAATGGACAGGATTGGTGTCAACCCTTGTCCAAGATTGATGAATTAGTCTGACTACCAGCTGCATGTTGTCTTTTGTCGCTCTTTAAGAGTTGTGTTTTTTAAAGGTATAGAACTTCGAATTGAAATAAAACAAGAAAATCGTTTTAATGTCCATCAAATTTGGTTTTATTAGAGGGATAATTTTATGCCATTAATGTTTCACTATGATTTCGGGCATGTGTGCGCAGCGGCTGGTTTGAGTAAAGCCAAGTCTAGAAGTCCAATTTTCAACCACTTTTTCGAACATAGGCCGTATGTCGACAATAACTCCACGAATGTTGGCTTCCAAGCCCCCTTACGTTTCTGGTTTGTTGACGTAGACGAGCGACTTCACATAATCTCAACAAAAATAATCCAATGGTGTCAAATCACACGATCTTGTTGGCCAATTGACAGGTCCATTCCGCGAAATTATGCGCTCATCGAATGTTTCCTTCAAAAAATAGGTGCGATGTGTGGCATGTAGCGCCGCGCCGTCTTGTTGGAACCACATTCATGCCATCAAATTCGAGAACAAAATAGTCGGTTATCATGGCTCTATATCGGTTTTTAACGGTAACTGGCTCGCCAGCATCATTTCGGAGGAAGTATGGCCAAATGACTCCACCAGCCCATAGAGCACACCAAACAGTCAATTTTTGTGGATGTTATCGCGTCTCAAGGTACTCATGTGGATTATTTTCTCTCCAAATGCTGCAATTTTGCTTGTTGACGTAACCATTCAACCAAAAATTAGTCTCATCAATGAACAACATTTTGCATCGAGATCAATCTCATTTTCGGCCCATACAATAAAATCACGACGCATTTATTTCTTGCAAAAGCTGGATCTTGGAAGCCCGAAAGCCAAAATCTTTGAGCAAAATTTTCCATAAAGTCGATGGACAAAGCTCCAATTGCTGTGCACGGTGGCGAATCGATTCATTCGGGTCCTCTTCAACATTTTACTCTACAGCGGCAATTGTTTCTTCGGTGCGCACTGTTCGACATCTCTGCGGATGCGTATTGTCACATAAAGTAAACGTAGTGCGAAAACGATCCATGGTTAACCGAATTAATTGCTCTGATGGACGACTATGTCGACCATTAAATGGACGGAGCTTGCGGTAAACTTCGCGAACTGAACCATTATTTTCGAAATAAATTTGCACGATTTGCAAGCGTTGTTCTTTTTTCAACCTGTTCATGATGAAATGATTAACCAAAACTGAACATAAATGATATTAGAGTTGCCGATTTGACCACAGGATGTCAGTTTTATCCTTATTCGAAAAACCAACGTCCAAAACACCCGATAGTTCTACTCAAACATTTCCAAATATGTTATGACCTTCCATCACTGTCATAATCATATGGCCATTTGATAAAAATCTCGATTGCCGCGTATCGACCATAGACTCGACCACTCGGTTGGTATGCTGCATCTTTTTCTCTTTGAAAAAGTTTTGTTTCTACATCTTTTTTTGCGTGAACGGCTTCTTTTAACAGCAAACCTTTTTCTGCTTTTGTTTTTTTAACGATCTTAATCAATGATTATTTGTATTTTCAATTTTTAACTGACACAAATTTTTATTTGGGTCAAATTAATGTTGACTCGAGCGTTCTATTGGACTTTTCCAGAATTCAAAAAAGCTTTCTTCGCTAAAACTAAATAAGTTTAAGTTCAATTATCGTCTCAATTGAAATTGCTGTTTGCTGCACATCCAATCCTAATCAATCTTTTCTCATTTCGAAGCTCAGCGCATTTTTAAACAAAGTGCCTCAAAAAAAAAAAATATGTTGTCTTATTGTACGATTAGGTCTCATCTCTTACACTCAAATCAAATTTTCATTTCTAATTTCTTTTATTTGATTTCGTTTTTCAGGTGGTCATAGTACATTCTTTGCGCTGCTTAACTGTTTTGTGCATATTGTTATGTACTTTTATTACATGATTGCCGCAATGGGTCCACAATACCAAAAATATATTTGGTGGAAAAAGTACTTGACTACTTTCCAAATGGTATGTAAATATTTGTATTCTAAAGTTCAAATTAGAATCATTGTTATTCGTTATTTCAGGTTCAATTTGTTGCGATATTCGCACATCAATTCCAATTACTATTCACAGAATGTGATTATCCAAAAGGATTCATGGTTTGGATTGGCTTACATGGAGTTATGTTCCTATTCTTGTTTTCGGACTTCTACAAAACCAAATATACAAATGGTGGACGCGGAGCAAAAGCAACTGCTCTCAAAGCAAATGGTCATACGAATGGTTCTTTGTTAAATGGAAGTGCGAAACATGAAATGAGCAATGGCAACAATAAGGGTGCTTGCATGGTGAGTTGTTAATTGTATCAAATGTTTTTAAGACAGACTTCTTATTTATTTGTTTCTGAAGGCTAGCAAATATAATTCTTTTTTTCTGCAAAAGTGGAACTAGCAATGTCATAGTTTGAGTATGGCTTTTATCTGTACTTGGTTGAAGCATTTGTGATTCAATCCCTGACTCCAGCGATCTCATCCAAATAGACACCATGGGTCTCTTTCACTTTATAAAAATTTCAAAATGATTCTTGAATAAGGCGGACAAAAAAGATCTGTAGCATAACAAAAGGCTCATTAACCTCCGAGCTGACACTAAAACTCAAACCTGGTGTTTTTTAAACACCAAATTTAGTTTGGAGTTGACTCGGTACAAATGTCTGAATTTCTGTTTGGTTTTTTTGGTTTTTCCTGTGTTCGCATTGGAAATTACTAAACAAAATATTGGGTTGACACAACGTACAAAAATAGACAAAATTACAATGTCATAGCGTCACGTTATTTGAATATCTAAGAAAACCCGTATCCGATTGGGGAAACCATCTCTCAGCAAGCCAATTATATCCAAAAAGTTAGCCATTTAAGGGCAAGATGCTAAACCACAACAGAACGTGTGCTGTTAAAATGATCCACACAGAACAACAGCACAGTAAAATATTTCCATAAGAAAAACCACTTAACAAATACCCATCCCACTCAAAACGCAATAAAAACAAATTTTACCAAACAAAGACTAAATTATTGAAACTAAGTATAATTGTAAACACGCTTGACCTTCACTTAACCGTTGTTTTGTAAAATCTTACATCTCGGCTATGACCGCAGATTTAATACCTAAAGAAGTTATTATTCGATTACAATCGGACATGTTGTGCACGATCTTTAATTGCAACTGCTGATCGTTTTCAAGGCCAAGGTACGCTTCATTGTCTGTTTTAATTTTTTTGTTTGTTTGTTTTGTGAGATGGATTTCATATATTGGTTGTTTTTATTCCAATAGAACCTGTTTGTTTGAATCCTTGTTTGCTGTTGGGGATTTTCCAATGTTCTTTTGTAATTACTACTGGCAGATGTATTTCAAGCTGCGCACCGGTCGCAGTTGTTCTAGAATCAGAGCAAAAAAAAAATGGCCATTATAATAACGTGTTTGTTTTATGTGGGGAATAAAGCGATACATAAAAATCAAATGAACTTTTATCCTTGGATGGTTTCAACTCGGCAATCATCTCGATGATTGAAGCGAAATGATATAGTACATTGTTTTTGCTTGCGTATGTGAAAGTTTGCCTGTAATGAAGGCTAGACTAGACATTTTTTTTTGCTTTTAATTACTTTGAAAAAATATCTTATTATATCTTCATTGTTTTCCTCCCCAGTTCAGGGTAGCACAAATTATGTCGTCTTTCATAATTTATATGTGATGACATAGTCGCGCATTAAGTTTTAGATAGTAAAATTGTGTAGGATAATTTTTTGAATGAATAATTATCACACGTGTTAGTAAACTACACCACATATGGCTAAACAAGATACAATCCCATTTGGTTCATCTGTCACTTTGATATCTTTATAGTTACGTGCGGATGTTAAAAAGTTTCAAATTTATTTTAGCTGAAATTAGGGGTTTCAGATTCACTCATAAATCTATATTCGTTTTGTCTGTCTATTTCCTATGGAGGCGTGTAGTCGATAGGAGTACACTGGAGGTCAAAAGTTTAAGTCTAACTCAATCAAGTAATTTCTTTTATGTCTGGGAGTTGATTTTATGAAAATTGTCAAAGTTTGTATGGGTTTACGACATGGTTCACGAGTGCAATGTTTTTTAAATTTTTGATTCCTTTTACAGACAAAGAGTTGTGCCATACAAGATAAAATCTTTACCTATTTTTGTTCTGTTATGCCAGAGACGTATGACTTTTCACATACGTACAGACGACAATTTGTTTTTAAATAAATTGGTGGATGTTAAGAACTAAATAAAAACATTACTTCTGTCTATTTTGGTTTTAAACATGTTCCTCATATTTTCTACTCGCACTAGAAAACTGTTTTGGTTCGATTTCTTTCAAAAAATGTGAGTGGACTCAAGCTTTTAGCATCCAGTGTTTCAGATCTGGCACTAGTTCAGGTAATGAGACCTGAGAAAGATGTATATTCAGCCCTATCACAGATTCCATCGTAGAAAACTTCCACACGGAAAGCTAAGTTACAAACTACGAAAATTTGTGTTCACAAAATCCGAATGGAATCGAAGAAAGCATTGCCAGTTGCCACACTAAATACCGCCATGCTGGTTTTCGAAATCAGCTGTTTTATGCCAAATGTGCAAGATCATTCACATTTTTCTGCAAACACAACTTCTTTTGTATATTAAGACGACGAATTTACATTCCACTCAGATTTGGCGATACCAAATCTACGAATTTCGAAATCTGTTCCACTCTACAGAACTTAGACTTTATTCGATTGCGATGGAATCTGTCATAGGGCTGATTATCTTTACCTGACAATTTCATCAGCGATCTCATTTTGTGCAATGCCATGATAAGTTGTTGACTTTCTACCTTAACTTAAACAAAAACTAATAACATTTTTCAATTCCTGAAAACTTATTGTTTTTTCTTCTTTATTCTAGCCCGTTATGGATGACGATGACAGTGAGAGTAAAACTAAGACTTCAATATCCTCCACCAATGGCCATGTTGGCAATGGATACAAAAACGGATTCATGAACGGGCATACCTACAAAAATGGTGGCGCTGTATCCTCAAATAGCAATATTATAGGCGATAGCGGTAGTTCTAGTCTGCACCTTAGACAAGTCAAATAACTAAAATATTTAGCTAGCTAACTTAGTTTAAGTTAACTTACCTGTATTTAATAATAACTACAATCATAATCATAGATTTATGGTATAAAGTAAAAAATGAAAAAAAAATCAACATACCATTCGAATGGTGGTCTAGATAGGCTACACACCATTGTTACCATCACTCACTCCTACACTTTTTTTTGTGTCTTCACTTAATTCGTGCGCATCAATTAACTTCCTTTTTTTTTCGAAATTCTTCATGATCTATCATTTTTTTCTCACTCATACTAATATGTATACCTACATTTATATATTTTTGTGATCGTTCTACAATAGAAAAGTTATAAGTTATAACCAAAAATTTATAAAAAAAAAAAATACCATTACAACAAAATGAGCAGCAACAAAAACAAAACAAAAAGCAAAAAAAAAAAAAAATAGACAAAACCATTGTTGTAAATTAAGTATTTAAAAAAAATTGTTTAATTGTAAAAATTTATAAGAAAAAGCAAAGCGATATTCTAGTAACATGTATTGGTTTGTTAATTTTGAGAAAAATATAATGTTTCTATGTATGTATAGTACAGACGCTTGAGAAAAGCAAAACTCTGAACTCAACTGGGTCGGAAACGATTTTAAAAATCATTCTAAATGAAAGAAAAAAGAAATATATGTATAGGTATATAAATAAACAATGCATTTTTTGTTTCGAAACATACTTCTATGTTATGTGCACACAGAGACGTTCTGTCAACCGATTTTAAGTGAATGTGAATGTGCGAATTATAATATCCATTTTGCTGGGGCGGGTGATTTTGTTATTCAGGGAATATAACTTTTTATTAAAAGAAAATAGAAAAAAAGTAAATAAATAAACGTAAATCACTTATAATTTTCGTAAGCATTATAAATGGAATGGCGAGGGATATTGTACACCTACGTATAAAAACATTTTTAAAAGTAATAATATAATATAAATGATAATGTATAGTTATTTCTTTTTACCTGTATAAATAAGTTACTATGTATCTTGGAAACAAAAATTGATTGAAATAAGAAGCAAAGGCAACAAATATATTTATACATAAATCTGTTTATTATTTCGAATCGAATACAGCTTCATTTGTTTTTTAATATTCCTTGTTCGTTTACTTATGCGTGGTTTTTTCGAGGCAGTAAAAAAAATTCTTGGCGAACAACAACCCATTTATTTGCTGTCGAAAAATTATTTACACACATCAGAGATCCAGTGAATAAAAAGTCGTTTGTAGTATCAAAATGAATGATTGTTAGGTTAGAGCTGTTTTTATCAAATGGAATACTGCACGGTGCAGGGCTACTCTTTTTACTACTGATTATATCTTAAATCACTTCCAGTTAGATGCAAAGAAGTGGAATGAAGTCTTCTCCAACCGTATTATTTGCTTTCATCGATTTTATCAGATCCTTCCTAAAAGTTAAAATTTCGTTTAAGGGGTTATCTACAGTTGGAATTTTCTAAAAATCGATTTTTTTTATTTTATTTTCTTAATGTACATATATTTAAGAATACACACAGAAAATTTCACATCGATCCGGTGAATATTTTCGAAGTTGCACCCAAATTTGAAAAAAAATTTTATCCAATGTAAAGTGCTTTAAAACTTCAACGCGTTTTTCTCAAAATAGTGTTTACAAAGTCGGTGATCAACATTACTCGAAAACGGCTAAACCGATTAGCCTCAAATTTTAACACGAGCTTCTTAAATATATTTTTTAGTAATTAATCGAAGATTTTTTCTCACCGATCAATATTTTTTTTTTTTTTATAAACAATTTAAGGCCGAAATTTTGGTCAGAAATCGTTTTTTTTTTTTGATAAACCACCATTTTGTCAAAAAAAATTATTTTGCTTATTCCTTCGATTAATTACTAGATTTAACATTACTTTAACGAAAACTGTTTGGTTTTTTAATTTCATAGGATCCAGTTCAGAGATATAGTGGTCACCGCAAAACGTCTTTTTTGAGAGGACCTCCCGGAGATCAGCTGTAGCTCCTTTCCAAATAAATATTTTAATTTTTTAGTCTTAAAATACAGTTAAAAGATACCATAATATGTGTACAAATTTTTAGATCAATAAATTTAAAAGTTTTCTCATAAAAAATTCTGGAAAATTCGCTTTTTTCGGCCTTCCAACTGTATATAACCCCTTAAAGTCCGTTTGGACTTTTTTAAGTAAGGCCAACTCAGGTGTCCTAAAAAGTAGTAACTTTGGCACTATCCTTTTTTGTCCTAGGAATAAATGATGTAACTTTTAGCACGTCATCATTTAATTTTTGATCTTCTTTCTGATGTAAAAATTTTCAAGAGAAATGAGCTGGACAGACGATAACCTTATTTTACAATTAAGAAAAAAAAGTGAATCAAAGAACCTTCAGAAGAAGTAATTTTATAATCATGCTTATTTTGGAGTTCTATTTCGATAGAAAATTAGTCGAATTCGAAAGAATTGTATTTTGAGATTTGAATGATTCGAAAGTTAACACGTAAACGAAACGAAAAGAGCAAGGGAGAAAAACCCTATGTTCTTTGGTTGTTAATCGGCCTTATCGGCAAAATCTCAAAAAATCTTGTTTCCCTCGCAATATTTTGTTCCCATGGAATATTACGAGCGATTGTGAACCTCTTTCGAAGTGAGTTTCTCACGGAAAAAATGTTAATACTCATAAGATTATCAAAATTAAAAAAAAAAAAAAAACTAAATATAAATGTTTTTGCACTTACATTGCTGGTGTTTAGATACTTCTATCTCCATATAAAAGTGAATGCGAAACAAATTGAGAAAATTCACGATCACTTAAAATTCCGCAAGGAGTTTTCCGGATATGGCAAATATTTTCTGATAAATTTTATTCACAATTGTTTTATGTTAAATACTTCATTACACTGCTCAAAGAGCATTGGTGAAAAACCAAATCAAAATGTTCAAACCGCTCAAGAAACAAACTGTGGGTATAGGCGGCTATAGCATCGTTTTTCCCTCCACGTGTCTGGGAGAAAAAAGTATGTCTAGAACAAAATTTTTTGAGCTGTCAGATTATTCACTTAACATTTAATTTATTCTTCATAAGATCCCCACTTAAGCTTGAGTTTATGGCCCTTATTGCGAGTGTGGCCTAACATTCGATGCGACAAGGGTCGAAAGCTTCGATAAATTTTTCTTCATGATTAATTTTAATGCCCAAAATACAGCTCAACAAAAACTTACTAAAAAATACGAGGAAAAATTCAACTAATAGGCCCTTATTGCGAATGTCGTTTGGCTGTCGATAAACGACGGTTGTCGATAGTCGAACGTCGAAAATGAAATTCGGTATTGCGTATTCTTATTGTTCGATACTTTCAATTTCGAATTCGGTCGTTATCGTCTGTATTTTTGAGTTCGACTATAACTGAAACTAACTCAAATGTCAAATTATAGGATTTATTCACAATGACTACTTTCATTATTCACAGAAACAGAAATCCTTGTCGATAGAGATACGCAATACCAAAAGGAAAATTTATCGAAGCTTTCGATCCTTGTCGCATCGAATGTTAGACGACACTCGCAATAAGGGCCATAGATTTGTTCGTTGAAGCCTTGGGGTTGCCACAAAGCGTTTTTTGAGAAACCTTAACTCGCCCTGAATGTCAAAATGAGTGTTTTTTGAACCCTGGGTTTGCCCCAGGCTTTCCTTCAACTCGCCCTAGGTTTTTGCTGTGCCGAGTTTAGCTAATGAACAGGACTGTGAAATGACATGTATTTTTGTTCAAATGACAAGGATGTGTGGTGACTTTGTAGTTTAGCGTTTTTGAGGACTGGAAAACCCAGGATTTTTGACAACTCATAGTTGGTTGTCAAGGAAACCTGGGTCAACCCAGGCAATTGGCAATTTTCCTTGAAAGGAAAGCTCTTTAAACTGAATCTTGAATCCAGATTTTCAGGGTTTTTTTTTACTAAACTTGCAAAAAAAGTGATAGCTGATGAATCGGTAAAATGAAAAATGTATCGCCTGACCAATCAGAGTTCGTAAAAGATAGATTTAAAAATGCTCCAAACCAAAGCGGTAGCTGCAAATCCAGTTGTCAAAATTAAATTGCACAGCAACAAAAATGAAAAAATCCACACGAACGCGACAAAAAAACAGCGTTTCCATACTTTTGCAGAAGTACTGGGAGTACCGGGAGATCATTTACATGAGCAACCGCATTTTGATGAATGCGCTCAATGAATGCTTAAAAACTTTTTGGCTACTCAGAAGGATAATTTGACAACAATAGGGGTTTTCCGAACAGTTCCGAACAGTGAACTGAACTGAGAACAAACAGAACGTGTTCTGAACTGAGCGTGTCCGTCATTATATTTCGAGTACGTAGAGTGCGCTCACGTAGTGTTCTGAATAAAAAAGAAAAGCATTTTGAGCGTTCAGGTGTTGCTGCTTTGAAAAAGAAGTACTTTTACGTTTTTGAAGTTTCACTTTTCTTTTCGGAACTAAAAAAGAAGAACCCCTAATTTTTGATTGAAATTGAACAACTGAAACATTTATGTTTTCGAAACCGTTTTCGAACTTAATCGCCTCATGGAACTCAGTGGACCCCGTTGGCGGATCACTAGTAAGAAGCGTGAAGCTTACAGGGGGAGAGCTGTGAACTGTGATGCCTTTGAGATCCCGATGCTCGTAATGCTGAAAAGGAAGAAGAAGAAGAATCATCATCTCATGGAAATAACTAAACTGTTTTTTCGCACTATACCTACAATTACTTAAAAGATAGAAAATAGTACGCTAATAGTCATGAAACAATTTAACGAGTATTTTTAAAAAAACATACTGCGCCTAGCTATCTACTATAGTTTAAGTTTCGTTGCAAAAATAGGTGTGTACTTTTCAGCACCTGTTTTACTTTTTGTCGTTAGTGTTTTCTTATACCAATCGTTGAAGTGTTATACCAAATTGGCTCCGTATTTCAATTCATAGAAATATGAAATGTAGGCTACAATTTTCTTTTTTAAATTCATAGTTCAATGCAATAAATCCATACCTGCATTCATATGTAGATGTCCTTTAATATTTGAACCCCGCAATCACAGTCTCACTTCATAGGAGCCTACCTTTCAGTAGCCATAATTGCACGGTCTTTTTCCTACACAACCTGATTGCAGGCAGACGACGCACGGTAAATGTGTTTTAAATGCTTAACGTAAATGCTTAACAGTTAATTGTCTGACAAGACAATTAAAATCAGAGTACCATGTTTTTATTTTGTTCCTTATAAAATCTTCTTTTTTTTATTTGTTTGTTGACAATTAAATCTTTTTGATTATTTAAAGGAATAACATTCACTACCTATGCACAATAATGTATTTCCTTACTGGCAATCAAACTAGTTTTATTGCACTTGCGACCTTCAGCAAAATTTTCCATTCTACGTAAAGGAATAATAATTTTATTTACAAAAAAAAAACCTGTACGTAAATTGCAAGATCAGGTCAATGTTCTGGATTTGATTGCCAGGGTCTTCAAAGGCAGTTTTTACTAAGATTCTGAGATAGATTAGTACGTGGGGATGCTTATTTCCATGACGTTAACTGTCAGCTCAATGTCATTTGAGATCAAGAAAAGCACTTTAAAGAGCTACGCGCAGAAAAAAAAAATTAATTGAGCAAAAAGCTGTCAGTTAGGTGATATTATGGAAATGCCGCTTACTTGCTATAATACGAGGATCAAGTGGTAGCTGTAGTAGTTAGAGATATCGTTGACGTATTTGATTGTAAAAACTTAAATGACTTCTGTACAACAACTTGATTTATGTCCTATCCGACGAAAAGGTGGGGTAGTTATGTTCACAAAAAAGCAATCAACCAAAGCGTACTCACAGTTCGAAGTGCATTTTCATAAATGAACCATCAATACTGATTTACTAATATGTTTGAATGAGTTTTGATTGTTATTCCTTTTGGTGAAAGTGTTGCATTTTCTAATTATTTCGAAAACCCAACATTTGTTTATGTAAGCTTCTTGTTAATTATCAGACTTTAATTGATCAGTAGTGCGCATTTAGAAGCTTATTAGTCAAATCATCATTTTTCGTTTGCTTAAAAGTGTTGCATAAGATTCTTTACACAGTGCCTAATGCGATTTCTAAGATCTTCATGCAATGAATTTTTCCTATATTTATCCACAATTAATCATTCATGGAAAGTAAACAATCTTGGTAAGTGATTATTTTTGAAATCTTTTATTGACGGCTGGAAAGCTTTCTACGCAACAGTGTTTACGTTGATGAAGGTAAGTACGTTATTGAAACGAGTAAAACCTCTTTCGTTGTTTATAAAATCGTATTAAAAAACAAGTCACAAACTGTGTTGTATACGCTTATTTTCTGTAACTTAATGACCTATATATAAGCGACATATATGTAGGTTTAAGGTGAAGGCGTTGACTTAGGCAAATTGATTCTGATGGAACCTCAAACGACGCAACGTTGACAGGATTTGAAGCCGGGCATGCGTTGGACTTCAACTTTGGAGCTTTGACGGACGTACGTAATTGCATACATAAATTGTTGCTAAGTTAATGTTTCGTAATGCGCTATTGTTAATTATTTTGTGCACTAATTTGATTTATTTAACTGCGAAGGTCCTTGTCAACAAACTAGAAACCGTTTTCCTCATGGAGACCGAGACACCTCAACCTAACACAACAAAGTTGTTACATTGATTCAAAAATTACTTTAATGACTTAGGTGGACGTTATACAGTAATCGATAATGCCTGAATCACAATGACGCTTAAACTTGGGTTCGTCTGACTCAGAATATGGGTTTGACTTCGATGTTTCGTTGGTTCGTGTACAAGACAACGTAACGTGACTCCAACTCAAAGCAAAAAGTTCAGTGGCTGATTCAGGCATCAGGCATAAACCTAGGGGTATACTATATAGTTTTTTGTTGCAGCTTTATTTCTTTCATTGGTATCCAAAATTCAATTACATCACTAGATAGTAAAAGAATCAAAGAATGTTTTACGCTACCGCTACGGAGGTTCATACATTGCTGAGGGTAGAGGGTAAATGCCGCCATTTTGAGGTCATTTTACTGATGTGTATCGAGATTTCTATTCAATGTTACTTTTCAAGATTCAAGATTCAAGATTCTTTATTTCCGTTTTCAATTCCAAATTAAATTTCTTAACAATATATTTAAAAATGTAATTAACAAAACAAAAAATAATTTGAATATTTAATATTTCAAATGTCTAAATATTTGAGAAAAATTTAAAAAATTAATAACAAGATATTCGAAATTCTGAGTTTGGAATAATGAAAACGATAAAGATGCACTTTGTGGTATAAACAACCAGTAGCAAGTGCATGACTATACAAAACTTAAGAATATTAATGAATAAAAAGCCAAAAAGGGTGAAAAGAGGAAAAATCGCAAAATAAAGATCTGTTCGAAAAGGAAACAGTAAATATATTCTCGGAATTGAAGAGCGAAGATTGATTGATTCGTGTTAGTTAAACTTGAGCAAAAGAAAGAAATTTATTATTATGATATCACCTGAAGAAGAGTTTCCACCTCAGATCTTGAAAGCAACCAAGCCTTTAGCTTTTTTAAGAATTGGTTGCTGTGTGATACCAGACAAGAAACTTCAGGCGGCAGTTCGTTATAAATGTAAGGTGCTATAGAAGTCAGACTATTGACTTCGAAAAGGTACAACGTTTAGGTCTCAGTTTGTTAACGTTCACCAAAAAGTCCTCCTGGAATGAAATACTACTCAGAAAGCCCTATTTTACACTTTAAAGTCCAAAATACTAAACAACTGATAAAAATTGCATTTACATACATATTTCAAAAAACAGTTATGTAACCAATATGCAAATGATGTTTTCCCAAGGTACCTATTAGGTATTCAAATTCATTCAAACTAAGGATTAGACAGTAGTAAGTGCTTTCTCATTAGCACACAAGTGTCTAACTCAGTTAGCAAAAGTGCATTTCTGGGTATTGGCGATTACATCACAGCATCATCTTTTAATTACTCATCGAAGATTGAACCACACTATTGATTCATTTCATTAATAAACTTTCCATTAACACAAGAAGAGCTTTAACGTTAGAAGTTTAAGTATGAAATTGAAAATAAATTCAACTATCGTTACTTTTGTGATGAAAATAATGCAGAGATCTTATGAATGACTTTTTAGTGTGACTGTGGTTGCTTTTCGTGGCGGAGTAAATAGCACAAAATACCAGTCAGTAGATGTAAGTATAAAGCGACACGTGCTAATTCAGCAATGAGTATTCGAATGTAAAAATCCCCTGCAGTGGGAAAAGTTTCCGGATTCAGTAATTGAGGTGTTCATTATTACAAGACTTTTATACAACTTGTTTTGCAGACTTGATCTGAATGACTCGCCAAAAAACTATTTTGGAAACGTTGCAACTGTCAGACGGATCAAAAATTTTCAAAAATGTTTGATATTTTTGCTAGTGAGACAGAAATGTCCAGCAAAATTCGAGACTATACTAACTTTATTGATATGAGTAACTCATTCAAAAAAAGAGTTCTTTGCAAAAAAAAAAAAAAACATTCGGAACATTAAATTTTGAATTTTGAAGTAATTGTCAGTCCCCACAACATAGACACATTATTGGAAAGGCTTGCACCTGCCCAATAGTTTTATATATTAAATTTTAATATAAGATTTTAATATAAGATATTAATATCAGATGAATTTTCAAAACTGTCATTGTTCAACTACTGTTCATCGGAAACTGCAAAAAAAAAAAATAAAAAAATAGAGTGGCACACCAAAGCGAAGAGCTTCAAGTCCTAGCGCATTTCTCACAACCATGCCTTGGGAGGGAATGGAGGGGACCTACAATTTTTTGTTCCGAACGGTTAGTCGGGAAAGCGCTTTTCATGGCAATGAATTTATTGACGGACGGCGGACTTGCCAATTCCTCGCGAAAGGCTATACCCCTGGAAAAACATTTTTGGCTTCTGTTGGAATTCCAACCACGAACCTCTGGGTTAACAGCAGACATGCTATAACCATCACGCCACGGGTACCACTGCATAGGGCGGCGCAACAAAGATTAAGATGTCTTGGGACCACACGCGTTTCAGAGACCTAAAATTGTTGGCCGCTATTTATGAAAGCACTTTTAATAGCAGTGCAATTACTCTCCCAAGCTAATTTTACATATAGTAATGCGCGCAGAGTCGATTCTATACACTTGATCACGGTGACCCGAGTAACGCCGCCGGCGCGCGCCGGCCGCAGCCGGGCAGGTCAGCTAGCAATGAGTATATGTATTCATATTCACACTGACCTAACACAGTGATAAAACTAATCTATTTCTGAGTAATCGAGCAATATTTGACTGCATAAAAAAGACGTCAATGATCTGAAAAAGGCCTAAATGCGATAGCTTACCAATTACCTATGACATTTGACGTATATATGATTCAATATATTTTTGTATTTTCCGAAAATCAAACAAACTCGACTTTTTGTTTGTAATGACACATGACTATTACGAACTGAAGACACAAAGGTGAAGACTTTGGATTAGACTTATCATTTAATGACAATTTCGTAAAGAAATTCCTGTTTATTGGAATTTTACTCATGGTATTACAATCGAATAAACACATAGCCTGTTTACGCGTGGGAAAACCAACAGAGCTTAAATGTGTATGCTCCTGACGGAAAAGCTAATGGGTAGTATTGTTTATCAAGAAGGAAATTTTTTTTTGTTTTTTTTGTATTTAATAGGCTCCAAAGCTACTGAGCCGATTTGAATGCAATTTAAGATAGAGATGGTCAAGAGACTATACCAAGCAACAAAGGCTACATATCATCCCCACATTCCTTTGGTGACGTAAACGAGAACGTAATATAGTAATATATATATAATAAATAGGCTTAAAAAGAACAGAACCGATTTCAATGAAATTTGGTACTGAGATCCACTAGTCCTTCCCATATTCCCACGGGAATAGGACGGAAACCGGACCATAACTGTTAACTTAAAAAAAACTTGTCCGATCTCAAAAATGCTTTTACCGTTAAAGTGCTTCATTTTCCCTGAGTAACATAGTCAGTCAGTGTTGTATACTTTGATAAATAATTAATACACATTATTGGATTTGCTGGTACATCTAGGAAGCTGTAGTGTCTGAAATTTGGAAACATCGAGTGTCAAAATTCAAACTGACAAGTGATGCTAAACAGAAAAAGCCAAGATACTCTAAGGAATACCACTTTAACGCTGATGAATAGAAACTGCCAGAGGTTTCGTGGCTAGACAACAAAAGTGTTATATTAGTGCGAAATGATTTTTTTCTCGCCAGCTTTGTCAACCACCTCGCAACGAAATAAAAAAAATCTTATCAGACATCGCAGATTGCACAAAGGATTAAACATCGAATTGTCAAATTTTCGCAGTGAAGTTTGCAAATCGACGTGGATGATTTCGAACAACTCAAAAAAGCAAGAAGTTTTTCAATCTCCAATGTCCTCACCAGTATCACCACCAACCAATCCAAAGAAATCTGATTCTCCAACTTCTGAGGTTCGATACCAAATTGTGGATAATTGTTTTGCATTTCCAAAACGCAATTAACATCCTGTTTCGCAGGATGTTCGTGGTTTGAATCCCGAAAGAAAACTGTTGTTTCATGGGGGTCACCTTTCGGGAAGAATTAGCAAGTTAATAAATTCATTGCCATGAAAAGCGCTTTTACGGCAGAAAATTTTAGATCCCCCTGAGCTCCCGATCTGTTTCGCTAACCTATTTATTTATTTACTCATTTAATTAAAAAAGATTTGACTTGGGAAGAGCCGTAAGCTATTGGCTTAACGTCAACGCTATACACTAACTGAACTTGATTCGTTCACGATAAAGCGCAACATTCCAGATACTTAATTCAGATGGTCTCGTCGATCGTAAACTCAACTTAGACTTTCTGTAAAAAAGAGAAAGAATGGACTAAATGGACTTCTACATTTGCAATAGAACTTTTGGAGAAAAATGGAGACACATCCATAGTAACACAAATCCTCAAATGCGACTGATTGGTATGATGGCCATCATTAGAGAAAGCGTCAAACTTCCATACCTAAAAAAAAAAAAAAAAAAAATCCAAAGACTTACCAGAATTGGGCCACCGCCAACCAGTGCCATGTGAAAGACGCCATCATAAACTATAGCTCTGGTAAATTTTCTGTTGTTAGCTTCCCTTGAACTTTTCACCAAAGAGATGGTGGCTGAAGAGGCCAATTATTAGACGTTTTCAAATCGGACCAAGGGTTAGGGAAAAGCATCTTTTCGCAGATTATGCCCCTATAGATAGTTTAATATAGCTCCCACACTTCCTGTGGCTTGAAAGCAGAAGAAACTACTTGTAGTCTGTGAAACCGCAAAACATCTCACTAGACAAAAATTGATAAAAAAGTATTGACAGCAAGTAGACCATATAAGCTCTTTCTCACCATGAGTCATAAAATCCAAAAAAATAGGAAGCTGTCGCAGTCACTCTATGATTTTTGTCGTCACTAAGTGCTTTACTATTGACCATTGATCACAAATGTTTAGACTGTTCACACAAAAAGAACATTTGAATTAATAGCCCAGTTCACACTGTACAATTAGTTGGACAGACTTCGTTTGATGGAAGTTGGATGGTCTGATGTAGTTTTCGTTCACACCTATCAAACTTGTCGTCCAACTTTATGTCACATACCCTTCCACTCCGTCCAACTTCTAGATTGGACTTCTAATTGGACAAGCGGTCGTATGAAGAGTTCACACTATCAAGCATTGGTTTGTCAAACCTAAGTTTGTCCAACTAATTGTACAGTGTGAACGGGGCTATTATGTCAATGTCTGGAATATTGGATGGTATGACTCATTTAGTCTTGAAAAGACTTGAGAAAAGTAACAAATGCCTACGCAAATGATAACGTTCTAAGTTTATGGCTAACCAAAGAATGTTATTCTTCAATTTGACGATCTACCACGCAAACTAAAAGAACCCTGTATGAGCTTTAAAGGGTAGTACGTGAATGGCTGATATTAAACCATACTCAAACACACGAACGAACATAAATTTAATATCCACAAACTTATTGGGTAGGTATTGGCTTAGTGCCAAGCTTAATTGCATTTTGAAATATGATTTGTTGTAAGAAAGAACGTCATAAATATTTCAATTAAGAATTCAATAGAAAGTAAAATGGGAAAACACTTTTAAAAAACAAGTCAAGGAACTCGTGAACTAAATAGAATTTTAAAAGTGAAGCTTTTCTAAAACCATGCATTTATTCTTAGCTTGTCGTGACCAAAACCGTGACTGTTTCCCTTGTCATTTATTTTTGTGTTTTGTTTTTGTTTCACTTGTTCCAAAGGTTTTTTCAAATAAACAAATTTTTCATTCCGGATCTAGGGGTACTTCCGCAGCATTATTCTATTTAACATCAGCTCAACATTCTGCTTAGGTAATGTACATTGTACACAAATATATCTCTCATCTACTCTTCAAACACTTGATTATGTTGCAATACCAATTGATTGAATCACATCCAACGGTACAAACTTCATCATGAAAAGCGTCTTAACCTTTCTGGGATGCAATTATTACGATCTAAATTGGTTCTTCAATGAAAAGACATCAAGAACAGAGCAATCTTCTTTGTCAATATTTTTTCTTCATCGAGTCCCATCCTTGAACATTAAAAAAAAAAAACACTTCTCTGCCTAATTACACTTAGCTGGTCCATTTACAAGGCAGGCAATTCATTCTCTTTCTATCAACAACAATCGAACCACTTCGTACCTGCCCAAAGTCCAACTTCTGAAATCTAAAGTTTAAACCGATGCGAAGAGCTTGGAGAGTATTGACTATTTGCCTCCTTGTTCAACACTCAAGTCTACCTTGCATGATTTAAACGAAAGTACATTTTGATGGAAATTTACTAAGCTCATGTCGCCTTCAAATTCGCGCTCTATCCACACCTCTCTCGCCCACTGTAATTAGCAACGGATTGTAAAGTAAACAATTTTCTATGTTTGCCCTAACAATCGAGAGGCTACACCAAAGAACTCGATAGAGCTATTCAAATATTATCCAACCTCATCCATTACACATCCAATAAGTAGTAGTGCCGTGCCGACAAAATCAAAAGTAAAAAAGCAAAAAAAAAAGAACAACTCAAAGTTCTCACTCGATTCTTAATTTCCGTAATATCTCCTCAATGCATATCGATTAATGCACATAAAATGAAAAAAAGCACAGCTTATGCGGTTCACAACAAACCCACCCATATGCACTTATCGTAGAATTTATACCCATATACTTCTGAGTTGATTCACAATCAGCTTACACCTCACATGTGAATGCAGCCCTCTAGACTGAGCTTCGAGGAAGGATCACCATCGCTTGCCATTGCAATTGTCCGTCAACCAGCCAACCAGACTGATCGCGATTTTCAAGCCGCTTGCATTTTACACGCTTGTCCACAAATAAAAAAAAATCTAATTTAATTCACTTTCAGTGATCGCAAGAAATAATAAAACTAGAGGAGGAAAAAAACTACTTAAACGTGCAACTCGTGCATCTAACTTTGTCTTCAAAGGCAGTGGAATTCAATCCAAAAAGTTTCGACATTTTTAATTTCCCACTTATTAATGTAATCCGTACTTACATATTACCACGATCGCAGAGTCAGACAATCAGAAAAAAAGAAAAAAAAAAAAAACAAAGATCGGTTGTTTCTTGCGTCTTCTGTTGAGTGTTTTGATGATTTATTGAGTAGAGATTATCATTTTCCGCGTTAAATTATATCACGAATTTTGTGATTGCATTGTGAAAATTTTATATAAAAAAAATTTTAAGCAAGTGCGAAAAATCAAAAACAACCTTTATTCACTGCTGGAGGAGGGACCGTTCTCGTATATTTGTTGAAGGTGAGTTAGAAGACTTTGATCGTGATGTGTTATCTTATACCGGACTCGATAAATAATAATTCTTTACTATTAAAACTTTATACAGATATCGATGTGTTAATTGAAACTTTTAAGTGCCTCAGATCGTGTTTCTTTGTATTCAAATAAGAGCTTGTTTTCGGAGAGAACTTGAAAGAGGAAGTAAATCTCTTCAACGTGTTGTTTACCTGAGTTTTTTTTTTTCATTTTTGTTTAGTTCCAACTGTAATTTACACATCAAAACTGTATATAGCTTTCCACATCTAGTAGCAACCTCTACGAATATTGACAAAAACTAATTCACATGATGGGCATACCTACGTAACCAGGTCTTTCTTCGAAGTTACCTCTAGAGATGTAATATTTGCTTTAAAAATTCTTTTAATTGTATTTTAGCTCAATTTGTGAAATTGTAAGTCCAAAAATCAATATTACACCTACCTACTTCAGTTTGTTGTTCTCTTTCGCCTTAAATTCTGCTTTGAAAGCTTGATGATTCCGTGATGACATTTGAATTTCAACTTTGTATGAATTATTACTATTATTATATTATTATTGAAGGCGACTGTTAGAATGGTGTATCTTAAGGACCTCTCAAGCCAAGTTGTTGTTGCAGTCTCGCAGCGGCAATTGCAGTTTTCAAAATTAAGTTATATAGCGACATATGAGATTACCCATACCAACGCGAAGCAGCGTTTTCATACATTTGTACTGTCGCAGCGTTTCTACCGCTGCCGCAACTGCAAAATCGCTTGGGCTTGGGAAAACTTTTAAGTTTATTCAAGGGCATTTAGTGGTTCACATTAGTTTATTTAGTTTTTCTACGTAATTAGCCAAAATTTTGGAAGCTGCACTTGTCTTTCACTTTTTGGAAGACTTATGTAAAACTTTTTTTTGTTGAAAGTTTTGTCAAATTATCCTTAAAAAATTATGAGCATTGTACAAAAGTTTTAAGCTCCGACACAACATAAGCTCATGTCTAACCGGTGGCGATGAATTAAAAAGAAAGGCCAGAACAGCAACTCCAGGTACAAGCAAATGCAGCGACACCTAGAAGTCTGTCGACTTCGGCTACAAAACAAACAAAAATTGGAATGTCAACTGAGATCGCTTTAATTTTTGCTGGGTTTTCCCCAAAAATTACCCTACTTTTGTTTTTTTTGCTATAACATTTTTTTGTCCCAATAAATGACTGTCGTTATTTTTCTTCTCAATAAATTTCACCAAACGACAATGCGACAAATATGCTTCTAATTTATTATAAGCACATTTCTGGCAAAGTGACTGTCGATTCATTAAACGACTCATCAATGGATGCTGGATGCGTGGAGTTAGATTTTTAATGAAAGATTGATTTTAAATTTGGGATGTTGCCATTGTGCCTGTCCAGACGGGTTATGCTGTTAACGTTATGCTGATAACACCTAGTGTCCAGACGATGTTATGATTCCTCGCACAAGTTTGAAATTTTGTGTTGGAAATTGTATTAAAAAAGCATAACGTTATGAGCATAACCCGTCTGGACACGCAAAGTGTACTGCTTTAGGCAGATAAATCAGATTTCATTTTGCGCATCGAGTCCCTTTCTTCCTCACCCCTTTTGCCCAGAAACGACCGATATAACGTTATGGGCATAACACGTATGGACAGGGACATTGATTGTGAAAGTGATATCATTCAAATAGCCTCTCCTAGAAGATTGGGAGGATGCGATTCTTGATATTTAGTCACTTTTCGGGGGTTTCTTAATAACTTCAATTTTTTTAAGTTTTAATAAGTTTAAGGCATTGTTGGATTGTTAAATCCACCATTATCGTAAGTGGCGAACAATTAGCTAATAGTTTGATACATCAAGTAACAGCTGTGTTTGACAAGTGTGAAGTATCAGCTTTATCACCTTGAAACCACGAAATAAATGAGCCAAGTCGATGATTAGTTTTTCTCGATTTTCTAAGGATCATTAATTTCGTGGTTCCAAGTTGGAAGCGATGGCATTTGAAGGCCAATCGAATGCATATTGTGGGAAAATGTAGTTCTTTAGTGAGGCTCACTTTAACAAAATTAAAAAAAAAAAAAAAAAAATTTTTCCAATGTGAAAAGGTTTTTATGTTTGGCTAAAATAACATTTTATGAGGTTTAGCATACCGACGACATTTCCAAATATGTAGGTTGTTGAATGGCAAATATACGTAGGAATAAACTTCTAATCAAACTCTCCATTAAAAACGCAAGGACATTCTTCAAACGTCAAATAACTGTTTTTAAAGTAGAGGCGCCGTATATTTTTTTGTAAAAAAGACAAACAGCTTGAAAATGGTAGGTTTCTTCATTTTGTCTCTGATAACATAATGAACAAATTTGGATAGCTGTCTGTTCAATATTATTAAGTTCGAAAGCTTCTGTTTTGAATTCAAAAACTGGACTTGAAACTGAAACGCAGAGGTGTTCTCTCAAAGGATTTAAATTTAAATTTTTGAAAAAGTAAGTCTGATCTGAACCGTTTCAAGATCTATTGGTATCCATAAACTTTGCTTCCATAGCAAAAGCAACTGTTTATTTTTGACTTATTTTCACTTATTTCTTAAGTGGATATGTTTCCAATATTGGTTAAGTTGAATTTTGAAACATGTCACTAATTAATTAAGTGTGTTTGACAAAACAAATATATGTAAGAACACTACAAACACTTCAAACAAAATGAAAAAAAGGGCACGACTGGGTCGCACGAACTTGCGATCGATTGCTAAGTAAAATACCAAAATCTTAAGACTGAATAAAAGGTTTTAGTACTCGTTCTTAATATATTTGGTGGTACAGGGTTGCCAGCTATACATTAATTATGAAAATTGAATTAAATCACGAAAAATATTGAAAAAAGCTAAATTAAATATTCCAAAAGTTTCAAGCAAAAATCTAAAAACGCCATTCTTTTGCAATTGCTAATACACATAAACTCTTAAAATTTAATCAAAATCGTTAGAGCCATTTTTTAAAAAACCGGTTTTTTATTTCTTATTTTTTTAAAAAATAAGCTTTTGAAAATTCAAGTACACAAGTTTTAAGATCTTGCTAAAATATGTATTGACAAAAAATTTGAAATAAATCAAAGATATCGTTTTGAAAATATTCGAAAAAACAAATTTTTTTTTTAAAAATGAATGAAAATTCGAAAAAAACTAAATTTTTCAAATGAAGATATGCTATCTTTCTTAAACAACTTAGAACTTCTTAAATATGAAATTTCGTCCAAATCGTGTTAGCCATTAGCGAGAAAGTCGGTTTTGAGGAAAACCGTACTATGGGGGGTACCGTTATAAGACTTTTTCTAAAAAAAATTTTTACATCATTAGAACAGTTATTTAAAAATAATACCTCACGTAAGATTTCATTGAAATCGTTAGAGCCGTTTTCGAGAAAAATAGGTATAGTCTTATCGGTTGTATGGCAGGTACCGTTATTTCAAGACCTAGAGACCCAATTCCAAAAACCCCTCTGTAGGATGCCAAATAAACCCTGACTGCAAATTTTGAAGAAAATCGGTAAAGCGATTCAGCCTGTAGATCCATATACGGACAGACAGACACACAGACACACAGACACACGGACACATAGACAGAATTGTAGGACCCACTTTTTTCGTATTCTCTATCATCGTAATGTCCGTTTAATTGTTATCTCAAATTTTTTTTTCTGCACGATTGCAAGACTTGCCTTATAGTACCTATAATCGCAAGTAAAAATAGCTATTGCATTTTAAAAATGGCAGAGACTGAACAAGGGTAAGATTTTTGAAAACGTTTTATTGTGCTTAGATTATATCCTCGTGCAGAAACAAACACGACTATTATATTTCGGTTTGGGCCAAGAAGAATAAGATTTTCAGCGAGTTGTTCATTTTGATGCTAAGGGAAGCCGACTAAGGGCCGGTTTGTTCAAGCTTGATTATTTTTAATCAATGATTATTCCAGATGATAATCATGGATTCGGTTTGTTCAGAGCTTTTAATCAAAGATTTTGCTAACCAGGCAATTTTTCTGGGTTAGTTCCAGTTAAACAACGATTAACTGAAATTCAGTTTATTCAGGATTAATTTTTGTTCAAATCACAGCTATTCCTTCAAAATAAAAAATTGCCAGGCTAACATATCACACAAAATATTTTTTTTGGAAATCAATAAGCATCTTCACTGAATTGTTTGAAATGGAGTAAATTCTTCATAAATTTATTAATGAAGAGATTCTACCAGATGTGCATGAAGAAAAATAGCACTTGTTGAATCAATTGATGTCGCCAGGATGAAATTAAATTCAAATCTCGATAGTTTTGACAACCGAAAAAAAACTGACTCTTTCATGAAAAAATGAATATGTATTTTCAACTAGCTGTGCCCAGTGTAAATAGTGTATTAGTGTATTTAGTAAACTATTGTTATATTATTTTATTTCAGTATACATTTTTGCACACGACGTTCTTACTTTTCCCATCTTTTGTCAAATAAAAAGGTTTTGCGAGTTTGATACACTCATTAAAACTTTTATAATGCCGCATCCCAGATGTGTAATTTGTAGCTGTGTACAATTCTAGATTACTCATTATTGGCACTGGAACACAAACTTGCATCCACTCCTGATAGTTCTAGTTAATTGAAAAAATCTAAAGGTTTTGATGTGACTTGCTCAGTGTCCATTATATTGTCTACTGATAGACATTGGACATCCCCCAATACGTCAAACATAATTTATTAGTTTATATGGTTATCTATCTCATTAGTCGGCGCCGAAATCGAATTTTCACACAGTCATTACCGATTGCCAATATTTATTTGAAGATCAAGATAGAAATTTCTTTTCAGGTCAACTGTGTAATCGATCATTTGACAGAAATCACCTCACGGTGAAAAAACTTTTGAAATCGATCCAGTAGTTTCAAGGTACGTTGCCGTTCCCGTAGCAATATTGGGATACAAAATACAGCCCATGTCCTTTTTCAGGCTCAAGACTATCTCTGCACTAAAATTCATGCAAATAGGTTCAATAGTTTGGGCGGTAGATGGTAACAAAGAAAAACAGACAGACGGAGTTGATTTCGGATCTATAATGTTAGTAAGTACTTCCGTTCCCATGGGAATATGGGGATAAATTAAAGTTAATGTTACTTTGAGATAGTGTAGCATTCTAACGGGGAAATAATTCATGAAATCAGTTCAGTATTTTCTAGGTTCCCGTTTACGTTTGCGTTCTTGTGGGACAAAATTTCATTTAAATCTGTTCATTAGCTGGGGCGGGAAATGGTAACATAGAGAGGTGAACAGACAGGGCTACTTTTGCATTTATAATATTAGTGAAGACTGGTTCCCGTGGGAATATTCGAATGAAATGTAACCTATGTCCTTCTTCAGGTTCTAGATCATCTCTGTATAAAATTTCATTTAAATCGGTTCTGTAGCTTGGGCGATAGATGGTTATATAGAAAGAAAAACAGACAGAGCTTCTTTCGCACTTATTATATTAGTAAGGACTCCGATTCCCGTAGGAATATGGAGATGAATTAATTTTTAAGTTACTCGGAGATAATGTAGCATTCTAACGGTGGAAGAATTTTCGAAATCGGTGCTGTAACTTCTAAGTTCCCGTATACGTTCCCGCTCCCGTGGGAATTTAGGGATAAAATATATAGCCTATGTCCATCCTCAGGCTCGAGACTGTCTCTGTACAAAATTTCATATCAATCAGTTTAGTAGTTCGGGCGGGAGACGGTAACATAGAAAGTCGGACAGACAGAGTGACTTTCACATTTATAATATTAGTAAGGATAATTCCCTTGATTAAGTTTTGACAGTAGGGAGGGACTGGCGTATTTACATAAAAAAATAATTAGAATGTCAAACGGGTGAATCAGTAGTGCGAAGCAGTTTAAGTCGATGTTATGATGCTCATAACGCCGAAAGGAAGAAGAAGAACATCCGAATGCTTAACATCCCTCTTAGAACCTGCCCACGTAGTGAGCTGCAGGGCTATAGAACAAAATTATGAATGAATGAATAAATTGGGGTTTTGTATTGCACCTCGACTTTTTAGATCTATTGTACCCCCTACTTTTTAAGTGGTATTCCTTAATTAAAGTACTTCTGCATTGGTCGTCGCTCTCTATGCCTAGTACTTTTAGGTGTTTTCTTAGTATGCAGTGTCCGATTAAGAACCCGGCTAGCATTCTTACATTGTTTCTACTTAGTTTTATTGCGTCTTTTTAACGTTTTGTGTTAAAAGCACCAAGTAAAAGTTTGGTTTGGTGCATTTTGGGGAGGTCATTCCAGTGTTTAGCTCTGTTGTCTTCCTCCGACTTTTTGATTTCTTTCTTGATGTGGCTTTCTGTTACTCCACAAAAAGGTTCCGGTATTATGAGTGGTGATCCGACTCCTCTCTTTGCCAGTTCGTCAGCCTGTTCGAGCTCGAGGCTCTAATATTCCACCAAAAACAAATTCACAAAGAAAAATGACATAGAAATTCACTTGGTTGCGGTTTGAATTCATTTCATCATTAGGTTTGTTCGTTAAAGCTTTAGAGTCACCCTGGGGTCGCCACAAAGTGTTTTTTGAGAAACCTATAGTCGCTCTGAATGTCAAACTGAGTGGTTTTTGAGCCCTGGGGTTGACATAGGTTTTGTATTGTATTGCATGTATTTTTTTTAATGACTGGGATGTGTGGTGATTTGTGGTTTAAAGTTTTTTGAGGACTGAAAAACCCAGGTTTTTTGACAACGCATAGGGTTGTCAACCGTTCCATTACTCCTAGGGCCGGATTCTGTAACGTTTTAGACGACTATCGTCTGAGTTTTAGGCAGCAGAAAAAGTGTTTAGGACCCTGAAAAAGTTTCCAAAATTTGTAAGGCGATAACCACGACTAACCACTGAAAACAAGATTATATGAAACAATCTTTCGACGACGCAATCTACGATAGACTATTGAACGATAATCGACTGAAAAGCTGCGGAATAACCACCCCTGAGTTTTTCAACAAACATCATGCCACACCTATCTTTATAAGAGCTAGAGTGGAAAGGAAAGAGTCAACAATGAAATTGTAATTCTCCTTTTCGGAAAACGCTTTTGAATTTAATTCGCTATTGGGAACACCTTTTCTGTGTCTCACAAGCTTCCACTTTGAAGAAGTTTCATAAGTTTAAATATTTTCCAATTACTTATGACACAAGTGTAATAAACTTCGACCAGATTTTAAACGAATCAGAATATTGTCTGATTGATTAAACCAAAAAGACGTAGGTAATACAGTGTGCCAGATAGTAAAGTTTGTCATCAAAGTTTTGTTCAAAGTGTCTACAATTTTTAAGTTATTCAATTGGAAACTCCCATTGACGGTATGATTATGACTTAGGACATAAGTGTATAAATTGTACACTGTCCGGTGTACGCTTAATAATATGGAAATATTGTACTAATTACATTTTTACTGAATTAAAGTCATTGCCTCTACAAAGCCCTTTAGCTTTTAGCTTTTAATTGCTACTTAGACATGAAGTATGTTCATTCGATTGAAAATTTATGTAAACAGAGCAATTTAATTAGTATTCTTAAAAATGGGTTTGCAAAAAAACTATTTATTTGCACAAATTACATGCACCTATGTTTAAGTTGATGCTTACGTATTACCACTGGAATGCACTTAGTAGGCTGGCTGAGTTTTCTTCTGGAGTATATAAAAGCCTTTTTAATGAATTCCAACAGATATCAGATTTCTCATTGGTATTATTAACACTAAACGAAGTAGTTATCAAAATTGTTAAAAAGGAAATCAACTTTCATGGTAATTTTGAAAACGCAGTGCCTCGAATTTAGACAAGGGTTTAATAAATCTGGAGCTCTCTTTACCATTATTGTATTTTTATAGGATACAATTTATTGCACTAAATGGGGAAAAGGTTCATAAACGAAACTTCTTTTCAAATATGCCGGTTTTGCTCCGCCATATTTGAATTTCTTACATCTTTGTTGCTCCAAAAATCAAGTCCAAGTCCTCCGAGAGTGTTTTCACTTACACAAAAATCGCTTTCTCACTTTGCCGTTCGGAATCGGCAAAGATTTGAAGGCCTTCCCCATTATATTCATTTCCATTATAAATATTAACGGGTATCGTACTTGTGGAAATTTGGTGGTGGTTATAAAGGAAGCAGCAAAAGAGTTAAGTACAATGGACCAGTAATTGGTTTGAGTTCTCCAGCTTTATAAAAGTAACCTCCTAAAAACAAACTAAGTTTCAACTGAATTTTCTATAAAATCTGAACTGATTCCTTCTGCCAAATTGTAAGCGGAATTTGTTTATTTGTCTATTGTAGTTGGCTCACTTTGGATTTCATTTACAGGGCCATAACAAGGCGATTTCGGAAACTGTTCTTCCGTACTAAAAGGTGTGTGGCAGTGAACTTATAGAATATTCAAGGTAAACCAATACTTTACGACAAGCTGCATTTCGTTCGCAAATTACTCCCATTAACCTATACTGCAAATATTAAGCATGACAACCTTCCCAAACCCTGAGTATCGGCATTTTCGTGCTTTAAACTTATATCAAAAAGACAACAACTAATCCAAAACTACATCCCACCTGCCACCTTACTTATGCAAGACTTAAAAATCGTTGAACTTTACATGTTGATTATTTTGCTACACTACTGGGTAAGTAAATATACCTATAGCCATATTCGCACACAAAAAACAGTCGGTTTATCTTAACCCAACCTCCTCGTATTTGTACCTTCAACAGCGACGTGCCTATGGTTGAGATCATGCCGACATCACGACACTGACGTCGAAGTCCGTTGCTGCTGGCTACTGCGCTTAGGTCTACTTAACTAACTGATGTCTGATGCAGACTACCTTGCACTTGACTTACCAAGTAGATGGCTCTTACTTTCTGGACTTGACCTTCTCACAGTTTTGTGCCATCTCGGTTGCGGTTGCAGCATGATGGTGGTCGTGCAGTTGTTAAAGTTGTCATTGACTTTCGGTATCAACTGTCAACTGAATAGAGATCCATGTTTGAGAAGAAGTTTTAATTGGTGTTCTCACCTTGGTAAAAGAACGGGCTTAATGAGATGAAAAAGTTTTTGATTTATTCATGCAATGTATTGTGCAGGTATATGCCATGCGATGTCCCAAACTAAAGCAATCCTTTCACTTTGGTTGATCTTATTCCAACGGATGGGATTCCTTAACTTATCGGTTTAGCCTTCAAATTGAAATAGCTTCCGTGAGAGGTTTTATCATAAAATCCTTCCTGCTACCATATTCGGTTCATCATTAAGATTAAAAGGAGTGCACAGTAAATTTTACACATTTTTTGTGCCTGTGGAAAATCCTTATTAGATGAGGCATTTTTGGCGACGCATGGTTACACCAAGCCATCAAACAATCGTTGACCTCAATTCCAATTTTTAGATTTCTACTTACCAAACAGATCTGTGAGACTTTCTGTGGTCTTACAAAAAAAAAAAAGTTTTGACCAGAAAAATGTTTTGCGGGTTTTTGGAACACACAAAAGTACGACATGCGTTTGGTTAAAGGTTCGGCGACAATTAGCGATTCTTCCGCTAGTATTGGTAAAAATATGTTGTGTGATTATCAAACAACTTCCTAACGGTCATAGTACAAATTGTTATGTAGACATCATTACTGTTTGCTTTTTGTTAGCCTCTGTTTTACTACTCGTGCATTAGTAGGTAAGTTGTGCGTTGTGCCCCTCAACTGTCTACTTTTGTAAATCGTGGATCGTTATAAAACCATGAAATCCACATTCATATATGAATGACTACATATACCAAATGAAAGAACTTGTTACTAGGTGAAGTGAAAATCTCGAGTGCTTTGTTACCCGAAAATATTACATAAAACGAATTTTTGTGTTATTTGTTTGGGATCTTACATAAAGCGAGTAATTATCAGTTTGCTTGATTTAATGGGATTTTGGGTGAAAACTTGACGAAAATATTTTTGGAATTTTTTCTGAGACTTGTCTTTGTTGTTTTTATTAATTTTTTTTTTACTCGGCGGTCTGGGCTGGTTGTGACCTTGTGGCGGACAGTATAACTACTGTTTTTAAAATATTGCAGTTTCATTTTTATTTTTGGAAATGAACCAGCTGGGTGTAGTATTGTGGCGTGTTTTAAGCTTTTGTTTCTTTTCAATTATGTATTGGGAATCACGACCGATAGGATTTCTTTTTTCCTTCAAAACTTCTTTAAACATCTCAAACGGGGTTTGGTAACTAAGATTCAAAATACATAAATAAACACGTGATTTATGAATGGGGGACCCTTTGTTTAGTTAGCATACAATGGCATATTGACATTTTACCTAACCTAACCTAAGTCTGCTTATTACGTAGGAGTATGAGGTTCGAGTCCCAGAAAGATACAGGTATCGCTTAATGAGTAGCTTCAATGGTGCAGTAGTGGGATAAATAAGGTGAGCACGTACATCGGAGTCCCGCGACAGGTATCTAAGTTTCCTTCAGCCTCATAGATTTATCTAAACGTGCACCCCACTTAGGGACCAGCAATTGGTCTTAGTGCTTCAGCTTTGCGTTGGTCTCTTCCTTAAATAAATCGACCTTAGTGAAAATCTTGCAAGTACTCTGTGAGTCATTATTTTGCCATGAAAGTGTTTTCTAACCTCCTCTGAAGGGTTGACCCAGTGCCCCTGTTCTGTAACTATCGCCTCGGCGATAAACGGTGGAAAATGGAACGAAATCCTACTAAATTCATAGAATTTCGTTCCATTTTCCACCGTTTATCGCCAAGGCGATAGTTAGAGAACAGGGGCACAGCACAGGGCCCCTGTTCTGTAAGTATCGCCTCGATAAAAGCAGGAGATAAACGGTGGAAAATGGAACGAAATCCTACTAAATTCATACCGCCGCCGCCGTATTAATAAACGCGGAATAGCTGGGCTAAGCCTTATTCCATGGATTAAGTGGAAAATGGTATAATGGTGGCTTTAATTAAATGGAAAATGGTATAATGGTAACTTAATCCATGGAATAAGTATTTCCTAGTTATTCCGCGTTTATTAATACGGCGGATAGAATTTCGTTCCATTTCCACCGTTTATCGCCGAGGCGATAGTTACAGAACAGGGGCACAGGTTTCCTACCCTATGAGTTGTCAAAAAAAAAACCTGTGCCACTGTTCTGTAACTGGAAGAAATGAAAAATGGAACGAAATGGAAATGGAAAATGGAACGAAATTCTATGAATTTAGTAGGATTTCGTTCCGGTTCTCACTGTTTCTCGACCAATGATATCGATGCGATAGTTACAGAACAGGGGCACTGGGTTTTCAATTAAAAAAAACCCACTAAACCACGAAATCACCACACATCCCTGTCATTGGAAGAAAAGTACATGCCATTTAACAGCCCTGTTCGTCGCCTGAACTCGCCCCAGCAAAAACCTAGTGCTACTTCAGGTCGAGTTGAGGGCAGCACTATTTCTCAAAAACCCCAAAGTTTTACATTTAGGGCGAGTTTAGGTTTTACAAAAAACGCTTTGAGACGACCACAGGGCAACCCTAGGGCTTCAACGAACAAACGTATTATTGCCGAATGAAATGGCAAACCAAACTAAAGATGAATCACATGGTAAATGACAAAATGGCTACCAAAGAAAACAGTGCTGCCAATCAGGAATTATATATCTGTGAAACAAATCCTGTATATACAAATGTGAAATTGTTTATGTTCGGATGTTTGTTACTCATTCACAACAAAGCTCGGTGTCTAACGCATTTCAAGGATACTCACATTTTATGTTGATTGCGACGATTCCGAACGGGTAAGCAGGCTTTTCAATCGCCAATTCTTCGCGAGACACGATAGCTGTGAAAATACTAAATCATTTATCTTTCCTTACATCTATCTCTGCAAAAGCACACAAACTCACCAATTGTAATTAATTTAATTCTACTAATTCAGTATCTTGTACTTCGCTGTGATAACTATGATCTTTTTAACTCTCTTATAAAACAAAAGTTCACTGATTATGCAAATTAGTAGTTTGCTTAAAAAAAAATCGTCGTTCTCAAATTACTCCTACTGACGTCAAAGAATTTAATTTTGCTTTCCCACAATTTGTTCGATCATTAAAAATTTACTATGCCTCGATTTTCTTCTGATGTTTTTTTTTCATTGATCAGCAATTATATTCTTAGATAGGTACTAAAAATTTTCCGACCTTTCATCGAATGAATGTATTACGTTTAAGTTTGTAAACTCAGAGTCATTGCAAATTTTTTTATCATAAAGATGTTACATGTTATTGGTAGGAAGTGCAACATTTGCATAAAAGCGGTTTCAAGCAAATGGAATAAAAGTAGAGAGTGTTTTTCCGCAATTGCGTATATCAGGAGGAATAACGACCAAGAGGGAAAGCCTTTACTTGTCCCTCAAATTCCATTTGTCTGCATTATTGCTTTGGAACACGAGATCTATCTGTGATATACAAGTATTCATTTGAAAGAAGCCATTTTGTGTGTGAGGCCTTCCCACTTTTTATTTGTGTTCTGCGATGAGATCTAGGAATGAGAGGATAAAATTAATTTTTTCGACATCTATGAAACTACACTATCTTTAAAATATATTCAACTCCATTCGCGCCTTTGTGATGTCAAAATAATTTTGTACATGACGCAAGAACAAAAGGTTTGTACAAATTAAAATGTCCTATTCATATTAGACTGGAGAAGAATTTTAAGCTATCGATTGGTGCAACCTCTTGGACAAATTTATAACGCTTAACGAAGAATCAAATTCCATCTATAGTTTTTTTTATCATCAAAAGTTTATCGGTTTCAATAAACGTCACTTATTAGTTCATATAAGCAAAGGACACCTATTTTGTGAGTCTTAGATAAGTGCGAAGTAAGTTGAAGAAATTCTCAAAGTGTACCTAGAAGATGCACTAACGCATTCTTTGAAATTAAATTTGCCAACTTTCAGCTCATTTTTAAGCTGTCAATTGTCAATGCTCTTTCCTTGGTATTGTATCGCTTTGTTACCAAATGACATTTTTCTCACCATTTTCTGTCAAGTAAAAAAAGAGTTGGTAAAATATAACAAAAGCATGAAATTTAATTTCTTGAGTACTCAGAGCACACATATATGTTCATTCATTAGAAAACAATTATAATAAGAGTATGCACTTAAATGAGTTGGCCATTAGTGACGAGTGACAGAGATCTTGTGGTCAATTAAGCTACTTGTATATATTTAAAAATATTAGCGTAAAAAAGTCGTCTGATACTCGTTGTGTAATTTGATGCAGTTAAATTGACCACAAATTATACCATAATTTTTCAATACTTATAATTAGAAAAACTGCAAAACATATTTACACCTTCCCTTAACGCCAGTAATATGTACATATATAAACAATTAATATATGGACTAATTAACAGAAAGAAATGAAAACGAAATGACTAGGTATATAAGTGACTGCTATGGATCTTCGGACTAAAATTCATTAAACTCTCACCAGGTTTTCAATTGATTTCTGTATATTTGCGGTTTTGGCGTTGTACAAGAACGAATTTCAATGTTTCCAACTTCATTCAAAAGGGACTACCAGAACACATTGGTGGAGAGCTGCACCGGAAGCGTGTAGCACAGTCAAAGCCAATCATCCAACATGGCCGAAAATGAGTACCGGAATTCTGTAGCACTCAACTTTACAATCTCACAATGCTTCGTTGAATGTATTTTTGGCCCGATTTCGATCAACCAAATATAAGTGAGTAACTTCAGTTTGTGGTGTCCGTGGCGTAATGGTTAGCATGTCTGCCTTTAACGTGTGAGTTCGAGGTTTAAAATTGTTTTTCCAAAACAAACATTTGGCATCACTTTGATCTTTCTGACATCTGCTAGTCTAGTGTTTCTATACAAAGCTTATGTTCCACATGCGGCTTACACCGTGTGTGTGTATATAGACACTTCCTAAAAGAGAGAATCAAACGTAAAATGAAACTCGTTGGACTTCTTATCATAACCGACTGCAGGAATAAACTGCTGTTCACGTCGATTTATACGTAATTTCGAGTTTTGAATCTGTGAGTTACCTTCAAAACTGGCAGATTTAACAACACTGGATTATTTTTTGTGGGGTTATGTTAAGTCGCTTGTCTACGCTGAGAAACCCCGAGACGATTGACGCCTTGGAAAAGAATATTCGGAGCACTATAGTTAGGCTTCAAATACTGCAAAAAGTGATCGAATATTGGGTCTCTCAGCTAGAAATTATTTTTCTTGAAAACCATACTAAAAAAACCTTTAAGCATCACTACAGTACTCAACTTGCTCGGCTACCTTAATATTTAATTTTTGCTAAGTATGGACTACGGGTGGTGCTCATGTAATGGTTATTTCGCGTAATGATTAGCGTGTCTATATTTCCACAGCTATCCCCTTTAGCCGAGTTCACACTGTACAATTTGTTGGACAGACTTCGTTTGATGGAAGTTGGATGGTCGGATGTAGTTTGCGTTCACACTTATCAAGCTTGTCGTCCAACTTCATGTCACATACTCTTGAACTCCGTCCAACTTCTAAATTTTCAAAAATATTTGAAAACCAACAACAAGTAGGTCAAGCGGTCGTCTGAGGGTTCACAGTTCACACTATCAAGCATTGGTCGTTCAAGCCAAAGTCTGTCCAACTAATTGTACAGTGTGAACTCGGCTTTTCGCGTGCAATTGGCGATTTTTCCGATAGCAATTTTGTGCAATAAATAGCGTTTTTTCGATTAGCCGTTCGGAACTTGCGAAAAATTGTAGGTCCTTTCCATTCCCTCACAAGCTATGGTTGCGAAAAATGCACTAGGCCTCATTTATTTATTTATTTTTAGTACATGGGTGACCTCGAAAGGTGGTTGTTTGAAGTTACGGTGATGAAAAAATGCATTCACACTTTATTTCACTATCCAGGCTCTATCACTGACGAAACAAAATCTTTCGAAATTTTTTTTTGAAGATCTATAAGAACATTTTGTCATATCCAGAAACAAGCTGCCGAAATTAATAAATATCTTAGAATGGCTTGAAGCTCTTCAGAATAGTTTTGTTTTTTATTTTGTCATCGTTCAAGGTCTAAGGTATAGGAGTCACACACTCCAGCTCTTCCCAATGGATTCAAAGTGTGAGTCACGCACCCAAGGGCACCACCATGGATCCAAAGTGTGAAGGAAACAACATCAGCCATCAGCAAATCAGCCTTGACATATTTTTTTTCTTAGAAAAAACTGACTGGAAAAAATACTGTGGTTTCAAACATCCAAATTACATGATGTGAAAACGAAAGAGTCCGTGGAGTTATTTGAACTTGATAACCGGTGGGGTTGTTGTTAAACAAATACAAAAAACTGCCATTTTTGTCGTTGCACATGAACGCCATTGAAGAAGTAAGACAAGCAAAAGCTATGTGTTGAGGACGTACTGTTAACACCTTACCACTGGTGGGGAGATACTAATAGAAGGCACTCAATAACTGAAATAAAACACAGAGAATGTCTTTTGCGTGACCGAAGTCGTGATCGTAATCAATGAATTTTTATTTATCAGTGTTCTTTTATATGCAAAATTTACTGACACATTTCATATTTTAATTTTCATACCCACGATAAAACGTGAATATGATCTCAAATAACAGCAAGGCAGCTTTTGGTGACACAAGGCAACAAACAAAACAGCCCAGATGCCTTGTCAGCACAAAGTATGTATGAACTTGTACACTATTTCTGATCACACCTATTCTCGTCTTTCTGAACCTTGTCGTACATTCTAAAGTACTACAAGGCTATACATTTATTTGCATTGCTCGTCAGTATTTCCTTAAGTGCAGCTTGGGAGGTTTATTTAAAATATAAATTGGTTTGATTCTTAGCCGTACAATACGAATGTTAAAAAAAATTTACAACCACTGTTCATCCATGGTGTTTCGACCTACAGCCATTTTGAAATCTTATGTTTCAACACTTACTGCTTTTTACCTACTCTCCCCTAGAGCTTTTTCTGTGTTAAACATTTAATGGATATGTCGCCTTTCCTTAAAGCCGTTGAAAATAGTCACTAATTATCATAAGAGAAATTAGATCGGAATAAGCGTAAGAAGTTCGAAAGGTATTGATTAATCAACACCAGATAATTGTAGTTAATGGATTTCCATTAACACGTAAGCAACCATTTAGCAATCTCTTCAAACGTAAAACTGTTTTTTCACAAAAACACTTATCTCAATCAAAATAACACTTACAGTTGGTGTGGCACAAGGCACAACCCACAATAATTACATTTATTATAATTATTGTAATTAAGGGTGCCAAGCATACCTACGCCGAAAAAAAAACAATTAGCACATTCAATGATAAATTACTGGGTCGGTCTTAATTGACTTTGTCACGTTTCTCAATTAATTACTTGTCCATCGACCAAAGCTCAAAATTTGCAAACGATTTGTTTGCGACCAAATACAAACTCTCCATCATCCGGAATTTGCTGTTATTCTAAATGACAAACAAACTGTTAAAACAAAACCTTACCCAAACCACCTCAATACCCTTGGATGAATTACGAGCAAAATCTGACTAAAACTTTCTTTTACAAATTGTTGTTAGTGGCTTTAGTGAAATCAGAAGACTTTGTCTGTCTGTATCAATAGCAGGGTCTGTTTGTTAGCTGGTTCCGCCATTCATCGGTCATTATGAGACATGAACGACGGACGTCCAGGTCCAAAATAGCCGCCAAACATAGCATTCCAAAGTAAATACCGAGATTTAAATATTTTTTTTTCTTTTCTACTTCTTTTTTTTTTGTTGTCTATGCAAAACGTGTAACAGTTATGTAATGTGTATTAGATTAGGTCGCACGCGAAAATGTAGGACAACAAACAGCGCACAAAAGCAAACAGGTGATTCATTATCGAACGGCTTTTTGTGTTTGACCTTTAATACGTTTTTCGGCGAATTACAAATGCAGGTTTGTGACATAAACGAAATCGAAAGAAAGAAATCTTGAAACTTTGGAGTTTTAGTCCAGTGGGAAAGGGAAAACATTTTTGGATCAGGCTGATTTTTTGAATAAACCAAAGTTTTGAACGGTTCATTTTACGAAGTACCAAGCGTTGTGAGACCCTTTACGTCAAAAATATAAATACAGAAGTCTTGCAGGAAACAGGTTACGACCGGCTCCAAAGGAGAGATCCGGGAAACACCGTCAAAAAGACAATGCCATACAACTTTCGGACACGATCGTCGAGAATGAAAACAAAGGAAGACTAAAACACTCCTGTGCACATAAAGGCCCTGGCCCATAGAATCCGTTGCGTCCGTTCGCTGCAGCAGTAAGTTTTACCGGACACAACGGATTGGGGTGACTCATAGAATCCGTCAGATATAAATTAGTCAAAATGAATAAGAGAAACTAGAGATGAGTCGATGAGTCAACTGCTAGTAGAGATGAGTGAGCTCTTCAAGAAATTTTTCACAGTTAGCGTTCTTTTGAGGTGGTGTATGTAGAATTTTGTAAGTTTTTCATAAAAGTAACTTACGAAAAACAGCGAATTTTTGAATTTTGAGTACGAACTCTGAGTACAAAGTATAAAAGTGAGAACTTTCATTATAAAAAGTATATTTCGGGGATACTCTTCTTTAGATCATAACGAGTTTTTGAGAAAAATCGCTTTATTAGTAAAAATAAAATAAAAGCAAATATATATGTAAATTTATACCAACATTTGCTAATTCGTATTTATATAGCTCGATTCTGTCCAAAGCCACTGATGACTCTCGAATCACAGCTTTCCAGAAAAGTCACAGTTTTCCACTCAACACTGAAATTGCGGTGAGGTTTTCAGCAGGTCACAATAACGTTGTGACTTGTGACTTTTTGTCAGAATCGGGCTGTTAGATTAGTTCTCAGTGAGCTTCTTTGAATAGCCATGTGTTGCTGTGGATGAGTTCCAATAGGAAAATATTGACGAATTGGTCGCTTTATTGAAAATTCGTGCGAATAAAGCGATAATAATAATTATTTTATTGAACGTTATATATCTACAATTGATACTTATACTAGATAATTTTAGAATTTAAAAATGATAATGTAAGAATATTGGCACATAGGGGGCCTAACTAAATACATTGTCTAGAATTGAAATAATAACTTAATATTATATAGCTGAAAAGAAAAGAAAAATCTTAATTATAAGTTGGTTGACTTGGGTGATCTCGGGATGTTCGGTCCCGGTTGTCGCTGGCGTGTGGCGTCCCTCTGCATGGGGAGGTGGTAGGGGGTGGCATTAGCCAAGTGAATAAAGCGATTTTTTTCTTGTTCTCCTTCTTTGCTAAATAAATTTGTCAGTATTAATTTGCGGTCGATGGGTTGAATAATGTAATCACTTTTGTCGATTTGTTGATTTAACAAATCGAGCAATGTGAACTTTGTCATTTTTAGTGGTGAGTTTATTTCTCAAGTCTCGAACTCGAAAAATAAAAATGGCTATTGAATATATTTTGCGGCTATTAAACCCATTTTTATACTAAAATCCGATCGAAAATGCTACCTCACAGTACTTGCCAAGCCAATGGTTTCCGGGTTCAACACGGCTTTTCTCACGTTGCGGTGGCATCATTTGAGTGAAGCAAACTAGTGAGAGATTTAAAATACCTTTAACATTACTATACTCGTTGTAAAAAGAGTCTAACGAACAAATTTTGTGGAATTCTTTTCTTTCAGAACCTTATTGTCAAAGTCTCATTTGCGTAACAATTGAATTTATAGCTCAACTTGTTGCACTAAGTTTGGTGATACTTCACCAGCTATATAAGTCTTATTCGAAAGAAAATCTATTTACAGGTACTGGACTAACTTCAACTGAAGTCGAATGAGGTAGACTATTTGTTGAAGTAAAATCAGATAAACAAGGTGGGGGTGCGTAAGGGCGTGTTTAAGGTTAGTCTAAAAATTAGTGTGTGTTTTGGTGTTAGTTGTTTTGAATGCACTTCCATTAACATAAAAAAAAAACTCAAACGTACGATATAATGGCAATGAATTTATTTTTTGAATTGTTAGCACAACAAACATGGTGACATTCAATAAAGACTTTGAGAAATGCCTCAAGGGCGAATTTGATAAATTTTCAAATAAATATTTGCATTCGAAGGAAGGGACTGGTAAATACAAATACGAGGTTGTTGTTTCTACAACGTACGTCGTAGTATTATTTTATATTAGACGAAAATAAAATCAACAAATCTTACATTTAAATGGTAAGTGTCATGTTATGTGTTTGTCTAGAATTTTCATCCGGAAAGGGGTGACAATTGCAGTTCTATGGAATACAAAGTAAATTCATTAGTTCTCCAGAATTACTTTTCATTTCATACTTTGGTATAAGTATCTACTACGAAACTACGAAAAAGCTTTCAAGGGATTCGTACCCCCACCATTCGGGTGATGGTCCAAAGCTCTAAACATGGAGGCTTTATTATATCATTTGCAGAATCTCTCAGAACTGAAATCTAAAGAAGAATATTGAGAGGCTAGAACTTGTGCTGTGAGGAAAAACAGACCGAATTTCGACCACCATTTCAAATTCATAATTAAAACGAATATAAAAAAATCTTGTCCGAGGTTACAATTGAAGCTATATTGGCTTTGAAAAATTAAGTTTAATGGTTTAAAAAATTCATGACAAAATAATTTGTTCTTCAAGCTAATGTTCAAAATTATAAATAATCAGGTTATCAGTAAGAAACACGGCACGAAAAACGTGACCAAACTTGTCAAGTTGGTATATAATAACTTTTCCCGGTACCGAAAAGCAATTACTAAACAATTACCAAACTGAATCGTTCTTAAATTACTTAAGCTCCAAGGCATAATGCAAGTCCAAAAACGAGTGGCGTACTTAATTTTATTGCCCTTAAGGCCATAAACTATCTACCTACTCTTTAAATTTTTTGTTCATAAATATTGCTTCTCAGCACACATCAGTTGTGATCTTTAAATAAACTTTCAACCAGATTTATAAAAAGCAGCACCACATTGCATTGTGTGTGCAGATATAATTATTATCAGCACAGTCGTCGCGTACTCGAGGCCAAGTTTACCACCGTCATCATCATCGATGGACAACGCCAATAAAAAAAATATTATGGCAGCACTCAGCCGTGAGGCGAGTATTTGTTGATTTCTTTTGTTTCGTTCGCTTATGCAATGTTTTAAGCATAAAGTTATTAAAATTGTAAACATGACTTTGTTACATAGTCTCGCGCAGCATTAAATGCGAGGTAGACACATTGACATGGTATATGGCGAGCAAAATCAACTGATGAAATTTAACCGTTGTTGTTGTAAATTTTTCAAAACAAAAAAAGTTTTGCGGAAATAGAAGCACGCACATCAGATAACCTTCCGAAGCTTACAAAGTGCGAGCAGGTGTATCTAGAACGGGTGACTGCTGGAATATTTTTGGGTGTGGAATGTCTAGGACACGAGCTTGAACTCAAGAAGCTAAGTTCAAACTAATTCATGTTTTTCCATTTAAAAACGCAACATGTGACAATGGTCAATTGATTTGTATTTCCCAAAAAACTCTGTTTTTGGTTACATACTTCTTACGCTCATGAGTGTAGGCGTTTTTAAATGAGGGAAAAAACATAATAAAAGCCACGAGCTACACTATCGGATTTAATTAGCATATGTAATTTATAGAGTTATAAAGTATATTGGATGGGCTAGGAAGGAGAAAAACTACCTGACGTCTTGAAACAAAAGATGAACAGTGATAACTGGTTCGGTATTGGTTTTACGTCACACAAGTGAAACTACCTCATTCATCTTCACAGAAAGTCAGTATTATACCTCCGCAAAACGTAATGAGTCATTTTGAGCTACAACAACGTTGGGGAATATTGAAAACTTTGTTTTAAAAGTGAGAGCCCAAAGGTGTTTTTTTTAAAGAAGTTGTGGCAGAAATGAAGCACCCATGGTGGATTCTGTACGCAAGTGTGTACAAAGGTTCGTGAGGCCGCCATGCCAGTGAACAAAACTCATAGTCTCAGTCTTCAGACAGAACGTGGCTACTGTAAACGAGAGTGGAGGTTCAATCACAAACATATACTCGTCATCGATCTCAACAACTTAACATTTCACACACGCCTTATGAGAATGCTGAACAAAGATCTCGGATTATTCGCTTTCGAAGTCCAATTGCATCAGCGACTGAAGTTACACGACCGTCCACTTCGTTATAGTTTCGAAGTTCGACCCTTAAAGTAGCTGGAATCAACAAATTTGAGCGAAAAACGGCTCGGAAAACCCGCATGTTATTGTCCAAAAGCTAATGCGTTCAAATAGAGTGACAGTTTCGTGCGGATTGTGGACAGCTGGAAACACTGGACATCTTTTCTTCGAAAATGAGACTGGGAACTACTTTATATATGGTTCTCTTCCATGGACTATAGAGTCTTCGACGAGTCGATTGTGGCCCCATGATTTGATCGCAACGGTCGAATTGGTTTTTGGGGTCCTGATGTCTTAATGCTTATGCTTTTGGTGACTATAGGTCTGGGTTCAGCAAAGGGTAATATTTAGACTTCCCATCTGTTGAACACAAGCTGACCCGCCCGTAGTAGCTCGAGCCTGACGGTGTTCGAATTGAGTAAATTAAGAAAAGTAGTTTCCAAGTTTTGTTCGAAATTTCATTCAAATTGACTCTGTAGTTTTGGACCTTTTTCAAAACAAACACATAGTTCTGGTTTACGTTCTCGTTCCAGTGGAAATATGAGACTAAAAGAATTTTGAAATCAGCCAAGCAGTTTCTAAGTTCTCATGTATGTTTCCGTGTTTATCCCCGTTCCCCCTCCCGTAAGAATATGGGAATGAAACATACATAAAGGGTTTTAAAATATAGGTATGATTTGATTTGGCAGTGGCGTTTCGGCCATTTGTAGTAGGTATGTCATGATCTGTCACTTGTTTTTTATTGCATTAAAAAGTGTTTACAATTTCACCATTGGACCACCGTAAACGTCGTTAACTTTCTGATTTTGCCTTGGAACAACTTGAAATCGATAACGATATTTTAAGAACAGCATTTTATCCGATGAGGCTTACTTTCATTTGACTGGTGATGTAAAAAAACAAAACTGGCAATGAATATCCACAAAATATTCATAAAAACCATTACATTCACCTTAATTGACAGTTTGGTGTGGTATTTGGGCTGGTGGAATCATCGGTCCGTACTTCTTTCAAAATGAAGCTAGTTACACCTTTACTGTCAATGTAGAGCGGTATAGATCGATGATAACCAACTTTTTATGGGCGGAATCGGAAGAAATTGATTTTGACAACACTTGGTTTCAACAAGACGGGGCTACGTGTCACACAGCAAATGCAACAATTGAATTATTGCGAGAAAAATTTAGAGATTCGATTATTTCAAGAAATGGTAATATTAAATGACCTCCAAAAAGTAGTGATTTAACACCATTAGACTATTTCTTGTAGGGTTATTTGAAGTCATTGGTCTTTCAAAATAAACCAAATTATCTTCAAGCCTTACAAGTCAATATTGAACGTGCCATTCATGATATACGACTTAATTTAGTGGAAAAAGTGTTTAAAAAAATTAGGAATTTGTTGCTGCAGAAGAAGTCGTGGTGGCCATTTGAATGACGTTTTACTTAAAACATAATTTTATTGATTGAACTGAACATTAAATAAAAAATATTTGAATTTCCTTTACAAAAAGTGTGTTTTTTTCGAAAAAGAAGTCATATCACTCTTATTGGAAAACCCTTTAAAGTCTATTTTTTTGATCACTCTATCCATAAAAGAAACCGTATCAAAATCCGTTGAGTAGTTTCAA
This sequence comes from Melanostoma scalare, assembly GCA_949752695.1. Classification (NCBI taxonomy): domain Eukaryota; kingdom Metazoa; phylum Arthropoda; class Insecta; order Diptera; family Syrphidae; genus Melanostoma; species Melanostoma scalare. The sequence goes on along the minus strand of OX456985.1, from coordinate 228,695,443 downwards.
TGATAAGTATACACAAAGACAGCGGACTTTTTTTTATGCTATTTAATGACAGAGTATTTAATGACTCATCAGTAGAAAGGAAGCCAAAACATTACTCATGAGTCAAAGTCATAACCATAAAGACAGCAAGCCAAGCTTAAGCGTTTTCAGTCACAAAAACCTAGCAATGATGATAAAAAATTTACCGCATCTTTGTCCTTCTGGTCTGGGTCTGGATGGCGTACCGTTGCTTGGAGTTAACCCCTTTACTTTTAACCGGTTTTGGTTCTGGTAGGGTTCTGTGCAATCGTCAGTGAAATTGCAGAATCAGAAATTGCAAATCAGAGCCACCTTTTGGCTTTTTCAGTTCTGAACATTTATTAGAAAAGAAAAAAGACTAAAATATTTGACATAGGTATGACGTGCTGAGTTTTGAGCTATTTCTGCAAAACATGCTCAAAATACTTGCGAAATCATGGACTTTAACTGACGATATGGACTTTTACATAGTCTTTTGCAAGGCGTCAATCTGTCAGTTGTTTTAGTTTCTGTCAGTGTTTCATCTATTTAAGTTTATGTGTGCTTTGAGCTGGATTTTCGGGCACTGCAACGTCAGTTATTGAGCTGTCAGAACAGGAAAATGGTCACCGTCCATAAGGATACAGTTTTTCTCCTCCGACGCAATCTCTAGTCCATCAGCTCCTCTCCATTATTATAGTCAGTGAATTTCAAAGAGGACTACTTTGATTTTTGTAACTTCTTCCCAGGAATGCAATCTTCAGCCAGGAATGTAATCTGATTTGTCTATCTTTTCCTTCCTTGTCATTCGGGATTTATTTTCTTTCAAAGCCAAGTCATTGCTTAAATACTGTACTGATTTTTGAGCGTATGTATATGTATATCCCCGCTAATTGTTTTCTTTTTCTTTATTATTTCCATTATTTCATCGACAAAAAAGCACTGTTTTGAGCTTTTCTGCATTGTTTACATCGCAATTGATTTTTTCGGAGTGTCCAAACTCGAGCTCCCCCATAATGTCAAGATAAAAAATCTCACGAGAGCTCTTTCATATTTGTTCTTTATTTCGGTGTACATTTATTTCAGTAACCGATTCAAATGAATTGCAAGGACAGTTTGAAACGACTAGCATGACTCTATATTTCTAACCCATCACAAGTCCTCGGAGTAGAATCCAAAAACTTGACATTTGCTGACAAATTATTCAATTAATTACAATTTCCCAAACAGTTTCGTAATGAATTGCTCTAATTTGTTTGTTTTGATGTCTTAATCAGCAATTAATTGGATAGCAATCGGCAGTTATATACAATTATTGTCTTTCATCACCACATTCAGAGAGTTCATTTCAATTTAATGATATCTTTGTTCTGCAAAGATTACCTTGTGTTAAAAACCTTAACGACTTTGGCAGTATACCTCTGGTGTGTGTGGTATTCTTCAGAAACAAATGTGCTTGAAATTCAAACCACGTTTGTCGTACAAGTGCCATATGATGATAAATTGTAAGTGATAAATATTTTTCTTTTCTTACCTATAGTGATGTTATGCGATATCCAAAGTCAAGGTCTGTCGCTTTTGATCCTAAAATCAACATAAGCAACCTGCCAACAACCTCCAATTTGTGGAGGTTTATTTTTGTTTCTTAGTGTCTTAATTAGTTATCTGATTTTATGTAAGTTGATAATTCGTATTTAAGTGCGATAATTAAGAATTCCTTAGGGTAGACACATTAATCAAGGTTTTATTATCATAAAGAAAAGTCGTATAAGGTAAGTCATTATCGCAGGCGCTGTAGATGCCATACTCTCCTTGGAAGATAAGGCGAATCATGCACATACAAGTTCACCAAATTGAAGTAGTAAACTGAGAGAGTTAATTACTTACAGGGCACCTGGCCTTTGGTATATGAACTCTAACAGGATAAAATGCCAATGAGTGAGTTAGGCATTAACTCTACAATGATAAATAAGTTCATCGCATCGTTTGATTTAATGTTTTTTTTTCTTGAGAAACATTTCAAGTAGTATCTTCTGACTCATTGAGTTTCCTTTTGAACTTGAGGTAGAAGACTTTGATAAGAACACTCATGTTTCGATAATTAAATGCTCTCTCGGTAAAACCAGACTGCCCCAACTCATATCGTACACTAAGTGCGTCACTGTATTCATTCTAAAGAACTTTGTACATCATACGTATACAATAAACGAGAAATCAGAGACATCAACACCCTCATTGCGTATCGTCTGGAATACTAATGTGGATACTGCAGAATTAAGAACCATTTGTCACAACTTAAGACTCATCCGGATCTTCTTTGAGCTGCAAATGAAGTAGAGACTAAAGATCCTAGATCTCCTTCGTCGCAACTACGAAAAGCCCTTTAAACTGGTTTAAGAACACAGATTTATTGGTTAACTCATCCTGTTTTGAGATATGTTTTTGAGATTTTATATTCGCGATTATTAAGAAAGAGGAACGTTCTGGAAGCTTGAAAAAATTTATTACCTAAAGTGGAATTTCAATTACGGTGTTTGCGCGATGTTGGCAAACAATGGCCTGAAGGTTGTTAATTTGTAACCAAAACATGTATATGATTTTAGTGTAGAAGTGAGTTGTTGCATGGAATAAAGAATTTATATTTTATATTTTTGAATACGGGGAAGTTCTAACTTTCCACTAGGGGTTAATGGCTCGAATGCTTATGTCAGATGAAGATATTTGAAACATGATTATAAGGTTCTTGATTCGTTGACATTGCGTAAGATGGTTGAAGTTAGTTTTTTTGTAGAATAAATTAGTCAGAAGAAGAGGTGCATTGTTCTATTATTTCACTTATTTCACAAAGAGATTGAAAAATAAAGCTATGAAATTTATTGTTTCATATCCAAATTAAAAAGCTTAGTTAGACATTTTTTAAACGCCTTTTGTTCTTCAGAAGCCTTAACTCCCAGAAGAGTTATGTACTTTTAATCAGCAAAGAACTGGTCATAAAAAATTAAAATTCAAATTTAGTTAGTGGGCATGAGAGGAAAATTATATTTTTTTGTAAAATAAGTTCTTCCGTCTGCAAATCAAAGTACGACGCGCCTTCACAGATTGATTTTAAAAAATAAAATCCAGAGCATGGTCAATTGTGCCTTTTGTTTTCTTGGTGAGATACTAAGAGACACCCATTGGATAAAAACAGCTTTTTAATAAATTTTAAGCTTCATGGAACTTCACGAATAGATTTGTGACTACACATCTGCCGTATTGAACCTGTTCTGACCAAAACAAAAGGATTTTAAGAAGCTTATTCGAAGATTTTCGAATAAGACCTTGCTCTCGGAGTGAAAGTCTGAAAAAAAATTTCATCAAGAAACCACTTGGAATATAGAGAACAAATATTTACTTTGTGGTTACCAAGCAAATTGAATAAGTAAATAGGGTGGCGCAACAGAGCGAGGAGCCCCAGGGCCGAGCGCATTTCTCACAACCATTGCCTTGTGAGAAAATGGAGGGGATCTACAATTTTCTGCCGGTCGGCAAATCGAGAAAGCGCTTTTCATGGCAATGATTTTACCTTCGGAGGACTTGTCAATTCCTCGCGAAAGGCGATACCAGTGGAAAAACATTTTTGCCTCTGTTGGGAACCACGAACCACTGGGTTAACAGGCGGAGATGCTAACCATGACGCTATGGTTACCACAATTGACTAGGAAGCAAAGGGTTTCAAGAAAAAATGGAAGGCATGTACATAATTTAATTTTATGGCCATAAGCAAAGCTTTTTTTTTATAAAGATAAAAGTTTTGCCATTACGATTTGAAAATGATTTTGAGCAAGTGGCCTCCATGGCTGGCTCGAAAAAAAATAAAATCCGAGAAACACAATTTCCGACCACTTTATGTAGCATATGTAGCTAAATCACGTAACCTCTCCAGAAATAGACCAGCGGTGTTGAATTGCCCGATCTTGGAGGTAACTCACAGTCGTAAGACTCGAAATTATGTTAAAATTGGCGTTAACAGCGATTTCGTTTCGAGACAATTTACCGAACGTACGCAGTGCTCAGTTGGCGTGTAGCTTCAATTCTTCCACGTTCCACATGAAATGGCAAACCAAAATCAGCTATTAAAAAATCCAACTCCAACATAATGTAGGTATTGCCAGATTGAAAACCGCATATCTAAAAAATCCCCCTTTATTAAGAAAAGCAAGGTAAATAGACTCGATAGCAAGACTATCCTCTTAAGAGCGACCCACAATTTTCACCTCCTCCTGGTTAAGGTGTTGGGAAAAATCATCGAGGCTTTCATAGGCAAAACGTCACTGCAAATAATACATCCTCTGTCCTCAAAGACCAAGTAAGACCGCACTTCAAAATCTGAATCAACCTGAATTAATATGCTTAGTGACCTAGTGATACTTGCAGAATCACCAAAAAGCCTTCAACTAATGATTAAATAGATTAACAAAATATTGTCGTAAATGGTGTCTCGTCATTAACTCAAACAAATCTAAAGTCATGCTTTTCTCAAGCTCTACTAGAAACCGAAACAGCTATAATTGGACTTTCAACGGATCGAGACTAGAAGTAACAAATGAGTATAAGTACCTGGGAGTGAAATTGAACAGTACTCTTTCCTTCAAAAGTCATCTTTCAAATAAAGCAAAAAGCGCCCAAGGCCTGATCAATATATCTTGGAGAAACATTTTCTTAAATGAACGTATTGTACTTTCAGCGAAATATAAAATATTTGATGCGGTTGTAAAGTCTACTTTGCGGCCAGGTGTGGGGTTTCGATGAATACGAACAAGATGAAAAATTGCAAAGAAACTTCATAAAAAACTCTTTAATTTGCCATTGAATACACCAAATTATGCATTTTACCTTGAAACTGGTCTATCTAAAATATTTACTTACACGTTGAAACTTCAAGCTGATTATATAATAAGAACTCTTTCCTATCAAGACGTAAGAGTTTCAAAAAAAATGGCGCTATACGAGCTCAGGAACGAGGATTGGTGGATGTCAAAGTGGAGACATTTAGGAAATAACTACGGTGAGCTTCTTACCACGGAATCAGAAAACTTAAACTTTTTCAAGGAGCAGTTTTACAGCATCATTTAACAAAATGAAAACTTTGTACGCGAAAGTTTTGAGACGAAAGCTCTCGAATCGGATAGTAGAATTTTATATTCACAGCTAAACACGAATTTACTGCAAAACTATTATCGCACACACACAACGCCTCACTTTTTTTGGGAAGAAAACTTTAACAATGCAGGAAACAATAAACTTGAATAAAAAAAGCTTAAAGTAATGACCACATTGCATTTATTTGTATCCAGACAACCATCCAGCTTCTAGAGGCGTAAAACTAACAATTGTTGAAAACTTGAGAGTTCTGAAAAAGTACCAGTGATGATCAAAAGAATTTGTTGTGTTCAAAGTGAATTTCAGAAAGCAGCCTACCCCATACCATAAGTGGGAGAGCTCTGATGCCTTCAAGATCACAATGCTCGCAACGCCAAAAAGCAAGAAAAGGAAGAGGAAATTTTATTCCATATCTTACACATTACAGAGACCAAAAGCCGAATGATTTTGATTTTGATGGTGCCCGCGGAGTAATAGTAAAACTTTCTGGATTTTACAAGGGAGGTTCGAAACCCAAAAACTAATTTTTTCTACGGGTACTACCTTTTGCGGGAGTTAGAAATACCGTTTCATTTTCACGCAAAGTGCTTTCTCAATTAGCTGTTCGGAATGGGCAAACAAATTGTAGGTCTCCTCCATTCGTTACAAGGTAAGGTTGTGAGAAATGCGCTAGGCCTTGTTGCTCTCCACTTCTTTGCGCCGCCCTATGTACGTGTATGCATCACAATTTTGAACACAAAATCTAGTGAATCATAAAAATTAACAGATCCATGTTCAAGACGCAGATTTATGACTTGAAGCAGTAAACCGGCTTATGAACTATGCTCAATTTTGTAAAAGGAAAATCAAAACTTACTCCAAGCAAAACTAATTGACATCCTAGTTTCACGCTTTGCCTCTTCCAACTACAAACAAGTTGATGAAAACCATACAAGTATTATATTTTTTGACCTATAAAATACTTGATAGGCTTGAATGTGCTCCCACTTCTTCAATCTGACGAAATCAATAGCAACTACACACTCCCAGTTAGTTGTGAAGTGACACCAACAACTATTCGCAAGTTTAGCGCATTTTTCAAACGAATTCAGCTCAAACTGTACCTCCTCCATCTACGTAGTTTCCTTGCTGGAAACAAGCTTAAGTTGTGAAACTTACTTTTAATAGTTTACAAAAGACACCCCAACTTTGTATTTATGTACAAATAAGAATGTTTTTTTCTTCTTTTTTTACCAATTACGATCTAATCGCACGAATGTGGTTACTTTAATATGCGCCGACCGGCTAAACGGCTGACATATTCGCACAACAAATAAATTTTTCAAATGTAGGTAGGTACGAGTATATAATTCAATGAATATTTGTTGTGACGAAATTTTTCGCAACAGCAGATCGGCGGCAGTGGTAGAAAATCTTGAAAGTGGAAATATTTTCCATCGTGTACTGTACACAACACACAGGCTGTTACAATCGAACACCTTAATTAAGCGCCCCGCTCCAGGTCGATCAGCGAGCGCATGGAGTAACATCGATTACATAATGACCCGCAATAAATCCAATTGGCGATTCGCGAACAGCAATCTATGGACGGACTCTCTGCAAAAGGATAACAGCTTCGGTTGTGCTGATTTGGAGAAACGAGCCAGGCAGCCGTTTGGTCTGATGGCTAACTGGAATATCAACAAACTGGTGTAATTAGATGCCGTCGTCGATGCATGTATCCATATATCCCCTTTGATGGAATATACCACGATTAGCACGAGGTGCAGTCAATACTCATACCTATGTACTATACAACCTGTCGTTTACTTTTACTTTTATCGCATGCTTTCTGTTTTGTCCTCCTCCCAATAGGCCCACTATCAAGTTTTTTGCGGTGCAAAACAAAACACAATTAAAGCAAACCTGTCAAAATCAGAAGCAAAAAAAAAGATAAAAAAGAAAAATGCAAAATTTAGCGAATAAGCATTTTTTATTGTGAACTAAAGTGCGAGCTAATGAACTACTGAGCCTCATGATGGTTTTTCCACTTTTGCTTTTGTTGCAAGAAGCATTGACACATATTTTGGCCTTGAAAATAGGTGCGACGACTACCGACCGACGATAGTCGCATCGTAATTGCTCCAAACGTACGACACAGTGAATTGAATGAATTGGTAGTAGTGGTACTTTGTGTCCCTATGTGTGCTCGAAATTTTGAAATGGTTTAAAGAAGACCCCGAGAAAAGCAAATCTATGCAAGTGTGGCAAAAACAAGCCCCAAACGAACAGGTACTTTGAAGTCACCTCGCTTGGTATTTCGCCAAACTGCTATGTTTGCTGATTACTGATATTGAGCTCCGATTTATGTGTTTATATGTTTATCAACTTAATGCCTACACCATGACAATGTGTGGAATGTGATTTGTTGTTTGTTTGTCAAAGGATTTTCCAAAGGTGGTTTCCGACGTTCTCTGTCAAATAAACTAAAAATGTTGGACGAAAAATTCAAAATCTATTAAGTTTAGACCGTTATCGATTTGTCCATCTGCAAAAGTAATAAAATTATGCAAGAGTGGATTTTAAGTTAATGTTAACATTCAAGTTCAAACTGGGGGAAATGCCTTGAGAGCTTTGCAAAATTTAGCGGTGAATGATTTACAGCTAAATAGACAAAAGTTAGTGACACATAAATAAAAACAAAAGGTGTTCAGTTTCAAGGGAAAGGTTTCGACGGCCCTGGGAAACGCAGATGTTCTGCATTAAATAGTAAATTTGCATCTAGTTTTTTGTGTGTTTCTTCTTTTTTTTTAGTTCAAGTTTCTTATTTGTTGTTGTTTGAAGTGGACAATTTTATGGTTTTGCCCTTGCAAATTAAAGAAGACATTTTACTTTGGCTTGGCATGGTGCTGTGCATAAGAATATATACTAATGTGCCATTGACTTGTATCCGGCACAAGGCGGACAGATATGAAGGTTGAGACATACTTTCTTCTCTTATGTGTTGAGTTTGGATGAGCTTGAAATGAGAAACTGAACATTTTTCTCTTTTACCGAGATTTTAGGGTTGGATCGTGTGTAGCTTCTTTTTACCATTCCTTGCTTATGAAATTGCAGGGCTATTGGCTTCAGAAGGCTTCAAAATTACACACCATTCAGCTTTTGCCACAATTTCAAAGGTTGGGGCTTTGCTCTTTCAACCTTCCGAGTATTCCTCTTATTTTGGTGATAAAAATATCAGTCAACAAAATTTCTTTAACCTCAAAAGCATTGCTAACATAATTCGCAAATATTTGTGGATGTTATTTGTGATGTTACAGCTTTTGGATAAACCGTCTTATTCTACCATAGTCATTCTACAAATCAGATTTTAAGGTCAACGACGTTTGCTGAAGCTATCAAAGTATCGCACACGAAGTTTGTTTATGGAAAACGAAGAATACTTGTGCGAAACCTTTTTTTATTTGCTAGGCATAGTGTTTCATTTGATATTAGCTTTTGATTGTTGCAAATTACTTGTATCAAATTGATACACACCTTTTTAAAGTTTGAACTTCCTTGTTTGAAGAAAAAAGCCAATACCAAAAGATGATACATATTCGTGGTTACATAACCACATAAAATTGTTTGTTTAACTCGACTTATTGAAATCAAATTTCCGCAAAAATGATTTATATTTTTTGGCAAGATGACGAAAAGTGTAATGATCTTTTGTTATTCAGTGTGAAACTGTGATGTGTGGCGTTATGGCGCATCTGCATGCACGTGACATTGAAACTTTTTGTTGTCTGAGTATAAATGTTACCGATTATCATAAAAATAACAAGTTTGAGTACTTGTCGTCCAGCATAAGTAATGTTCGTCTTATTTTACTCATTTTGTTCTGTTGTTGTTAGTTTTTGTTTGGCATATTAGTTTTGTTTATTATTTTTGTGTGTGGTCGAATTGCTTTGTCTGAAAAAATGTTTATTGATATAAATAATAAGAAAGAAAAAAAAAACATCCGCAATTGAGGAACGAAATGATTGTAACGAGGTTTGCGGTCAGGCATTGTATTACCTTTAGAATAAGTGTTCAGACTGTAAACTATAAGAATGTTCGCATTGTACAAACATGTGGGTATAGATCGGTTTATTGTAGTAGACAGTATAGAAAATATATCATCTTAATGTTAAGCATTAAAACGTGAGCCGTATTGCCGATATAAACTTGTACACTTACAAAATCTACTTTTTTTTCTTTCTTGCTTAGTAATTATCGTGTTAGTTATTACGTTGTTTTGTCTAGGGGTTGTCTAGATGCAATGCGAATTATTGATTTTGATCTTTGATGTGGCGTTTTTTGTCTGCAGTGCAACATTGTATCTTTTTTAGGACCTTGATATGATGATGATTTTTGTCTACTTGAAATTTAAGCTTGTTGATCCTTCAATTTGTTTTGTGACAATCTTCGCAATGCATTTCCCATCGAGGCCAGAAGTTCTTTAGAGATTCGTTTTAAATGGGTTATCAACATAGTCCCAGCAACGTGTAGTTATTTTTCTTTGAATATCGTTGTTTTGTATTTTGTTTTTTTGTCATAGAGAGACAAGTTTAAAAAGAGGCCATTTCTAAAACATTTTCTTTATATTGTCTTATTAGATTCAACAATATATCTCTAGAATATTGTCATAAATTTTCAATTTGATTTAATAAGTAGTTGTGGAGATACACCTTTGAGAAGTATACTATAAATTTTTTCTTGATTAAAAAAAATAAATTTTTTAAGATTTTTGTTTAAGCCTATTTGCTACAAATTAATTTTATAAATGTAATGGCGACGTGTTTCGGACTCTGTCCATCTTCGGGCGCAATCTTCTGACTTTTGAGAAGTTAAACACTCGAGGTCACCTAGCTTTAGCGCTCAAAACCTGAAAACCCTTTTTCTGGAATCTATGCTTTCAAAATGGTGGACAAAATTTCTCGAGAACTACTCAACCGATCTTGATGAAATTTAACATGCGTCTTTGAAATACAATTCATAATTTATTTATTTATTTATTTATTTTTAATTCACGAAAGAAATTTTGTTTGAATTATATTAAAAAATGTGGAGATATTTTGACCGGGACTTTGATTTTCTTGTTTGTCAAAATTTCAATTTTAACTATTGTTTTGAATTCGTTCATGCTCTAGTTTCAGTAAAGACAGTAAACTAAAAGAGATTTTTTATCGTTCACTTCAGATGATCCTGTAAAAAGTTCCGCTGCAACCTTCTATTTCTAGAGGTCGCCATAATTGATGTCGCAACGGAGTTTTGAATATTTTTTTCAAGAAAGTTTCAAAAACATTTTATTAAATGGGTATTTTGAAGACTGTAAAAAGTTCGAATGAAATATTTAGTTTTTCGTATCTGTTTGTTGAAAATAGTCTGATTTCCACCGTTCAAACCCACTAGGCCCTTTAATATTTTATCTTTTGCATTTATAAAAAGAAATCGACTTTTGCTTTTATTTATTGGACAACATTTTTAAAATGAAGATAGGTCCAAAATTTTGTTGAAAAGGGGATTTTCAAAAATTACCCCCAAAAGTTAAAAATCTTTTACGAACATTTATTTTCATATTTAAAATGTTACGAATTTTGTAAGAATAGTGGTGCAGGTTGTAGTAGCCAGGGCGTGGGACTATTACTTGGGAGACTGAAATTCGAGTCTATATAGGTATATCCTATAATTTATTTTCGAGGCAATCATCTTTCGTGAACTATTTGCAAGCCCCGTGAGATTAAAACTGTCATGAGAAGAGTTTGGGAGAATTTGGCATGAGGATCTCTTATCGAAAATGTGTTGTTTTGGTATCGATGATTCTCTTCTTAGATGAATTCTAAGCCCCCTTTTGTTCGACAAAAGTTGTGTTGGAACGTTTTAAACCTGATTTTAATAAATTATTTAATACTAGCTCTGCCCGCGACTTCGTCCGCGTGGAATAGTAACTTTCGGCCGCATTTTTAATTTTTTAGGCTACTTATTTTGCAAATAAGACACATTCATGCGTTTTAGTAAACTATTTTTATATTATTTTATTTCAGTACATTTTTGCACACGACGTTCTTACTTTTTCCTTCTTTTGTCAAATAAAAAGGTTTTGCGAGTTTGATACACTCTTTTAAACTAAAATGACAAATCAAAAAAATGGGAATCAAAGAAATACGGGGAATCAATAGTTTTCTAATTACGCTGTTCCAGTCATTATTAAAACTTTTATAATGCCACATCCCAGATGTGTAATTTGTAGCTGTGTGCAATTCTAGAATACTCATTATTGGCAGTGGAATTGAGGAAATTGGAAGGATGAATTGAAAAATTCTAAAGGGTATAATGTGACTTGCTCAGTGTCCATAATATTGTCTATTGATAGACATTCGACAATATCCCCCAATACGTCAAAACATAATTTATAAGTTTACATGGTTAACTATCTCATTAGTCGGATTAGCCGAAATCGACTTTTCACACAGTCATTACCTATTGCCAATATTTATTTGAAGATCAAGATAGAAATTTCTTCTCAGGTCAACTGTGTAATCGACAATTTGACAGAAATCACCTCACGGTGAAAGGACTTTTGAAATAGGTCCAGTATCTTCAAGGTTCCCGTTTACGTTGCCGTTCCCATAGGAATGTTGGGAAAACAAATACAGCCTATGTCAAGACTATCTCTGCACCAAAATTCATACGAATAGGTTCAATAGTATGGGCGGTAGATGGTAACAAAGTAAAATAGACAGACGGAGTTGATTTCGGATCTATAATATTAGTAAGTACTTCCGTTCGCATGAGAATATGGGGATAAATCGAAGTTAATGTTACTTTGAGATAGTGTAGCATTCTAACGGGGAAATAATTCTTGAAATCAGTTCTGTAGGTTCCCGTTTACGATTGCATTCTTCTGGGAATACAGGGATAACATATACTTATAGCATATGTCCATCTTCAGGCTCAAGACTATGACTCTGTACCAAAATTCATTTAATAGTTTGGGCGGTTTTTGATAACAAATAAAATTAGACCGACAGATTTCATTTCAGACTTATGATATTAGTAAAGACTCCCATTCCAGTGGAAATATGGTGACCGTTCCCGTAGGAATATGGGAATGACTTACAGTTGATGTTACTCAGGGATAGTGTAGCATTCTAACGGTGGAAGAATTTTTGAAATCGGTGCTGTAGCTTCAAAGTTCCCGTGTACGTTCCCATTCCCGTGGGAATATAGGGATAAAATATATAGCCTATGTCCTTCCTCAGGTTCTAGACTACCTTTGTCCAAAATTTCATTTAAATCTATTCATTAGTTTGAGCGGTAGATGCTAACATAGAAAGGCGAACAGACAGAGCTACTTTTGCATTTATAATATTAGTGAAGACCGGTTCCCGTGGGAATATTCGAATGAAATGTAACCTATGTCCTTCTTCAGGTTCCAGATTATCTCTGTATAAAATTTCAATTAAATCGGTTCTGTAGCTTGGGCGAGAGATGGTAACATAGAAAGGCGAACAGACAGAGCTTCTTTCGCACTTATTATGTTAGTAAGGACTCCCGTTCCCGTAGGAATATGGGGATGAATTAATGTTTATGTTACTCGGGAATAGCGTAGCATTCTAACGGTGGAAGAATTTTTGAAATCGGTGCTGTAGCTTTTAAGTTCCCGTATACGTTCCCGTTCCCGTGGGAGTTTAGGGATAAAATATATAGCCTATGTCCTTCCTCAGGTTCTAGACTATTTTTGTACAAAATTTCATTTAAATCTGTTCATTAGTTTGGGCGATAGATGGTAACATAGAAAGGCGAATAGACAGAGCTTCTTTCGCACTTATTATGTTAGTAAGGACTCCCGTTCCCGTAGGAATATGGGGATGAATTAATGTTTATGTTACTCGGGGATAGCATAGCATTCTTACGGTGGAAGAATTTTTGAAATCGGTGCTGATGCTTTCAAGTTCCCGTATACGTTCCCGTTCCCGTGGGAATTTAGGGATAAAATATATAGCCTATGTCCTTCCTCATGTTCTAGACTATCACTGTACAAAATTTTATATCAACCAGTTTAGTAGTTTGGGCGGGAGATGGTAACATAGAATGTCGGACAGACAGAGTGACTTTCACATTTATAATATTAGTAAGGATTTAAAAATGAAAAAAATGTCTTCAGCCCCTCAAATCTGTCCCCGATTTCACGTCTTTGCTCTCCTAACGTAAAAATTAAACGACCTAATAGGATTTATCCCATTTAATTTTAAATTTGACAGTTTTTTTTTTTTTAATATTTTATGTTAAAATTAAAAAATGTTAAATTTTAGAAGCAGGTGTATTCACTCATGCAATAGCTTGTTTAGGACTCAAATTTTTTTTATATTTTGTTCGAAAGTGTTAAATTAAATATACGTTTCGTAATACATCTACATTTTCCTCGATATCGGAAATCAGAATGAAAAGTTTTCTACGCAAAATGAAATGAAATGCTATCGAAATGCACTAGGAGTCACTTGATTAGACCAGTTCTGTTCGCAATAATTAAATAAGCTTAAGGCACTGTCGCACGTAGAGGGTTGAACAAAATCGATTTTTTGAAAAATATAAATTAAAGTACAATATTAGAGAACATCTCCTGAAATTTTCTAGTCGATCCGACGATTTACGGCCGTTTAAAGTTGGCGTCGAGTCAGTGTCACTTGGTGAGTGAACACGGTACTACAATAATGCTTACCTACAACTTTTAGCAAGCAGAAGAAGGCAGCATTTTGTATATAGTGGTGACGGTTAACGGTAGTACATTTACGTAGCCGTGTAGTAGTGAAAAAGTCGATCGTTACGAAAAAAAACTTTTAATGCGATTATATCAAAGCCACTTTTTGAAGTCGGTGACAGCGATAACTCAAAAACGGTTCAGCCGATCATTCTCAAATTTTGCACACTTGTTTCTAATACAAAAACAAAGTAAATGATCCTGGGATTTTTATTTTTTCTGAATACAACCGATTTTATAGCAACTTTAAAGTCCAATTTTGGGGTGAAAATTGAAATTTTTTTAAACTTAGCGATTACTTACCTGAAATATATGTTATCTAACGATAACTTTTAAAATTTTTATTTCAGATAATTTTTGAAATCGGTCACCGCAAAATAATAATTTTTTTACATGCCCTCACTTATTTACATGTTTGTTCAGTTATAATGAATATTTTGATGTGGGGAGAGTTACAAAATATTGTTTAAACGTTTGTGTAAAATTTCGCTTTAATCCATTTCATACTTTTCCTACAACAAATTCACGAAAAACCCACTTTTTCGACGTTCCAGGTGCGACAAAAGCCCTTAATATACAGTGATTTCGCTTTTAGCGAGGAATTTTAAAGTCCTTTGAAAATGCGGAATCGGCAAAAATTTGTAGGTCGTCTCCATCCTTTTTGTGGTTGAAAGCAATCGCCACGGCTTGCTTCATTGCTTTCTATTGCGATAAAGTAGTTCACAATTACTTCTTTGAAAGTTCTTTCGCTACTTCCTTCCAGCAATGCTTTGCCTTCTACAACATTCAGCTCAGCTCTGCGTTAGCACCAACAAAATTTGTTCTGAAATCACAGTGCATACGCCTACATACGCCTCTTAGTCCTGTAAAGCATTAGAACGCTGCCAAAAATGCATGTGTGGTCAGGTCCAAAACCACTTAAAGATGTATTGCCTTTGTGACGAGGCATATAAAACCAGCGAAGTACCCCTTGATGATCTTTCGTATGAACGTCATCATCTGCTGTCTTCCGCCATGTAATGTGCATTTGTGGGCGTTTTGCACTATCAGCTACGTAAAATGAGGGGTTCCTTGGAGAAACATTGGGTGTTGAGCATCATAATATGAGCGGAGAGAGTTCTGTAAATGACCCCCGACTCGTATTACTCTATTGGCGTCGACTAACGCATTCAATGACTGTAGATTTAAAAAAAAATTTCCATTTCCAGCAAATTGCTCCAGATCATTCTTATATATTTCTTGTTGAGATGCTTTGACTGCGAGCATAAGACTAGCTTCCAACTCCTATGGTTCCAGCGGTTGAGTGTTTCTCGATCCATTTACTTTGCGGCAGTTAGATGCAAACCTGAGACATGTTGCAATCACCCGGGTCAATCGCAACAGCTTCGAAAATTTGTATACCACCTCGAGTATCCTGTCTATCTTCTCCTCCATCTGCACGTTATGCGTGTGAACTAAGCGCTACTCCTTTGCGGTTGCAACTTCTTCAGGCTGGTCAGGACACTTGAAACTCCAGGCCACTCCACCACAGTGTGGAGTGACCACGGGGGTATTCTCAGAGCCTTGTTGTGCGTGTGCAATTCTATTTATTTACTCAGTAAGTAGGTACATTCAAAATGGTAAACAGTTTAAAAAGCCCAAACTTATAAAACTTTTCCGCTTATCGTATTCCTTTCCAAACATTACTCAG